>SZWC01001179.1:47101-132500 GCA_023375785.1 Penium margaritaceum | reverse complement strand
GCAAAACCCATCGGCACGCCGCTGGAGACGCGGCAGTACCTCGTGAGCTTCAATGGAGAAGCAAATGCACCTGAGCGGGAGAAGGACCAGAGCGCCGTCGGCAATCTCATGTACCTGATGGTGGCAACCAGGCCGGACCTCGCACAGGCTGTGAGCGCTGTGAGCCAGCACATGGCTAATCCCGGACCGGAGCACCAAAAGGCAGTGAAGCGGATCTTCCGCTACCTTGCTGGAACCATGAACATCGGCATCACCTACAACGGCAATGACAACAGCATCATCGGCTACACAAACGTTGATTGGGCTTCAAACCCTGAAGACCGCAAGTCCATCTCTGGACATGTGTTCCTCATGAATGGTGGGGCCATCAGCTGGTGCAGCAAGCGGTAGGTGGTCGTGGCCACCTCAAGCACGGAAGCTGAGTACGTCTCTCATAGCTTTGGAGCCAAGCAGTTTGGCTTCAACGTCTTATGGTAGAGATGAATGGGAGTGCAGCAGTTCCAGTTCCTGTGCGCGTCGACAACCAGGGCGCAATCGCACTCGCCAAGAATCCTGAGCACCATGCACGCACCAAGCACATTGACATTGCATATCATTTCATCAGGCACATGGCGCAGGATGGTGCTATCAAGCTGGAGTTTACTCCAACCAGCAAGCAGGTCGCTGATTTTTGCACCAAGCGAGCGACCCGTGAGAAGCAGCAGTTTTGCATGAAGGCATGTGGACTCAGCCTACTCTGACTGCAGCAAAGTGGGAGATTTTTGGGAAAGGAGCCATCCGGCTCAGTTTCAGGTCCACATGAGCAAGTTCCAGGAAAGTAGCAGATGCCTGCTCCAATTGTCAATCCGACTACACCATTGGAAAGATCAGGTGGCAAAATGTCTACGGTCCAAGTTTGAGGCCGATCCAACGATCGGATTGGGAGATATGAATTTTCGTAGTTTCCGGGGTCATCGACCGTCGATAACCGGGTGACCATGGGCGATGGCTCCATGCCTTAGCCTGAGAAAAGAAAAAGGCAAGAGGTCCAGGGTCAAGACCTGATGGGAGAAATATCCAAAAATGTGCTTGGTCTTAGGATTGCCTTGTCAGAGTGTGCTGACTAGGATAAAGGTACCTCACCTTACTTTTTAGGTGAGGTGAGATCCTTGTGTGCTAGCCATGGACACATGGCGATTCTCCATGGGTTTGTGGGTTATGTGACCACTATGAGTATGCCATGAGAGCATTCTCTAGCTCTCTAGGTCGTGTGTGAGTGGTCAGCCTGATTGCTAGGCTGATTTCCTCCCTTGTGTGAGGTTATGGACTCTAGTGTGTGAGCCTTAGCCTCCATGACTAAGTGGTGTGGCTTGTGAGAGGGCTGACTTACCCAAGCTCTAGCTCTATATGTACTCCATCATTTTGAGTGATTTAACAACCATTCTTCAGCACAAGTGATGCCCTTCCAATCACACATGCTCGCTACTCCAAGGCTCCCTCTCTCCTCCAGATCCAACACATATGAGGAGAGGAAGAAGGACAAGCAGGCCTACAGGCTGCTTATCAGCACCATCTCCAACCCGCATCTTCAGTACGTGAGTGACAAGGCTACTACAAAAGAGGGGTGGGATACGTTGTGCAAGAAGTATGAGAAGAAGGATCCTACATTCCTCATGCTTTTGGAAGAGAAGATGATGGCATTGAAATTGCACGGTGGAGAAGGAATGGAGGCATACTTGGACAGGGCAAAAGAGCTGGCGAAGTAGCTAAAGCGGCCGGTAACTCTGTGGAAGACACGCGCTTCGTCCTCCTCTTGCAGAGGGGATTCCCAACGAGCTATGACACGGTACGAGAGATGTAGTAGAAGTACGTCGCAATACAGCAAAGCGCAATGGCGACAGTAGCAGTAGTAAAGGAGCTTTCATGGCCATGGGCTTACGCAACCAGCAGCAATAGCAGTTTGGGTAGCAGAGAGGCAAAAAGAAGGGCAAATGCCACTATTGCCAGAGAGAGGGGCACTACAAGAAACAGTGGTTCAAGTTCAAGAGGGACCAGAAGGAGCAGCAGCAGCAGCAGCAAAAGCAGAAATCTCCAGAGCAAGAGCAGCAGCAGTCACAGCAACGTCAGCAGCAGCAACAACAGTAGCAGAACCAGATCGGCGTGCGTCATTTTGGCAACATGAACATCGCCAAGGAGGTGCGCGACCGCCTCTTTATCGCAAATGTGACGTCGCAGAAGGAAAAGGTGGATTTGGCGTGGTACAAGTACTCGGGGTGAACCAAGAGTTTGACTCACCACAAGGAGTGGTTTACATAGCTGCTGTCCATTCCCTCCCGTCCAATTACGTTGGGTGGTCTATGCTGAGGGGATTGGGATTGTAGAGATGTGGTTGGGGACCTGGCCTGGCATTGAAGTCGGAGTGTTCCATGGCGTGCTATATGTGCCTGATGCTGCGTTCAACCTTCTCTCAGTGTCCTCTCTCACCAACACAGGACTGTGTGTCGTCTTTGACGATGACTATGGCTACATCCTCGACAAGGAAACAGGAGAGGAGTTGGCCAGGTCGGTGGAAGAAGGCGACATGTACCGCCTACTGGGTGCGACCAAGATCTCGCGCGAGTAGAGTCTTGCGGCAAAGGTAGAGGCCCGAAATGGTGCGTGATTTGCCCACCATCTCTTGTTTTGAGTAGCAGTTGTGCATCGGCTGTTTGGAGAGGAAGCATCATTGCGAGACGTTCTCTAGAGCAGGAGAGCGCGCAAAGGAGGTACTCGATCTGGTCCACACAGACGTGTGTGGTCCGATGCAGACCCAGAGGTTTGGAAGCTCTAGGTATTTTCTCACTTTCGTTGATGATTTGAGCCATTACACTGCTGTGTACGTCCTTTCCTCCAAGGACCAGTGCTTTGACAGGTTCAAGGAGTTCAAGCCCATGGTGGAGAACCAGACTGGCAAGAAAATCAAGGCGCTTCGCAGCAACCGCAGTGGAGAGTACCTAAGCCAGGACTATCTTGCAGTAGCAGGCATCAAGGCGTAGCGCACAGCGCCATACTCGCCGAAGGAGAACGGCGTAGCAAAACGCGTCAACAGCGCCATCGTTGAGTCAGCACGCTCCATAACGCACACAGCTCGGCTCACTAACGACTTTTGGGCGAAAGTAGTAAGCACTCCGGTATACATCAAGAAGCGCAGTCCAACCAAGGCCCTACAGCAGATGACGCCATACGAGGCGTGGTTTGGCAACATGCCAAGCGTGGGTCATCTTCGCACGTTTGGCAGCTTAGCGCACATGTACGTGCCAAAGGAGAAGCGGCAAAAGTGGGACGCGAAGAGCACGCAAATGCTGATGATTGGCTACGACGTGGCAAGCAAGGCGTATCACCTCTATGAGAGGGATATAGGCCACGTCATCATCTCCAGGGATGTCGTCTTAAACGAGAACAACGTCAATGGCACCAACATTGTGTACGAAGACGTAGTGGAAGCAGAAGCTGACGAGGCAGTAGGAGCACATATCCTTCCTGACCCAGTCTCTCCTGATCCTTCCTCCACAATGACAATGCGAGAACCAGTCTACTCTCCCGTGTCTGATGCAATACATACAACGACCTCATCGGCAAAAGTAGAGGAAGAATATACTCCACCATCAATAGGAGCAGTTGTGCCCATAGGACCGCGTCAACCGCCTGCTATTGCTCCAGTACCAAGCTTGGTGAGCGCGGGCATTTCAGGATGCTCCAGAAACTAGACCAGATGAAGGTTGCAGTTAAAGCAGACTCTGATGAATCGACGTCGTACAAGGAGGCCATGCGTCACCAGATGCGGCAGATTGGGTGCAAGCTATGCAACAGGAGATACAGTCGTAGCTCGACTATGGTACTTGGGAGCTGACTGAGCGTCCACTTGGACGTAAGGTGATCAAGTGCAAGTGAATGTTCAAGAAGAAGTGAGGAGTAGATGGTAACCTGGAAAAGTACAAGGCGAGGCTGGTCGCCAAGGGCTACTCGCACCAGGAAGGCATCGACTACACAGAAACCTTTGATCCTATTGCAAAGTTTGTCTCTATGCATATGCTGCTTTCCTATGCAGCAACAGAGGACTTTGAGGTCCACCACATGGACGTCAAGACGGCATTCCTGAACGGTGACCTGCAGCAGGAGATTTAGATGGAGCAGCCGGAGGGGTTCGTCATGGATGGCCAAGAGCCCCTGGTTTGCAAGCTGCAGAGGTCGCTGTACGGCCTCAAGCAAGCGTCGCGTGCTTGGAACCAGAAATTGGATGCGGCATTGTAATGCATGGGGTTTTGAGCATAGCGAGTGTGACTATAGCGTTTATCGCTGGCAGCATGGTCATGAGGTCTCCATCATCATCGTCTATGTGGATGACATGCTCCTTCTTTCCAACAGCATGTGTACACTGTAGGTGTTCAAGGAGGCAATGCAGGAGTGCTTCCAGATGTCTGATCTCGGGGAGGCATCATACTTCCTCGATATCCAGATCACGCGTGACCGCAAATCACGCTCTCTCTCACTGCAGCAAAGGCGCTACATCAAGGATGTCTTGCAACGGTTCGGCATGGCAGAGGAAAAACCCATGGGCACGGCGCTAGAGACGCGGCAGTACGTCGTGAGCTTCAATGGAGAGGCAAATACAGCTGAGCGACAGAACAAAAAAGCGCCGTCGGTAGCCTCATGTACCCGATGGTTACAATAAGGCCAGACTTCGGACACGCCGTTAGCGCTGTTAGCCAGCACATGGCAAACCTCGGACCTGAGCGCCAGAAAGCAGTGAAGCGGATCTTCCGCTACCTTGCTGGAACCATCAACATCGGCATCACCTACAACGGCAATGACAAAAGCATCATCGGGTACACGAACGCTGATTGGGCTTCAAACCGTGAGGACCAAAAGTCCATCTCTGGACATGTATTCCTCATGAATGATGGGGCCATCAGCTGGTGAAGCAAGCGATAGGTGGTCGTGGCTACCTCAAGCACACAAGCCGAGTAAGTCTCTCTCAGCTTTGGAGCCAAGGAAGTACTTTGGCTTCAGCGTCTCATGGCAGAGATGAATGGGAGTGCAGCACTCCCAGTTCCTGTGCGCTTTGACAACTTGAGCACCATTGCACTCGCCAAGAATCCTGAGCACCATGCACACACCAAGCACATTGACATCGCATATCACTACATCAAGCACATGGTGTACGAGGGTGCTATCAAGCTGGAGTTTACTCCAACCAGCAAGCATGTCGCTGATTTCTACACCAAGCCAGTGACCCGTGAGAAGCAGCAGTTCTGCATGAAGGCATGTAGACTTAGCCCACTCTGACTACGGCAAAGTAGGAGATTGTTGGAAAAGGAGCCATCCGGCTCAATTTCAGGTCCACAGGAGCAAGTTCCAGGAAAATACCAGATGCCTGCTTCGATCGTGGATCCGACTTGTTCATTGGAATGATCAGGTGGCAAAATGTCTACTGTCCAAATTTGAGGCTGGTTCAACGGTGCTAGTAAGCTGGATCCGCAAGCCAAGAAATGTCTGCTCTTGGGATAGGATAGTGCCCAACGCTCTTAGAGGCTTTGGGCCCTACAAGGCAACAAATTGATTCGTAGTAAAGACGTGGACTTCAACGAGGCTGTCACAAGAGCATAGCAGTAGTTCAAGGACGAGCGAGTATCCAAACTGGGTGAATGGCTGGTTTTACTAGAGACAGGCGATGAGGCACTACAAGGGTGGGGCATCATTAAGGCAACAGAGGCAAGAGGAGTGGCAGCTTCAGGGAGAGCCGCAACAGAGGACTCTGATCATGATTCATATTTATCCTCCTTTGATGATGAGGACTCTTCCACTGAAGGAGACTCTGTGGTAAGAGAAACAGAGCAGCAAGAGCAGCAGCAGCAGGAGCAACAGTAGCAGTCGTTGCAGCATAAGGCAGGAAGATGTAGCTCGGGCTTATCTATACCACTACGAGAGTATGATGCTATATCTGGTGAGTAGACTGGTCTGCTTTATGCTTTTGTGACTCAGAGAGAGACGTCCACAGTGGCAGAAGCACTTGCTCTATCGGATGGAGCCAAGTGGAAGGCCGCCATGAAAAGCGAGTTGGCCTCGTACAAGGATCACAAGACATGGAAGCTGGTTGACCGGCCCGTAGGCGCTCAGGTTGTAGAATAGAAGTAGATCATGGTCAAGAAGCAAAAGCAAGATGGGACCATCGACCGCCACAAGGCGCGGCCGGTGACCAAGGGTTTGCGGATTAGCCGTGGAGCGAGTACGATGAGACGTACGCGCCTTTCGTCACCTTTGCAACAATCCGGTCTCTCTTCCCAACAGCAGTAGCCAAGACCTTAAAGGTTCACCACATGGATGTCAAGACTGCATTTCTCTACGGAAAGCTTGACAAAGAAGTCCTGATGGAGGTGCCTGAGGGGGTGGATACACCACCCGGAAAAGTTTGCAAGCTCGACAAGTCATTGTATGGACTGAAAGAGGCCCGGAGATGCTGGTACAAGGAGATGGATGGAGGGGTCTGGGTACGGTCACTACGAGAATGACCTCAATTTGTATGTACGAGAGGACAAGGATGGCCTCGTCTTGGTGGCTCTTTACGTTGATGACCTCATCATCTACGCATCATCGACAAAGCTGCTGAAGAACATCAAGATGAAGCTAAGGAGCCGGTTCCAAATGAAAGACCTGGGACTTCTTGAGTGCTACCTAGTCAGCAGTGTCACGCGGGATCGCTCAGCTGGTACCATCAGGTTCTGCCAAAACAAATACATTGATCACATCCTCAACCGGTAAGAAATGGAGGACTGCAAACCCATTAGGACTCCCATGGCATCAGATTGTATCCTCAACTCAGGTATCCTATCTACCAACAAAGAAGAGCAGGTCGACATGGCAAGCGTGCAATATCAGTCTGCCGTGGACAGTCTAAAGTACGTGATGGTCGCGACTCACCCCGGAATCTGCCACGCTGCATGGTAGGTGACCAGGTATATGGCCAACCCCGGACCACAACACTGGCAAGCAGTGAAGCAGATCTTTTGCTACCTGAAGGGCACGCGACACTTGGGCATCCTGTACGGTGGGGTGCCATAGTCAGAATTCTTGTAGCTCATGGTGTATACCGATGCAGATTGGACCGAGAGTTTTGACGACCGCAAGTCCACGTCAGGCTACGTGTGCGTATTGAATGGAGGAGCCGTGTCATGGACAAGCCGTAAGCAGGACTACGTCCCCCTCTCCACTGCCGAAGCAGAGTAGATCGTTCTAGCGAAAGCGTGTAAGGAGATAATGTGGCTACGGAGCCTACTCTTAGAGATACAAGCTCCTTAATCCGCCGCAACGTTGGTCAAGGTGCACACGTCTGCCATCGACATGTCCAAAAATGGCACCTTCACGCGGAGGACTAAACACATCAAAGTTCGGTACCACTGCAGTTGCGACCAGGTTACTACGGGAGTGCTGGAACTGGAGGACGTTGCATCCAAGCTCCACCGTGCAGACATACTGACCAAACCCCTTCATCGAGAACTCCACCTTGCGGGAAGATAGGGTATCGACATGAAGAGCGTAAGTGACAAAGACTAAAGACAGGACAAGTGGCCAGTGGTATAAGGGAGAGATTGTTGTTACATGAATGCCCCTGCGTCCTTTGTCTCTAGAATTGGCAAATAGTGGACGGCCCAGATATGCACTGCTCATGTGGAGCAAGTCCCCTGGGTGTTGTCCAACAGACCAGGCATGTTCTGTCCTTGTTCAAGGATACGTCCCCTGTGTTTTTTCTAATGATGGCTATTCAGATTGTCAATCTGACCGTACAGATGGAAAGAGTAGGTGAGAAACTATGCGCAGACCAAGTTTTGGACTGATCCAATGGTCGGATTGAAAGATGGAAGATGTGCCTTGGATAAAGGGATGTCTTCCTTGATTGAGGTGATAACTTCCTTAACTTAAGGAGTGACATCGGCTGAGGCGCGTGCGCTTTGGGTTAGCCGAGGCACACGTCTTTCGGCTGCCAAAGGCACTCCTCAGCTGTTTATGCCTTATTCTTGCCATTATCTCAACAACTCCTTCACTTGATGTCTCTTGTTTGAGCTGTACGCTTGAGACAACTTGATATGAATTCCTAAAGTGGTTGTAATACTGCTCGTGTGAGAGTGTTGACTTGATTTATTAGGCTCTCACACCAAGGAAGAAGGCTTAGAGGGCGGGAGCCCCTAAGATCTTGAGCGAAAGCACCTGGGTAGCTAGGTCTGATCAAAGGCATAGTTAATTCCTTGGGGGTGATAATGATCCTTGGGTGAAATTCCCTTGGACAGTCGGCAGTTGCCATTATGTCGGCGCTGTTTTCTAGACCAAAGCCTCAGGCCACATGCCTCACGAATAACAGTATGATATGGTATGGTATGGTATGCAATAACATACTATGGTATGGTAAGGTATGATATGCTATGGTTTAATATGGTATGGTACTATGGTACTATGGTATGCTATGGTACGGTATGCTATGCTATGGTATGCTATGGTTTGGTATAGTATGGTATGCAATAATATACTATGGTATGGTAAGGTATGATATGCTATGGTGTAATATGGTATGGTATGGTATGGTATGGTATGGTATGGTATGATATGGTATTGTATGGTATTGTATGGTATGGTATGATATGGTTTAATTGATATGGTATGGTAGAATATGGTATGGTATGGTATGGTATGGTATGCTATGGTATGGTATGGTATGGTATGGTGTGGTCTGGTATGATATGGTATTTTATGGTATGTATGGTCTGATATGGTATGGTATGATATGGTATGGTATAGTACTGTAGTATACCATACCATACCATACATACCATACCATACCAGATCATACCAGACCACACCGTACTATATCATACCATACAATACCATAGCATACCATACCATACCATACCACATCGTACCATACCATATCAACTAAACCATATCATACCATACTATGGTATGGTATGTATGGTATGTATGGTATGTATGGTATGATATGGTGTGGTATGATATGGTATGGTATAGTACTATAACATACCATACTATACCATAAATACCACACCATACGACATCATACCATACCATACCATACCATACCATTTCATACCATTGCATACCATACCATACAATACCATACCATACCATACCATATCATACCATAGCATACCATACCATACCATACTATAGCATACTATACCATATCATTGCATATCATACCATACCATATCATACCACACGATAGCATAGCATACCGTACCATAGCATACCATACCATAGCATATCATACCATATCGTACCATTCAGTACCTTACCATACCATACCAAACCATACCAAACCAAACCATACCAAACCATACCATACCATACCATACCATACCATACCATACCATACCATATCATACCATACCATACCATACCATACCATACCATACCATACCATACCATACCATACCATACCATACCATACCATACCATACCATATCATACCATACCATACCATACCATACCATACCATACCATACCATACCATACCATACCATACCATACCATACCATACCATACCATACCATACAATGCCATACCATACCATACCATACGATATCATACCATAACATACCATACCATACCATACCATACCATTATCAGAAGAATACAAGCATGAGAATAGGAAAAGCAAAAGTAAGCAAAAGCAACGGAATGTGCAGAGCTACGTCAGCACGGTGACCGAAGTAGCAAGGCATGAGGGACTCCGTGTAGTTAGTCACAAAATTTAATGAAAGACGTGGTGCGGAGAATGCAAGTTAGACAGAAGTTAGTGAGAGAGTGTAAGGACGAGGTAAGTGATGGGTCGGTAGGTCCTTGGGCAAAGAGTGATAGAGGAAACAGCTCTAAGAGTTGGCAAAGGCAGAGTTGGCAAAGTGCGAGCAGAGCAAAGATACGGTGACAAAGTCGCGAAACCATAGGGAATAGGATGTGAAGAATTGTTCTGGTTAGCTCGAGCGAATGAACATCCATGATATAAAAGGATATAGAAAGGACAAACTAGTAGAGCAATGGCTTCTTTTCGCTAGCCAGACACGAGTCATAGTTGTCACTTTATTAGGGGATGACTTGGCTCCTATCGATTGAACGGTTCCTGAATAAATAGTTGGTTGCCGAAGTGGTACTAGTCTTACAAGTGAACCATTATTGACAATAAATATTCCTCCTAGGTAAGTGCACTCAGTGAGTTTCTTTAGTGGTGTTATGTGATCCCCTTTGAAACGTACACATGGTATTTACATAGATGGTCCTTCTTGGGGAGTCGAGGGGTCTACTTGTTGACCTGATATGCTCCTTGTCCATGGCTGATGTTTGGACAGGTACAAGACGGACTAGGCATGCACTGCTCCCTTAGAGTAAGTCCCCTAAGTGTGGTCGACATGGACAAGGCATGCAGTGCTCCTTTGGAGCAAGTCCCCTTGGCCTAATCTGGATAGTATAGCCAGCAAATACTATCTAGGCCAACTCCTTATGGCGTAGACGTTCCAGAGTTAGTCTCTGGAGTGAGAGATTGCTGGGTCAAATCCCAGCCCTGGTGACCTGGTGACCAGGTGACCAGGTCCTAAGGACACAGTGCGAGGAAGTGGCAAGCTAGATGTACGTGTCCGTAAGCATGTAATGGTCGGATACGACACTCCACACAAGGCGTAGCGGGTGTGGGACCAAGCGGCTGGAAACCTCATCAGGAACCGAGATATAGAGTTTGATGAAAGGACGCTCGGCATGGAGAGTTGCTAGACCCTGTCCATGCTCTGAAATCGGGAGAGTGGGTTGTGTTGCTCTAGTCAAGTGATCAGGCACCAGAAAAATGGCACATGGTGCCTGTGAAGAATGGTTCTCCAAGGAGAATGGTTGTGCAGGCTCACATAACGACGGACTCAAACACTGAGTCTGAGTCGTCCAAGGCCTCTGAGTCAAACTCTGAGGTCAGTGGCTCTTCCTCAAACAGCGGATCACTAGCAGCGTAGGAGCAAGAGAAGCAACTAAGCCTTGAAGCACCACCAGCAACACTCCGGCATAGTACGCGCCAGAAGAAATCTCCGCCCAAGTATGATGCTAAGAGTACGGAATGGACCAGACTCAGATGGTCGTGTTTAGCTCAATGAGAGCCTGAGATTGTAATGGAGGCTATGTACATGCCACATGCGGCCAAGTGAAAGGAGGCAGTGGATAGCGAACTCGCATCCATTGAAGAGAATGGAACATGGATTCTGGTGGACAGGCCCCCAAGGGCACACATGGTGGGGTCAAAGTGGGTACTCCAGAAAAAGTTCAAACAAGTTGGTACTATCGACAAGTACAAGGTAAGAGTTGTGGCGAAGGGGTTTTCCCAGCGTGCAAGCTTAGACTTTGAGGAGACCTTTACGCCTGTCGTCACCTTTGCCTCCATCAGATCCATGTTGGGCATCGCTGCTGCAAAAGATCTGGAGGTCTACTAGATGGATGTCAAGATAGCTTTCCTCTACGCGAAGCTAGACAAGGAACTGCTGATGGAAGTGCCCGAGGGGGTGAAAGCTCCAGAAGGCAAGGTTTGGAAACCTGTCAAAGCACTCTACGTCCTAAAACAGGCTTGAAGGATGTGGTACAAGGACACGGATGGCTTCATGGCTGCACTTACCTTCATTAACTGCCAGAATGATCCTAGTGTCTATCTGTCGAAGGATGAGCAAGGCGTGATGTTGGTTGCACTATACGTGGATGACCTGATCATCTGCTTGTCATCGATCAAGTTGTTGAACAAGCTGAAGACAGATCGCAGCAACAGATTCAAGATGAAGGACATAGGTCCGCTCGAGTTCTACCTCGGTTAGCCGTCCACCGCAATCGAGTAGGAGGCACCATTGAGCTGAACCAGACCAAGTACATCATGGAAGTCCTCAAGCGCTACAACATGGAGGACTTCAAGCCCATAGCACACCCATGACAACATACCTTAAGCTATCTTCCTCCATGAGTCCCAGTACGGAAGCAGAACCACGTGAAATGGAGAATGTTCCCTACCAGTGTGCTGTTGGCAGCCTCTTACATGCCATGATAGGAACACCTCCTGACATTTGCTATGCTGTGGGACAAGTGAGCAAGTTTGTGGCCAATCCTGGGCCACAACACTAGCAAGTAGTCAAGCGCATCATGCGCTATCTACACAAGACTCGACACATAGACCTCTATTTTGGAGGCCAAGAAGGATCTGACCCGCTGCGGCTGGTATACTACACAGTTGCCGATGGGGGAGGAAATTCGATGATAAAAAGTCCACTTCGGGCTTTGTATACCTCTTGAATGGTGGTGCAGTCACTTTGGCAAGCAGAAAGCAAGACTGTGTCTCCCTCTCTACCTGTGAGGCAGAGTACATTGCTTTGTCAGAAGCATGTAAGGAGACATAGTGGCCACGTAGTTTGCTTGCCGAGATGAAATTGCCACAAACGGAGACAACAGAGGTCTGCTTTGACAACAAGAGGTCGATGAAAATGGCACAAGATGATGTCATCTCCTGGCAGACCAAGCACATCGACATCAGGTACTACTACGTATGTGACCTAGTCGCAAAGGACATCGTGGACCTGGAATACCTGGAGAGTAGAAAGATGTTCGCAAATTGCATGACAAAAGCGCTGGACAGTGAATTGCATCTTGCACGTATTCGAGGCATCACTATGGTCAACGCAGCGGACGAAGACTAAGGCCAAGACTGCTGGAGAGAGGAGAGATCTCACAACTAATGGACAAAGGTGCAAGGGAGAGTTTGTTGACCTGATAGGCTCCTAGTCCATGGATGATATTTGGACAGGTATAGGACGGTCTAGGCATGCACTACTCCCTTGGAGTAGGTTGTCTAAATCTGGTCTACATAGCCAAGGCATTCACTAATCTGGATAGTATAGCCAACAAATACTACCTAGGACAATTCCTTGTGGCTTAGACCTTCCAATATTAGTCTCTAGAGCGAGAGGTTGCTGGGTCCAATCCCAGCCTGGTGACTAGTTTTCTTTCTGACTAAATGGGGGACAAGAAGGTTCTAAGAGACATCCTAAAGCATTCCAAGGTCATTCTTGGCGACTGACGCCACTTGGCGGCCGCAAGGAGGGCCATGTAGGCATGGGGGTGACGCAATCAAGATGACCCCCAAAGTGGCTCATCCAAGGAGCTACTACGCGACTAGGCTAGAGGCTGGTTCTAGGACTATAAGAACCTGTTAATTGCCTATAATTGAGTACAGTTGTTACCTTTGAGATTTCCACAGAGTTGTCCACCGGACGCAGACACTAAAGAAGCATTCGTTGGACTAAGCCCCATGAGTTCGCTCCTTGCGCGAAAGTGACCAGGAGCTAAGGACACAGTGCAAGGAAATGATTATTACAAACTGCTCAGTATGGAACCTTGGCTCTGAGGGTGATATCATCTCTTGGTTGCTATACCAAGAGCGGTCGGCCGAAACCATTGTGTCGGAATCCGTTTTGTAGACCATCGCCTTAGACGGTCTAGAAATTGTATGATATGGTATGTTATGGTATGAAATACCAAACTATGGTATTGTATGGTTTGGTATGGTATGGTATTGTATGGTATGGTATGGTATGGTATGGTATGGTAGGGTATGATATAGTATTGTATGGTTTGGTATGGTATAGTATGATATTGTATTCTATGGTGGGCTGTATAATGGTTTGCTATGGTACAGTATGGTATAGAATGGTATGGTATGGTATGGTATACTATTCGAGGTATGGTATGGTATGGTATGGTATGGTATCATATGGTATTGTATGGTATGGTACGCGATGGTAAGGCATGGTATAATATGGTATGGTATGGTATTGTATGGTATAGTATGATATGGTATGATATGGTATGGTATGGTCAAGTATGGTATGGTAGGTTATAGTATGGTACGGTATGCTAAGGTATGGTATGGTATATTATGATATGATATGGTATGGTATGGTCTGATATGGTATGGTATCGTAAGGTATGGTATGGTATCATATGGTATGTATGGTATGGTATGGTATGGTATGGAGTGGTATGGTATGGTATGGTATGGTATGGTATGGAATGGTATGGTCTGGTATAACATAGTATGGTATGGTTTTGTATGGCATGGTATGGTATGGTATGTTATGGTATGGTATGGACTGGCATGGTATGGTATGGTACGTTGTGGTAAGGTATCGCATGGTGTGGTATGCTATGGTATGCTACGGTATGCTATGGTATGCTATGGTATGCTCTGGTATGCTATGGCATGTTATGATATGGCATAGTATGGCATGATATGGAAATTTATGATATGGTATGAAATGCTATGGTATGCTATGGTATTCAATAACATGCTATCGTATGCTATGGTATGCTATGGTATGGTATGGTAGGATGTGGTATGGCATGGCATGGTGTCGTATGGAATGGTATGATATGGTATGGTATGGTATGGTATGGTATGGCATTTTATTGTATGGTATGGTATGGTATGGTATGATATGGTATGGTATGGTATAGTATGGTATGGTATTGTATGGTATTGAATAGTATGGTATGGTAAGGTATTTCATGGTATGGTATGGTATGGTATGGTATGGTATAATATGGTTTTGTATGGTATGGTATGGTATAGTCTGGTATCGTATGGAATGGTATGATATGGTATGGTATGGTATGGTATGGTATTGTACAGTATGGTATGACATGGTATGGTATGGTATGGTATAGTATGGTATTGTATGGTATGGTATGCTATGATACGTTGTGGTATGGTATGGTATGATATTGCATGGTATGATATGGTATGGTATGATATGGTGTTCTATAGTTATTGTATAGTATGGTATGGTATGGTATGGTCTGGTACATTATGGTATGGTATGGTATGGTATGGTATGGTATGGTATGGTATGGAATGGTATTATATGGAATGGAATGGAATGGTATGGTATGGTATGGGAAGCTTTCGTATGGTATGGTATCGAATTGAATGGTATGGTATGGTATGGCATTGTATGGTATGGTATGGTATGGTATGGTATGGTATGGTATGGGTTGGTATGGTATGATACGGTATGGTATGGTATGGTATGGTATCTTATGGTATGGTATGCTATCGTATGGTATGGTATGGTATGGTATCGTTAGGAATGGTATTGTGTTGTATTGTATCATATGGTATACTATGGTACGGTATGCAGCCATGCGGCAGGTGCGCCTGATGTTCGACGGAAAGGGGAGGTCGGACCCCTTGTGCGTGGTCTGGTACTCGAATGCAGACTAAAATAGCAATGTTGACAAGCGGGATTTTCCATATGGCTAGGTGTTCGTCCTCGTTAGTGCTAGGAAGCACGACTGTATCGAAAAATCAACAGTGGAATTATAGTACATTGCACTGGCCCAGGCGGTTGAGGAAGCGGTGAGACTCTGCATGTTTTTGGGAGCTAGGCATACCAGAGCAAAACTCTGGCTCCATCTCGCTAACGAACAACTCGATTGAGCACAAGAGGAAATGAATATCGTCATACGTTATCACTACGCATAAGACATGATCAAGATGTTGGATCTGGAGGAGAGAGGGAGCTTTGGAGCAACGAGCATGTGTTGTTGGAAGGGCATCACTTATGCTGAAGAATGGTTGTTCAATCACTCAATATAATGGAGTACATATAGAGCTAGAGCTTGGGCAAGTCAGCCCTCTCACAAGTCACACCACTTAGCCATGGAGGCTAACGCTCACACAGTAGAGTCCATAATCTCACAGAAGGGAGGAAATCAGCCTAGCAATCACGCTGACCACTTACACACGACCTAGAGAGCTATAAAATGCTCTCCTGGTACACTCCTAGTGGTCACATAACCCACAATCTCATGGAGAATTGCCACGTATCCATGGCTAGCACACAAGGATCTCACATCACCTAAAACGAAAGGAGGGGTACCTTTTTCCTAGTCAGCACACTCTGACAAGGCAACCCAAGAATCTAGGACCTTCTTTGGTATTTGTCCCATCAGGTCTTGATCCTGGATCTCTTGCGTTTTTCTTTTCTCAGGCTAAGGCATGGAGCCGTCGCCCATGGTCACTCAGAGATCGGCGGTCGATGACCCCGGAAACTACAAAAATTCATATGTCCCAATCCGACTGTTGGATTGGTCTCAAACTTAGACCGTAAATATTTTGCTTCTTGATCTTTCCAATGGTGAAGTCGGATCGACGATCGGATTAGGCATCTGGTTCTTTCTTGGAACCTGTTCCTTTGGATCTGAAACTGAGCCAGATGGCTCCTTTTCCAGCAATCTCCCACTTTGTCGCAGTCAGAATGGGCTGAGTCTACATGCCTTCATGCAGATGTACTTCTTCTCACGGGTCACTGGCTTGGTGTAGAAATCAGCGACTTGCTTGCTGGTTGGAGTAAACTACAGCTTGATAGCACCCTCTTGCACCATATGCCTCATGATGTGATATGCGATCTCAATGTGCTTGGTGCGTGCATGGTGCTCAGGATTCTTGGCGAGTGCGATTGCGCTCTGGTTGTCGACGCGCATAGGAACTGGAACTACTACACTCCCAGTCATCTCTACCATGAGATGCTGAACCCAAACTGCTTCCTTGGCTCCAAAGCTCTGAGAGACGTACTCAGGTTCCGTGCTTGAGGTTGTCACGACTTCCTGCTGCTTGCTGCACCAGCTGATGGCCCTACGATTCATGAGGAATACATGTCCAGAGATGGACTTACGGTCCTCAAGGTTTGAAGCCCAATCTGCATCTGTGTAGCCGATGATGCTGTTCTTGTTGCCGTTGTCGTCACAGCGCTAACAGCCTGTGCAAGGTTCGGCCTGGTTGCCACCATCAGGTACATGAAGCTACCGACGACGCTCTAGTACTTCTGCAGCGCAGCTGTATTTCCTTCTCCATTGAAGCTCACAAGGTACCGGTACGTCTTCAGCGTCGTACCGATGGGTTTTGCCTCTGCCATGCCGAACCGCTGCAAAACATCCTTCATGTAGTGGCTCTGCTGCAGGGAGAGAGAGCGTGACTTGCGGTCACGCGTTATCTGAGTACCGAGGAAGTATGATGCCTCCCGGAGATCAGACATCAGGAAGCGCTCCTACATGGCTTCCTTGAACTCCTCTAGTGCAGACATGCTGTTGGAAAGGAGGAGCATGTCATCCACATAGAAGATGATGATGAGTACCTCATAACCATGTTGCCAGCGATAGACGCTATAGTCACACTCAGTACGCTCAAAACCCATGCACTGCAATGCTACATCCAACTTCTGATTCCAAGCACGCAACATGGGCAAAAGTTTCTGTGTAGTCGATGCCCTCCTACTGGGAGTAGCCCTTGGCGACCAGCCTCGCCTTGTACTTTTCCAGGTTACCATCTACTCCCCGCTTCTTCTTGAACACCCACTTGTACTTGATCACCTTACGTCCAGGTAGATGCTCAGTCAGCTCTCATGTGGCGTTGTCCAGCTGCGATGGTATCTCCTGCTATACGGCTTACGTCGAATCTCCTGCATCCGGTGCAGCCATGACCTCCTTGTATGACATTGGCTCATCTGAATCTGCTGCAATTGCTACGTTCATCTTTTCTGGTTTCTGCATCATCCTGAAATGGCCGCGCTCACCAGGCTTGTAACGCATCGTAAGAGGGTACCTGCGACCTTGTGCTAGAGCGTTAGCGGGCGGCTGGCGCGGTGCTGCTGGTACAACTGCTGTTGCTGGTGGTGCTACATCTCCCTCCTCTGCTTCTTCTCATAAGGCTGTTGTATCTGCTGCATCAGACATGGGAGAGTAGAGTGATTCTCCCACTGTCACAGTAGAGGAAGGATCAGGAGAGACTGGATCAGGAAGGTTTTCTGCTCCTTCTGTCTCGTCAACTGCTGGTTATGCTGCCTTTTCACTGACAATGTTGGTGCCGATGACGTTGCTCTCGTTAAAGACGACATCCCTGGGGATGATGACGTGGCCTGTATCCCTCTCGTAGAGGCAATAGGCCTTGCTTGCCACGTCGTAGCAAATCATCAGCTTCTGCGTATTGTTTTCGTCCCATTTGTGCCGCTTTTCCTTCGGTACATGCATGTGCACCAGGCTGCCAAATGCTCTGAGATGACCCATGCTCCGTTTCTTGCCGAACCACGCCTCGTACGGCGTCATCTCCTCAACCGCCTTAGTTGGACTATGGTTCTTGATGTAGACCGCAGTGCTCACGGCTTCAGGCTCGAAGTCGTAGGTCAGCCGAGCCGCGTGCAGCATGGAGGGCGCTGACGTAAAAATGATACGGTTATCGCGTTCTGCTACACTGATCTGTTGCGGTGAGTACCGCGCGGTACGCTGCGCCTTGATGCCAGCTGGTGCGAGGTAGTCTTGGAACTCCTTGCTCAGGTACTCTCCATCGCGAACGCTGCACAACGCCTTGATCTTCTAGCCAGTCAGGTTCTCCAACATGGCCTTGAACTCCTTGAACCTGTCAAAACACTGTTCCTTGGAAGGAAGGAAGTACACAATGAAGGTCAGAATCGGTCCGCACAAGTCCGTGTGGACCAGCTCCAACACCTCCTTTGCACGCTCCCCTGCTCCTGAAAATGCCTTCCGGTACTGCTTCCCCTACAAACAGCCGATGCACAACTGCTGCTCAAAGTTAGAGATGGTACGCAGGTCGCGCACTATCTGTTTTGCTTGAAGCTGCTGTAAGGCGCGCATGTTTGATTTGGAGGAGAGAGGGAGCCTTGGAGCAGCGAGCATGTGTGATTGGAAGGGCATCACTTGTGCTAAAGAATGGTTGTTTACTCACTCAAAATGATGGAGTACATATAGAGCTAGAGCTTTGGTAACTTAGCCCTCTCACAAGCTACACCACTTAGCCATGGAGGCTAAGGCTCACACACTAGAGTCCATCATCTCACACAAGGAAGGAACTCAGCCTACCAAACAGGTTGACCCCTCACACACGACCTAGAGAGCTAGAAAATGCTCTCATGGCATACTCCTAGTGGTCACATAACCCACAATCTCATGGAGAATCCCCATGTGTCTATGGCTAGCACACAAGGATCTCACCTCACCTAAAACGTAAGGAGAGGTACCTTTTTCCTAGTCAGCACACTCTGATAAGGCAACCCAAGAATCTAGGACCTTCTTAAATATTTCTCCCATCAGGTCTTGACCCTGGATCTTTTGCCTTTTTATTTTCTCAGGCTAAGGCATGGAGCCATCGCCCATGGTCACTCGGATATTCGCGGTCGATGACCCCGGAAACTACGAAAAATCACATCTCCCAATGCGACTGTTGGATCGGTCTGAAACTTGGACCGTAGACATTTTGCCACCTGATCTTACCAATGAAGACGTCAGATTGACGATCGGAGTAGGCATCTGGTACTTTCGTGGAATTGCTCTTGTGGACCTGTAACTGAGCGAGAATGCTCCTTCTCCAAGACAAGAAAGGGCAGGTGGTGTTGCAGTAATGTAGCATGTACAACATGCTTGCAAACTACCTTACCAAAGTGCAACCTGTAGACCGGCAGGTGATGAGCGTTGCCAGGCTAGGGATGACTAGCTACGATGGGCTGGTGGACGCATCGGAAGACGAGTGACAGCAAGCAGGATCAGCGGGTGTCGAAGGTACAAGGGGAAAAATATTGAGGCGTTTTCCCTTCGCATGCCCAATTGTGGTGCCGAGAGGCGCCAACGAGCTGCGAGAAAGAGGAAAATCCTGGCTTGTAGATCTATTGGCTCGAGATTGCATGGATCCTAATATGGATCATTGCTCCTGAAAGTAGATGAATTGTTGAATCCGGTAGGAGGTGTTTCGTTGGAATTGGACAATTGTTGAGGCAGATATACCTTTTCAAAGTTGGGATGAGCGTGGCCTCCTTGAGAACCAGCTTTGATTCAACTTCGGTGGAATAACACCCAGACCAAGTAACAAAAATTCCATATGGAGATTTTTCACTAAAGGTCTGACGAGGCGTCCACTGAAGAATCTACCAGATCCTAAAGTACAGTTTGTTACTAAGGGACTTACCCAAAATCCTGGCTTGTCATCTGAAACTCGTTTAACTACTCAAGAATAGCCATTGTTATGACTGCAGGTCTACAGATAGGTTTCAAACCTTGTCACATCCCATCAAAAAACTCGATCCAAACCTAGGATTTCTACCCTGGAAAAGGCACTTCATACGTGAAAGAAGACACCAGAGCATACGTTCGCCATAGAAGCATCGGTTTCCATGGTGGATGAGACTTGCGCTTGGGCAAGCGTAACTTGAGCTATGTTTGGTTCAATTACACACGATTTGGTGCATTAGAGAGGTAATTGATGATCTTACAAATGTCTTGATCATATCCATGATAAAAAACTAATGCAAAATGCCGTTATTCCCGTTGAAAACTGATAGTCTCTAAATTCCTGGTGACACTGTATGAGGCAACCAGAAAGCTCATGCTCAATCTCCGCTTTACCTAAAAATAGAAGACATGAACCACGAAACATAGTTTGGCCAAAGTCAGAACTGTATACCACACGTTTTGCAATAGTATGGTATGGTATGATATGGTATGGTATGGTACTGTATGGTTTGATATGGTATGATGTTCTTTGGAAAGCAATGGTATGAAAAGGTATGGTATGCTATAGTATGCTATGGTATGGTACGATATCGTATGGTATGGAATCGTATGGTATGGTAGTATGTGGTCATCTATGGTATGTTATGGTGTGCTATGCAATGGCATGCTATGGTATGCTTTGGTCTGCTGTGGTGTGGTATGGTTTTGTATGGTATTTGTATGGTATTGTATGACATGGTACTGTATGGTATGGTATGGTATGGTATGGTATGGTATGGTAAGGAAGGGTAAGGTAGTATATGGTATGGTATGGTATGGTATGACATGGTATGGTATGGTATGGTATTGTTGGATCTGGAGGAGAGAAGGAGCCTTGGAGCAGCGAGCATGTGGGAGTGGAAGGGAATGACTTGTGCTGAAGAATGGTTCTTAAATCATTCAAAATGATGGAGAACATATAGAGCTAGAGCTTGGGCAAATAAGTCCTCTCACAAACCACACCTCTTAGCCATGGAGGCTAAGGCTTACACACGAGAGTCCACAATCTCACACAAGGGAGGAAATCAGCTCAATAATGAGGCTGATTAGTCATTCACGACCTCGAGAGCTAGAGAATGCTCTAATGGCGGACTCCTAGTGGTCACATCACCCACAAACCCATGGAGAATTGCCATGTGTCCATGGCTAGCACACAAGGATCTCACGTCACGTAAAAAGGAAGATGAGGTACCTTTATGCTAGTATGCACACTCTGACAAGGCCATCGTAAAACCAAGGACCTTTTGGATGTTTCTTGCATCAGGACTTGATCCTGGACCTCTTACCAAGCACATTCGGGTCTGCACTGCAAGGGAGTGTGTCGGCCTGTGTGGTGCAGTGACTGCACAGCATATGTATATACATATGTATATACATATATATGTACATATATATGTATATACATACATGCAAACAACTAGTAAAAGTTCTCTTCATGAGAGGGAGCATGCCAGCACCGCCCCTTACTGGCACAACATCGGGTTATAAAAGCATGCAAACACAGCCACCCACGGAACGATAGGGTGGAGACGAGAAGCAGGGAAGCAAGTGTCAAGAACCGAGGAGACTCTCCTCGCCGTCCAATGGAATGGTGTGGCAAAAGTCAGATAGCGCAAGAGGGCCAAGGGGCCACGGCCGTCGAAGCTCAACAGGCGCGACACCGCCGAACGTCGGGTCCAGCCCGCCATGCCATAAGTCGGAGTCGTGGAGCACATGGCACTGCTGCCGAATCCCAACATTTATTTGTTTAAACAGATGAACACAGCAACAAAGAGCCGCTGCGCGAACAGGGACATCGCCCGCGCCGACCACACCGGCTGGTCAGCCTCATTCCGCCTGCCCCAACCCCTCTCCAGGCATAGCGCTGCCAACCGCCGGACAAAGCGCCAACCATCCAGGCCAAGACCGCCGAAGGTCTCCCAAAATGCACTGCATTTTGCAAAGGCAACGACAGCTCCCCACATCACGCCTTCCTCCATTGCCCACACGCTCACAGGATCTATATCGTAACACACTTGGAATGGGTTTCGCGAACAAGATCGATGAGCACGTACGAAAGAACCATGTCTGCATCGCAACCACACACCAAACACTCACTGGGGACACACGACTGTGTGCGGTTCTCAATGTTGGTGACGTTCACAAATGGATCGTAGCATATGCACAAGTTGCCTCCATTGCCGTTTGGAAGGCATATGCCTGACCCGCATGGCTGGATGAGGTCATTGCAAGGGCTCACAGCTGCAGCCCACCCCCCCCCAAACACCCAAACTCTCATCACATGGTCAGCAGATGTTCATGGTACGTTTCAGATGACAACAGGTCCTCGGAAATGCACAAAGAATGGCCAAATCATGCTCCCCGAGAATGGTGTCAACACTGTTGCTCCATCAACATGCACGTGCACAATTGCCTGCCTATCCATCCCAGCACCTGTACGTCCATCCCAGTAGCCGGCCGGTTGTCCTTTCTAGCCTCAATGCCTGGGAACCCACCTGTCCCTTACACACACGATCAAGCTCAATCACATGCTCTCACAAACACTAACACAACCACTTACTCTCTCCCACACACTGTCACACTCGTGCACACACACACACACACACACATACACATACTCACACACACACACACTCAAGATCATTCACACTCATTCACGCTCACTCGCTCAAACTCACATACTTGCACTCACACTCCCACTTGCACTTGCACTTGCATGCCATTGCACAATCATACACATTTGCACACACACACACACACACACACATACATACACACACACACACACACACACTTTTACATTCACACTTCCAACAATGCTCATTCTCATGCTCACTCACGCTCACGCTCACCCTCGCACACTATTGCTCATGCTCTCACTCATGCATACTCTCTCTCTCTCTCTCTTGCTCTCTCTCTCTCTCTATCTCTCTCTCTCTCTCTCTCCCTCTCTCTCTCTCTCCTCTCTCTCTCTCTCTATCTCTATCTCTCTCTCTCTCTCTTGCACTCACACTTTCTCTTGCGCCCGTACTCATGTGCACTCGCACTCGCACACTCGCATGTTCTCATACACTTTTACACACTCATGTGCACATACACATACACACACACACACACATATACACACACACACACGCACACACACACACACACACGCATACTCACACTCACTGAAAATTATTCACACTCATTCACACTCACTCGCTCAAACTCACATACATGCACTCACACTCCCTCTTGCACTCGTACTTCCAGTCGCACAATGATGCAAATTTGCATATACACACACACACACACACAAACTCACACATACAAACACACACATACACACACACACGTAAACACACACACATCAAAAATTAATATCTCCCAATCCGATCGTTGGTTTAGCCTCAAACTTGGATAGTAGACATTTTGTCACCTAATCCTTCCAATGTTGAAGATAAACCGATGATCGGAGTAAACATTTTGAAGTTTCTTGGAACTTGCTCTTGTGGACCTAAGACTAAGCTGGATCACTCCTTTCCCAAAAATCTCCCACTTTGACGCAATGAGAGTAAGCTGAGTCAACATGCTTTCATGCAAAATTGCTACTTCTCCTGGGTCACTGGCTTGGTGCGAAAATCAGTGATCTGCTTGCTGGTCGGAGAAAACTCCAGCTAGATAACACCCTCCTGCATTCCTCGCAGAAGTCATATGCGATGTCAATGTGCTAGGTACGTGCATGATGTTCAGGATTCTTCGCGAGTCCGATTGCACTCTGGTTGTCCATGCGCAGAGGAACAGGAACTACTGTACTCCCTCTCATCTCCGCCATGAGACGGTGAAGCGAAACTGCTTCCTTGGCTCCAAAGCTTAGAGAGACGTACTCAAGTTCTGGCTTGAGGTGGCTACGGCCACCTGCCGCTTGGTGTACGAGCTGATGGCCCCACCATTCATGAGGGACACATGCTAGGAGATAAAATTGCGGTCTTGAGGGTTTGAAGTCCAATCTGCGTCTGTGTAGCGGATGATGCTGTTGTCGTTGCCGTTGTAGGTGATGCTAAAGTTGATGGTCCAAACAAGATAGTGGAAGATCCGCTACACTCGCTTTTGATTCTCAGTTCCGGGATTAGCCATGTGCTGGCTAACAACACTCACAGCCTGTACGAGGTCCGACCTGGTTGCCACCATCAGGTACATGAGACTGCCTTCGATGCTTTCGTATTTCAGCTACTCAGCTGCATCCGCTTCTCCATTGAAGATCACGAGGTTCTTCCGCGTCTCTAGCAGCGTGCTCATCGGTTTGGCCTCTACCATGTCGAACCGCTACAAGATATCCTTGATGTAGCGGCTCTGCTGCAGCGAGAGAGAGCGTGATTTGTTGTCACATGTGATCTGGATTCCGAGGAAGTATGACGCCTCCCCGAGATCAGATATTTTTAAGCGCTCCTGCATGGCCTCCTTAAACTCGTGTAGTGTATACATGCTTTTGGAAAGGAGGAGCATGTCATCCACATACACGATGATGGGAAAGGACCTCATGCTCATGCTACTTGTGATAGATGAGGTAGTCACACTCGCTGCGCTCGAACCCCATGCACTGCAACGCCGCATCTGACTTCTGGTTCCAAGCACGCGACGCTCTTCAGGCTGTAAAGCGACTTCTACAGCTTGCAAACCAGGTGCACCTGGCCATCCATGATGAACCCCTCCGGCTGTTCCATGTAAATCTCCTCTTCCAGGTCACCATTCAGGACCATCGTCTTGACGTCCATGTGGTGGACCTCAAAGTCCTCAGCTGGTGCATGAGAGAGGAGCATGTGCACAGAAGGAAACATTGCAACAGGGGCGCATATTTCTGCGTAATAAATGCCCTCCTACTCCGAGTAGCCTTGAACAACCAGCATCGCCTTGTACTTCTCTAGGTTGCCATCTGCTCCCCGCTTCTTCTTGAACACCCACTTGCACTTGATCACCTTACGTCCAGGTGGACGCTCTATCAGTTCCTAGGTGTCGTTGTCCGACTGCGACTGTATCTCGTGCTGCACGGCTTGCGTCCAATCTGCTGCATCCGGTGATGTCATGGCCTCCTTGTAGACCTGCCTGTCCTTCTTCTTCCACTCCTCATATGTCGCTGCTGGAGTTGTACATGAACTTGCATCTGCTGCACCTTTTTGCAGCATCTTCCATGCCACCACCTCTGCTACAGTGATGCCTTTTGCCTCTGGAGGTGCAACGCGCTCGTCGCTTACCATCTCTCACAAGCCCCTCTCCTCCAAAAAGAGGTGGGTACATATCTTCCAAAACGTGAAATTGGTGCATCCTTCGAGTCTTTCCAAGGGCTGGACTGCTGTTACCACGCGTGTTGCTACCATTTTCAGCTTTGGTGATGCTTAGCCCTGCCCTTGAGTCGCGGCGCTACCCTGCTTCTGCTACTGCTTCTGCCAAACATCTTTATGACAGAAAATAGATTATAGAGGACATCACACTAGAAATTTGGAGAAACTGAGCCCACTAGAGGAAAATTCAGCTCAAAACCTTTCAGATTGACCCATAAATCAGGATCATGAACACAGGATTTTCAGAGATGTGCACTTTTAAAAATAGGGTATGCTACAGCTCCTACTCCAGCTCACACCAGCCAGCTTATAAACGGCATTTCTCTTAAACGTACCAATGGAATGCAAATATTTGTGCACCAATGAAAAGCTTAGGAAAAATAGTTCACTTCTTATGTGCTACCTTTCAAATTTGACACAGAAACGAGAGAGTCATGGTCATCGCAAGGCGACAGTCTTATCAAGAGAGAAGAGTGTAGCCCTAGCCGACCTCGTTTTGAGCATAATTCTCAATCATAATGGTCAATTTTTGCCATCTTGGGCTTATTTAATAGCTTGTTACTTGAACTTTAGGATCTTGTGGTCCATCGTAAAATTTTGTGACGGTTTCACCCCAACTGGTCACTCTCAAAGTGACGGCCTACGCTGGCTGAGAATTGGTAGAACGTGGTTCTGATACCAAGTGTTGGAACTGAAGGAGAGACAGAGCCTTGGAGTAGCAAGCATATTGGACTCGAAGCGCATCACTTCTGCTTAAGAGTGTTTATTCAATCACTCGAAATGATGGAGTACATATAGAGCTAGAGCTTGGGCAACTCAGCCATCTCATAAGCTACACCACTTAGCCATGGGGGCCTAGACTCACACACAAGAGTCCATAATCTCATAAAAGGGAGGAAATCAGTCTAGCAGTCAGGATGACCAGTCACACATGACCTAGAGAGCTAGAAAATTCTCTCATGGCACACTCCTAGTGGTTACATAACCCACAATCCCATGGAAAATCACCATGTGTCCATGGCTAGCACACAAGGATCTCACTTCATCTTAAAAGTAACGAGAGGTACCTTTTTCCTAGTCAATACAGTCTGACAAGGCAATCCAAGAATCTAGGACCTCTCTAGGTATTTCTCCCATGAGGTCTTGATCCTGGACCTCTTGAATTTTTCTTTCTTAAGGCTGAGGCATGGAGCCATCGCCCATGGTCATCCGGATATCAGCGATCCATGACCCCAGAAAATTTGAAGTTTTATTTCTCCCAGTCCAACTGTTGGATCGGACTCAAACCTGGACCGTAGATGTTTTGTCACCTGATTTTTCTAATGGTTAAGACAGATCAATAATCGAGGCAAGTATTTGGTAGTTTTCTTGAACTTGCTCCTATGGACCTGAATTTGAGCCAGAAAGTTCCTTTCCCAACAGGTAGAACTAAGCCCACTACTAAAAAATGCAGCTCAAAACCTTTGAGATCAAACCATAAAAGAGGGTCATCAATAAGGGATTTCTAGAGGTATGCCCTTTTAAAAACAGGATATGCTGCTACTCCTAGTCGAGCTCATACTAGCGAGCTTGCAAGTATCGTTTATCCCAAAAGTGCCAATGGAATGCAAATATTTTTTACCAATGGAAAGCGTAGGAAAAACATCTCAATTTACATGTGGTATTTTTTTAATTTGACATAGAAATGAGAGAGTTATGGTCATCACAAGGCGACAGTTTTACTCAGGGAGAAAAGTGGAGCCCTGCCTTGTTTTGAGCATAACTCTCAATCTGACAGTTGGATCTTTGTGATCTTCAACTCGTTTGAAAGCTTGTCTCTTGAACTTGAAGACTTTATATTAGGTTATCAAATTTACCAGAGATTTAATCCTAGCTTGTCACTCTCAAAGTGACAACGTGTGCTGGCTGAAAGTAGCAGAACTTCGTACTCATACCAAGTGTTGGAACTAAAAGAGAAAGAGGATCTTGGAGTAGCAAACATGTGGGAATGAAAAGGCATCTTTTTTGCTGATGAATGGTTTTTCAATCACAAAAAATGATGGAGTATATATAGAGTTTGAGTTAGGACAAGTCAGCCCTCTCACAAGCCACACCACTTAGCCATGGAGGCTAAGGCTCACACAATACAGTCCATAATCACATACAAGAGAGGAAATCAGCCTAACAATCAGCCTGACCACATACACACGGCCTAGGAAGCTAGGAAATGCTCTCATGGCACACTCCTAGTGGTCACATAACCCACAATCCCATGGAGAATTTCCATGTGTCCATGGCTAGTACACAAGGATCTCACCTCACCTACAAAGCAAGGAGAGGTACATTTTTCCTAGTCAGCATACAGTGACGTGGCAACCAAAGAATGTAGGACTTTTTTTGGTATTTCTTCCATCAGGCCTTGACCCAAGACCTCTTGTCCTTTTCTTTTCTAAGGCTAAGGCATGGAGCCATCCCCGATGGTCACCCAGAGGACGGCGGTCTATGATCCCGGAAACATGAAAAATTCATATCTCCCAAGCGGATAGTTGGATGGGCCTGACACTTGGTCCGTGGATAAATTGCCACCTGAACTTTCCAATGGTGAAATAGGATTGATGATCCGACTAGGCATTTGGTAGTTTCTTGCAATTTGCTCGTGTGGACCCGAAACTGAGCAGGATGGCCCTTTGTCCAAGAATCTCCAACTTTGCAATAATCAGAGTTGTCTAAATCTACATGCCTTCATGAAGAACTACTGCTTCTCTTGAGTCACTGGCTTGGTGCAGAAATCAGCAACCTGCTTACAGGTTGGAGTGAACTGTGGCTTGATAGTACCATCTTGTACCATGTGCCTGATGAAGAGGTAGTCAGTATGTCTGGTCCAAGCATGGTTCTCGGGGTTCTTGGCAAGACTATTTGCACTCTAGTTGTTGACGCGCATGAGAACGAGAATTGCTACGCTCCGACTCATCTGCGCCATGAGACGCTCAAACTGCTTCCCTCGCTCCAAAGTTGACAGAGACATACTTAGCTTCCGTGCTTGAGGTGGCCACGACCATCTGCCACTTGCTTTACCTACTGATGGTCCTGCCATTTATGAGGAACACATGTTCACAGATGGACTTGCGCTTCGTAGGATTTGAATCCCAGTCTGTGTTTGTGTTGCCAAAGATGGTGTTTTTGTTGCCATTGTAGGTGATGCCGATGTTTATGGTTCCAAAAAGTAGCGGAAGATCCGTTTCATTGCCTTCTGTTGCTCAGGTTTGGGACTAGTCATGTGTTGGCTGAGAGTACTCATAGCCTCTGCGAGGTACGACCTGGTTGCCACCATCAGGTATATGAGACTAATGACGATACTTTGCTACTTCTGCCACTCAGTTCCATCTGCTTCTCCACTAAAGCTCTCGAGATACTACCACGTCTCCAATAGTGTGCCTCTTGATTTGGCCTCTGCCATTCCAAGCCGCTGGAAGATGTTCATGATATAACTATTTAACTGCCTGAGATGACGGTCTAGAAAGCGAGTTCCGACACAATGGTTCCTACCGATCGCTCTTGGTATTGCAACCAAGAGATGACATCACCCTCAGAGCCAAGGTTACACACTGAGAAATTCATAGGAATCACTTCCTCGCACTATGCCCCTAGCAGTTGGTCACTTTTGTGTGAGGAGCGAACTCCTAGAACTTAGATCAACCAATGCTTCTTAAGTGTTTGCCTGAGGTGGACAACTCTGTGAGGAGTCTCAAAGGTGAAAACTGTGTTCAATGATAGGCAACTAACAGGTTGTTATAGTTCTAGAGCCAGCCTCTAGCTTAGGCGCGTAGTGCCTCCTTAAATGAGCCACTTTGGGGCAATCTGGATTGCGTCATCCCTCCTGCCTACATGGCGTCCCCATGACCGCTAAGTGGCACCAGGCACTAAGAAGAACCTTGGAATATTCTAAGATGTCTCTTAGAACCTTCGTGTCCCCCCTTTTGGTCACAAGGAAAAGTAGTCACCGGGCTAGGATTTGACCTAGTGACCTCTCGCTCCAGAGACTAACTCTGGAACGACTAAGCCACAAGGAGTTATCCTAGGTAGTATTTGCCGGCTATGCTATCCAGCTTAGACCAAAGCGGCTTGCTCCAAAGGAGGAGTGCAAGCGTTCTCTATCTGGATCAGACTTAGGGGACTTACTCCAAGGGAGCAGTGCATGCCTAGTCCGTTCTATACCTGTCCAAATGTCAGCCATGTACAAGGAGCAAATCAGGTCAACAAACTATCTCTTACATCTCTGTCCATTAGCTGTGAGATCTCTCCTCTCTCCAAGAGTCTTGGCCTCAGTCTTTGTCCGCTACTTTGACCATACCGATGCCTCGAGTACCTCTAGAGTGCAATTCGCTGTCCCGTACCTTTGTCATGCAATTCGCGAGTATCTTCCTGGTCTCCAGGTATTGCAGGTCCAGGATCTCCTTTGCGACCAGGTCGTGTGAGTAGTTGTACCTGATGTCGATGTGCTTGGTCTGCGTTGAGATGACATCATGTTGTGCCATTTTCATGGCGTTCTTGTTGTCGATGCGGATCTCCGTTACCTCCGTTTGTGGCACTTTCATCTCGACAAGCAAACTGCATAACCACTATGTCTCCTTGCATACTTCTGCCAGAGCGGTGTACTTTGCCTCAGCGGTAGACAGGGAGACACAGTCCTGCTTTCTACTTGTCCAAGAGACTGCACGACCATTCAAAAGGCACACAAAGTCCGAGGTGAACTTTATGTCATCGATTCTTCCTTCCTTGTCGGCATCTGTGTAGCATACCAGCCGTAGCAGGTCAGATCCTTCTTGGACTCTAAACAAGTGTCCCATGTATCGGGTGTTCTGTAGATAGCGCATGATGCGCTTGACTGCTTGCCACTACTGTGGCCCTGCATTGGTCACAAACTTGCTCACTTGTCCCACAGAATAGCAAATGTCAGGGCGTGTTCCTACCATGGCATACATAAGGCTGCCAATAGCGGACTGGTACAGAATGATCTCCATCTCATGCCGTTCTGCTTCCGTGATGGGGGTCATGGAGGAGGAGAGCTTGATGTCTGTTATCATGGGTGCGCTAGTGGGCTTGTAGTCCTCCATGTTGTAGTGCTTTAGGACTTCCATGATGTACTTGGTGTGGTTCAGCTCGATAGTACCTGCTAATGGATTGCGGTAGACAGCTATCCCGAGGTAGAACTCAAGCAGACCCATGTCCATCTTGAACCTGTTGTTGTAATCTGTCTTCAGCTTGTTCAACAGCTTGACAGATGACAAGCAGATGATCAGGTCATCTACTGACAGTGCAATGAGTATCAAGCCTTGCTCAACCTCCCACACATGGACACTGGGGTCATTGCGGTAGTGCGTGAGAGAAACCCCCCCATGAAGCCGTCCATCTCCTTGTACCACATCCTTGCTGCCTGTTTCTAGCCGTAGAGTCCTTTGACCAGTTTACGAACCTTGCCCTTTGAAGCTTTCACTCCCTCGGGCACTTCCATCAACTCTTATTTGTCTAGCTTCTAATTGAGGAGAGCTGACTTGACATCCATCTGGTAGACCTACAAATCTTTTGCTGCAGCAATTCCCAACATGGATCTGATGGAGGCAAAGGTGACGACAGGTGCGAAGGTCTCCTTGTATTCTGAGCTTGCACGCCGGGAAAATCCCTTCGCCAAAACTCTTGCCTTATATTTATCGATAGTACCATCTTGTTTGAACTTTTTCTACAATACCCACTTTGACCCCACCATATGTGCGTTTGGAGGCCAGTCCACCAGAACCCATGTTCTGTCCTTTTCAATGGATGCGAGTTCGCTATCCACTATCTCCTTCCACTTGGGGGCATCTGGCATGTTCATAGCCTCTGTTACGTTCACAAGCTCTCCCTGAGCCAAGCATGACCAGCTGAGTCCGGTCCATTCTACACTCTCAGTGTTATACTTGGGCGAAGGTTTTTTCAGGCGCGTACTACGCCAGAGTTGTGCTAGTGGTACTTCAAGGCTTAGTTGCTTCTGTTGCTCTTGCGGTGTCAATGATTTGTTGTTTGAGGAAGAGCGATTGGACTCTAGTGTGTGAGTTTTAGCCTCCATGGCTAAGTGATGTGGCTTGTGAGAGGGTTGAATTGCCCAAGCTCTAGCTCTATATGTACTCCATCATTTTGAGTCATGCCCTTCCAGTCTTACATGCTCGGTGCTCCAAGGCTCCCTTTCTCCTCCAGTTCCAACACTTGGTATGAGAGCCAAGTTGTACCTCTTTCAGCCAGCATAGGCCATCACTTTGAAGGTGACAGGTTGGCGTGTTATCTTTGTAATATTTCAAGATCGACCACAGGATTGTTAAGTTTAGATGACGAGCTTTTCAATGACGCCTAAAGCGCGAAGATCCAACGGTCGGATTGAAAAGGTAGCACTTTAAAAATGGAGTATTATTCCTAAACTCTCCATTGGTGCACAAATACTTTCATTCAATTGGTGCGTTTGGGAGAAACGCTGTTTACAAGCCGGCTAGATGAGCTCGAGTAGGAGTAAAAGCATACCCTTTTTCAAGAGGGAATATCTTTCAAAATCGCCTGTTGATGACCCTATTTTATGGATCCATCTGAAAGGTTTTCAGCTCAATTTTCTAGTGGTGGGCTCAGTTTTTTCGAAATTCTCAGTCTGCTGGCATTTGCAGTCCCTTTTATGTGAGACAGTTTTGTGGCAGAAGTAGCGGCAGAAGCAAGGATATCGTCGCCACTCAAGGGCAGTGCTGAGCATCACCAAGTCTCAAAATGGCAGCAACATGCATGGTAACAGCAGCCAAGCCCTTGGAGCGGCTGGAATGATGTGCCAACTTCACGTTCTGGAAGATCCGTACCCGTCTCCTTTTGGAGGAGAGGGGCTTGTGGGAGGTGGTAGGCGGTGACGAGCGCGCTCCGCTTCCACAGGCAAAAGGCATCACCGCAGCAGAGGTAGTGGCGGGGAAGACGTCGTAAAAAGGTGTAGCAGATGCAAGTTCTTCTACAACTACAGCGGTGGCATATGAGGAGTGGAAGAAGAAGGACACATACGCCTATTGCCTGCTTGTCAACACCATCTCTAATCCGCATCTTCAGTACGTGAGTGACAAGGCTACTGCAAAAGAGGGGTGGGACACATTGTGCAAGAAGTATGGAAGCAAGGATCCTGCATTCCTCATGCTTTTGGAGAAGATGATAACGTTGAAAATACAGGGTGTCGAAGGGATGGCGGCATACTTGGACAGGACAAAGGAGTTGGCAAAGCAGTTGAAAGTGGCCGGCAACCCTGTGGAAGACACGCACTTCGTTCTCCTCTTGCTGAGGGGACTCCCAACAAGCCATGACACGGTGCGAGAGACGTTTGAGTGCCAGCCGACTCTCCACCTGGAATTCATCTGCACGTATGTGGTGCCGATAGAATTGCGTCGTAATGCGACAAAGCGCAATGACAGCAGTTGTAGGAGTGAAGCCGCTTTCATGGCGATGGGCTCACAAAACCGGCAGCAAGAGCAGTCTAGACAGCAGAGAGGCAAGAAGGAGGGCAAGTGCCATTGTTGCCAGAAAGAGGGGTACTACAAGAAAGAGTGCTTCAAGTTCAAGAGGGACCACAAGGAGCAGCAGTAGTAGTAGTAAAAGTAGCAATCTCCACAATAACAGCAGTATCAGTCACAGCAACATTAGCAGCAGCAGCAACAGCAGCAGAACCAGACCGGCGTGAATGGTGACCTAGAGGAAGAGATTTACATGTGTTGGGAAAGGAGCCATTCGGCTTAGATTCAGGTCCAGCAGAGCAAGATCTTGGAAAGTACCAGATCCCTGCTATGATCGTCCATCCGACTTCTTCATTGGAAAGAACAGGTGGCAAAATGTCTATGGTTCAGGTTTGAGGCGGATCCAATGGTCGGATTAGTTGATATGAATTTTCGAAGTATTCGGGTTCATCGACCGCTGATTTCCAGGTGACCATGGGCGATGGCTCCATGCCTTAGCCTGAGAAAAGATAAAAGGCAAGAGGTCCAAGGTCAAGACCTGATGGGAGAGATATCCAAAAAGGTCCTTGATTCTTGGATTACTTTGTCAGAGTGTACTGCCTAGGAAAGAGGTACCTCTCCCTACTTTTTAGGTGAGGTGACATCCTTGTGTGCTAGCCATGGACACATGGCGATTCTCCATGGGATTGTAAGTTATGTGACCACTAGGAGTGTGCCATGAGAGCACTCTCTAGCTCTATAGGTCGTGTGTGAGTGGTCAGCCTGATTGCTAGGCTGATTTCCTCCCTTGTGTGAGATTATGGACTCTAGTGTGTAAGCCTTAGCCTCCATGGCTAAGTGGTGTGGCTTGTGAGAGAGCTGACTTGTCCAAGCTCTAGCTCTATATGTACTCCATCATTTTGTATGAATCAACAACCATTCTTCAGCACATGTGATGTCATTCCAGTCCCACATGCTCGCTCCTCCAAGGCTCCCTCTCTCCAATTCTTACACTTGGTATCAGAGCCAAGATCTGCAAATTTCAGCCAGCGCTCGTCGTCACTTTGAGAGTGACAGGTTGGGGTTAAACCTTCTTCCGATTTGAGGATTGACCACAACATCTTCAAGTTTAAGAGAGAAGCTTTTCAACGAGCTCAAGACCGCCAAGATCTAATGGTCGGATTGAGAGTTATGCTCAAAACGAGGTTGGCTGGGCTACACTCTTCTCTCTGAGTAAGACTGTCGCCTTGTGATGACCATAACTCCCTCGTTTGTTTGTCAAATTAAAAAATTAGTATGTACGAATTAAATAATAATTCTTCAGCTTTCCATTGGTGCAAAACCATTTGCATTCCATTGGTTTGTTTGGGAGAAACGCCGTTAACAAGCTGGCTGGTGTGAGTTTGAGTAGGAGCACAAGCATACCTTGTTTTCAAGAGGGCATATCTTTCAAAATCCCTTTTTGATGACCCTGTTTTATAGGTCAATCCGAAAGGTTTTGAGCTGAATTTTCCAGTGGTGGGCTTAGTTTTTCCAAATATCCAGTCTGCTGGCCTCCAGGCGGTGACAAGGAAGATGCCGCAGAAAGGTGCAGCAGATGCAATTTCATCTATAACTGTAGCAACGGCATATGAGGAGTGGAAGAAGAAGGACAGGCAGGCTTATATGTTGCTTGTTAACACCATCTCCAACCTGCATCTTCAGTACGTGAGTGACAAGGCTACTACAAAACAGCGGTAGGACACGTTGTGCAAGAAGTATGAGATCAAGGATTCTATATTCCTCATGCTTTTGGAGGAGAAGATGATGGCGTTCAAAATGCAGGGTGGCAAAAGGATGGAGGCGTACTTGGACAGAGCAAAATAGCTGGCAAAGTAGCTGAAAGCGGCCAGCAACCCTTTGGAAGACACGCGCTTCGTCCTCCTCTTGCTGAGGGGACTCCCAATGAGCTATGAAACGGTACGAGAGACGTTGGAGTGCCAGCGGACTCTCGACCTCGACTTCATCTGTACGCACCTGGTACAGGTAGAACTGCGTCGCAATGCAGCAAAGCGCAATGGCCCTAGTAGCAACAGTGAAGCAGCTTTCATGGCCATGGGCTCACGCAACCAACAGTAGCAACAGTCTGGCTAGCAAAGAGGCAAGAACAAGGGTAAACGCCACTATTGCCAGAAAGAAGAGCACTACAAGAAAGAGTGCTTCAAGTTCAAGAGGAACCAGAAGGAGCAGCAGCAACAGCAACAAAAGCAGCAATCTCTACAACAACATCAGCAACAGTCACAGGAACGTCAGCAGCAGTAGCAGCAGCAGCAGAACCAGACCGGCGTACGTCATTTTGGTAATATGAACGTTGCCAAGGAGGTGCGCGACCGCCTCTTCATGGCGAAGTTTGACATGTCGGAAAAGGAGAAGGCGGATCTGGCATGGTATAAGGAATCCGGGTGTACCTAGAGCCTGACGCACCACAAGGAATGGTTTATGCAGCTGCTCTCCATTCCCTCCCGTCCCATTGCTTTGGGTGATGATCAGGTGGTGTATGCTGAGGGGATTGGGATTGTGGAGATGTGGTTGGAGACCCCGCATGGTATTGAAGGGGGAGTGTTCCATGGCGTGCTGTACGTACCTAATGCTATGTTCAATCTTCTTTCAGTATCCTTTCTCACCAACACAGGACTGCGATTCGTCTTTGACAATGACTATGGCTACATCATCGACAAGGAAACAGGGGAGGAGTTGGCGAGGTCAATGAAAGAAGGCGACATGTACCGCTTGCTGGAGGCGACCAAGATCCCGCGCGAGCAGAGTCTTGTGGCAGTGGTGCAGGCCACAGATGGCAAAACCTGGCATGTGCGCTTCGGTCACATTGGCATGCGCATCTTGCAGCAACTTCAAACAAAGCAAATGGTGCGTGATTTTCCCACCATCTCTAACTTTGAGGAGCAGTTCTGCATCGGCTGTTTGGAGGGGAAGCAGCATGGCGAGGCGTTCTCTGCAGCACGGAAGCACGTGAAGGAGGTGCTAGAGGTGGTCCACACAGATTTATGTGACCCGATGCAGACTCAGAGTTTTGGAGACTCTAGGTATTTTCTCACCTTTATTGATGATTTCAGCCGTTACATTGCTGTGTACTTCCTTTCCTCCAAGGACCAGTGCTTTGAGAGGTTCAAGGAGTTCAAAGCCATGGTGGTGAACCAGACTGGCAAGAAAATCAAGACACTGCGTAGTGACCACGGTGGAGAGTATATGAGCAAGGAGTTGTAGGACTTCCTTCCAGCAGGAGGCATCAAAGCGTAGCGCACCGCGCCATACTTGCCAAAGCAAAACAGTGTAGGAGAACGTGCAAACCGTACCATCGTTGAGTCGGCGTGCTCCATGTTATACAGGGCTCAACTCACGTACGACTTTTAGGCCGAAGCAATGAGTACTGCGGTGCACATTAAAAATCACAGTCTAACCAAGGTCGTGGAGCAGATGACGCCGTACAAATCGTGGTTCGGCAAGAAGCTGAGCGTGGGTCATCTTCGCCTGTTGAGCAGCTTGATGAACATGCACGTACCAAAAGAGAAGCGGCAAAAGTGGGACGTGAAGAGCGCGCAAATGCTGATGATTGGCTACGACGTGGCAAGCAAGGCGTATCGCCTCTATGAGAGGGATACAGGCCACCTCATCATCTCTAGGGATGTAGTCTTCAACAAGAGCAACGTCATCAGCACCAACATTGTCTGTGAAGAGGCAGCGAAAGCAGTAGCTGATGAGGCAGTACGAGCAGATATCCATCCTAACCCAGTCTCTCTTGATCCTTCCTCCACTGTGACAGTTGGAAAACCAGTCTACTCTCCCATGTTTGATGTAGCAAATACAGTGGCCTCATCGGCAAAAGCACAAGAAGAAGATGGATCACCATCAACAAGAGTAGTTGTGCCGGCGGCACTGCGTCAACCGCCTGCTAACGCTCCAGCACCAAGTCGGAGGTACCCTCTCAGGGTGCGCTACAAGCCTGGTGAGCGCGGGCATTTCTTGATACTCCAGAAACCAGACCAGATGAACGTCGCAGTTGCAGTACACTGTGATGAGCCGACATCGTACAAGGAGGCCATGGTGGCACCAGATGCAGCAGATTGGACAGAAGCTGTATAGCAACACATACAGTCGTAGCTCGACAACGGTAAGTGGGAGCTGACTGAGCATCCACCTAGACGTAAGGTGATCAAATGCAAGTGGGTATTCAAGAAGAAGCGTGGAGCACATGGCAACCTGGAAAAGCACAAGGCGAGGCTCATCGCCAAGGGCTACTCGCAAGAGGAAGGCATCGACTACATAGAAACATTTGCCCCTGTTGCAAAGTTAGCCTCTGTGCGTACACTCCTTTCCTATGCAGCAGTAGAGGACTTTGAGGTCCATCACATGGACGTCAAGACGGCATTCCTCAACGGTGACCTAGAGGAGAATTTTTACATGGACCTGCCGGAGGGGTTCATCATGGATGGCCAGGAGCACCTGGTTTGCAAGCTGAAAAAGTCATTGTACGGCCTCGAGCAAGCGTCACGTGCTTGGAACCAAAAGTTGGATGCGGCGTTGCAGTGCATGGGGTTCGAGCGCAGCAAGTGTGACTACTGCGTCTATTGCTCGTAGCATGAGCATTAGGTCCTCCTCATCATCGTGTATGTGGATGACATGCTCCTCCTTTCCAACAGGATGTCTGCATTGTAGGAGTTCAAGGAAGCCATGTAGGAATGCTTCCAGATATCTGATCTCGAGAAGACATCATACTTCCTCAGTATCCAGATCACTCATGACCGTAAATCACGCTCTCTCTCACTGGAGCAGAGCCGCTACATCAAGGATGTCTTGCAGCGGTTTGGCATGGCAGAGGCCAAACACATTGGCATGCCCCTGGAGACGCGACAGTACCTCGTGAGTTTCAATAGAGAAGCAAATGCAGCTGAGCAGTAGACGTTTCTGAGCGCCGTCGGCAGCCTCATGTACCTGATGGTGGCAGCGAGGCCGGACCTCGCACAGGCTGTTAGCGCTGTGAACCAGCACATGGCAAATCCCAGACTTGAGCACCAGAAGGCAGTGAAGCGGATCTTCCGCTACCTTGCTGGAACCATCAACATTGGCCTCACCTATTACGGCAACGACAACAGCATCATCGGCTACAGAGACATCTGGTGCAACAAGCGGCAGGTGGTGGGGGCCACCTCAAGCACGGAAGCTAAGAAAGCTCTCTCAACTTTGGAGCTAAGGAAGTAGTTTGGCTTCAGCGTCTCATGGCAGAGATGAGAGGGAGTGTAGCAGTTCTAATTCCTGTGCACGTCGACAACCAGAGCACAATTGCACTCATCAAGAATCCTGAGCACCATGCATGCTCCAAGCACATAGACATCCCATATCACCTCATCATGCACATGGTGTAGGAGGGTACTATCAAGCTGGGGTTTACTCCAACGAGCGAGTAGGTCGCTGATTTCTGCACCAAGCCAGTGACCCGTGAGAAGGAGCATTTCCGCATGAAGGCATGTGGACTGAGCCCACTCTGACTGCAGCAAAGTTGGAGATTGTTGGGAAAGGAGCCATCCGCCTCAGTTTCAGGTCCAGACGAGCAAGTTCCAAGAAAGTACCAGATGCCTGCTCTGATGGTCAATCCGACTTCATCATTGGTAAGATCATGTGGAAAAATGTCTACGATGCAAGTTTGAGGCTGATCCAACAGTAGGATTAGGAGATATGAATTTTCGAAGTATTCGGGGACATCAACCACCGGTATCCGGGTGACCATGGGCGATGGCTCCATGCCTTAGACTCAGAAAAGAAAAAGGCAAGAGATCCAGGGTCAAGACCGGATGGGAGAAATATTCAAAAAGGTCCTAGATTCTTGGATTGCCTTGTCATAGTGAGCTGACTAGGAAAAAGGTACCTCCTTTTGCTTTTTAGGTGAGGTGAGATCCTTGTGTGCTAGCCATGGACACATGGTGATTCACCATGGGATTATGGGTTATGTGACCACTAGGAGTGTGCCATGAGAGCTATTTATAGCTTTCTAGGTCCTGTGTGAGTAGTCAGCCTGAATGTTAGGCTGATTTCCTCCCTTGTTTGAGATTATGGACTCTAGTGTGTGAGCCTTCGCCTCCATGGCTAAGTGGTGTGGCTTGTGATAGGGCGGACTTGCCCAAGCTCTAGCTCTATATATACTCCATCATTTTGAGTGATTCAATAACCATTCTTCAGCACAAGTGATGCCCTTCCAGTCCCACATGCTCGCTGCTCCAAGGCTCCCTCTCTCCTCCAGTTGCAACAATATGGAGCAGCAAGAGGATTTCATCATGGATGGCCAAGAGCACCTGGTTTACAAGCTGTAGAAGTCGCTCTATGGTCTCAAGCAAGCGTCGCGTGCTTGGAACCAGAAGTTCAATGTGGCATTGCAGTGCATGGGGTTCGAGCATAGTGAGTGTGACTAAAGCGTCTATCCTAGTAGCATGAACATGAGGTTCTTATCATCATCGTGTATGTGGATGACATGTTCCACCTTTCTAACAGCAAATTTGCACTACATGAATTCAAGGAGGCCATGCAGGAGCGCTTCCTGATGTCTGATCTCGGTATCGAGATCAGGCGTGACCGCAAATCACACTCTCTCTCACTGGAGCAGAGCTGCTACATCAAGGATGTCTTGCAGTAGTTTGGCATGGCAGAGGCAAAACCCATTACTACACCGCAGGAGACGCCGTAGTACCTCCTGAGCTTCAATAATGTAGCAGATGCAGCTGAGCGGCAGAAGTACCAAAGTCTCGTTCGCAGTCTCATGTACCTGATGGTTGCAACCAGGCCGGACCTCGCACAGGCTGTTAGCGCTGTGAGCCAGCACATGGCAAACCCCGGACCTGAGCACTTGAAGGCAGTGAAGCGGATCTGGTGCTCAGGTCCGAGACTGGCCATGTGGTGGCTCACAGCGCTAATAGCCTATGCGAGGTCCGGCATGGTTGCCACCATCTGGTACTAAAGAGTTCCAACGGTGCTTTGGCACTTCTGCCGCTCAATTGTATCCGCTTCTCCATTGAAGCTCACGAGGTACGGCCGCGTCTCCAGCGGCGTGCTGCTCAGTTTGGCCTTGTCATCTAGTTTGGCTTAGTTAGACTACCATTCTTGATGTACAGTACACTACTCACTGCTTCTGCCCAAAAGTCATAAGTGATCCAAGCTACGTGCAACATGGAGTGCGTCCACACAACGATCATGCGGTTGGCGCGTTTTGCTACGCCATTGTGCTGCGGCAAATATGCCATAGTGCGCTGCGCCTTGATGCCTGCTGCTATGAGGTAGTCCTGAAACTCCTTGCTCAGGTACTCTCCACTGCGGTCGCTGTACAATGCCTTGATTTTCCTACCAGTCTGGTTCTCCACCATGGCCTTGAACTCCTTGAACTTGTCAAAGCAGTGGTCGTTGGAGGGAAAGAAGTACACAACAATGTAACGGCTGAAATCATCAATGAAAATGAGAAAATACCTAGAGCCTCCAAAGCTATGGGTCTGCATCTGGCCACACAAGTCTGTGTAGACCAACTCCATTACCTTGTTCATGCGCTCCCCTGCTCCCAAGAATGCCTCGCGATGCTACTTCCCCTCAAAACAGCCGATGTATAACTGCTGCTCAAAGTAAGAGATGGTCCACAAGTCACGTACCATGTGCTTTTTTTGAAGTTACTGCCAAGCGTGCATGCTGATGTGGTTCTAGCGCGCATGCCACTTTTCCATCTGTAGCCTGCACCACTGCTACAAGACTTTACTCCGGTGGGATCTTGGTCGCCCCCAGTATGCGGTACTCCTCTCTGGTTTCCTTGTCAAGGATGTAGCCATAGTCATCATCAAAGAGGACTCGTAGTCTTGTGTTGGGGAGAGAGGACACTGAAAGAAGGTTGAACGAAACATCAGGTACATACAGCATACCATGGAACACTCTCACTTTAATGCTACACGGGGTCTCTAACGACATCTCCACAATACCAATCCCCTCGGTATACACCACCCGATCATCACCAAAACCAATCAAACAGGGGAGAATGGAGAGCAGCTACGTTAACCACTCCTTGTGTTGCGTCAGGCTCTTGGTACAACCGGAGTCCTTGTACCACGCCAGATGCGCCTTTTCCTTCTGCGATATGTCAGACTTCGCCATGAAAAGGCATTCGCGCATTCTGGTTCTGCAACTGCTGTTATTGTTGCTGCTACTGACGTTGTTGTGATTGCTGCTGCTGTTGTTGTGGACATTGCTGCTTTTTCTGCTACTGTTGCTGCTCCTCTGGTCCCTCTTGAACTTGAAGCACTCTTTCTTGTAGTGTCCCTCTTTCAGGTAATAGTGGCAGTTGCCGTCATTCTTGCCTCTTTGTTGCCTGGACTACTGCTGTTGCTGGTTGCGTGAGCCCATGGCCATGAAAGCTGCTTCACTACTGCTGCTCCCGTCATTGCTATTTGCTGCATTGCGACTCAGTTCTACCTCTACGAGAGGCGTGCAGATGAAATCCAGGTCGAGAGTTGGCTGGCAAACCAACGTCTCTCGTACCATGTCATAGCTCGTTCAGAGTCCCGTCAACAAGAGGAGAACAAATCACGTGTCTTTCACAGGGTTGCCAGATTTAGTGGGCTTATTCGAAGGGAGTAGTGCATGCCTAGTCCGTCCTGTGCCTGTCCAAATATCAGCCGTGGACAAGGAGCATATCAGGTCAACAAACTCTCCCTTGCACCTCTATCCATTAGCTGTGAGATCTCTCCTCTCTCCACCAGTCTTGGCCTCAGTCTTCGTCCGCTGCGTTAACCATACTGATGCCACGAGTACTTGCAGAGTGCAATTTGCTGTGCCTTTGTCATGCAATCTGCAAGCATCTTCCTTGTCTCCACGTATTCTAGGTCAACGATCTCCTTTGCGACCAGGTCGCGTGAGTAGTGGTACTTGATGTCGATGTGCTTGGTCCGTCAGGAGATGACATCATCCTGTGCCATTTTCATGGGACTCTTGTTGTCGATCCAGACCTCTGTTGCCTTTGTTTGTGGGACTTTCATCTCGACAAGCAAACTGCATAGCCACTGTGTCTCCTTGCATGCTTCTGATAGAGCGATGTACTCTGCCTCAACGGTAGAGAGGGAGACACAATCATGCTTTCTACTTGTCCAAGAGACTGTACCACCGTTCAAGGGGCACACAAACCGAGGTGGACTTTCTGTCATCGATTCTTTCTCCCGAGTCAGCGTCTGTGTAGGATACCAGCCGTAGCAGGTCAGATCCTTCTTGGCCCCCACACTGGAGTCCCATGTATTGGATCTTCTGTAGATAGCGCATGATCCGCGTGACTGCTTGCCAGTACTGTGGCCCCGGAAAGGCCACAAACTTGCTCACTTGTCCATCATCATAGCAAATGTCAGGGCGTGTTCCTACCATGGCATACATGAGGATGCCAACAGCAAAATGGTAGGGAATTTTCTCCATCTCATGCCGTTCTGCTTCCGTACTGGGGCTCATGGAGGAGGAGAGCTTGATGTCTGTTGTCATGGGTGTGTAGATGGACTTGCAATCCTCCATGTTGTAACGCTTGAGGACCCCCATGATATACTTGGTCTGGTTCAGCTCGATGGTGCCCACTACTCGATTGCGGTGGAGAGCTATCCCGAGGTAGAACTCGAGCGGACCCATGTCCTTCGTTTTGAACATGTTGCTGAGATCTGTCGTCAGCTTGTTCAATAGCTCCACCGATGACGAGCAGGTGATGAGGTCATTCACGTACTGTGCAACCAACATCAAGTCTTGGTCATCCTCCCGAACATAGACACTAGGGTCGTTCTGGCACTACGTGAAGAGGAGGCCATCCATGAAGCGATCCTTCTCCTTGTACCACATCCTCAGACTTGTTTCAATCTCTAGAGTGCTGTGACAATTTTACAAACCTTGCCCTCTGGAGCTTTCACTCCTTGAGGCACTTCTATTAGAACTTCTTTATCTAGCTTCCTATAGAGGAAAGCTGTCTTGACATCCATTTGGTGGACTTCTAGATTTTTTGCAGTAGCGATGAACAACATGGATCTGATCTGATGGAGGCAAAGGTGACGACAGGCACGAAAGTCTCCTCGTACTATGAGCCTGAACACTGAGATAACCCCTTCACCACAACTCTTGCCTTGTACTTGTCGATAGTACCATCCTCCTTCAACGTTTTTCGGAGTACCCATTTTGACCCACTACATGTGCGTTTGGGGGCCTGTCCACCAGGACCCATGTTTCGTTCTCTTTGCACTTGGCCACATCTGGAATGTTCATAGCCTCTATTACGGTCACAAGATCTCCCTGAGGCAAGCATTACGAGCTGAGTCCGGTCCATTTCGTATTCTCAGCATCGTAATTCGACGCAAGTTTCTTCCGGCGTGTGCTACGCCGAAGTATTGTTGGTGGTACTTCAAGGCTTAGTTGCTTCTGTTGCTCTTCCTCTGCCAGTGATTTACTGTTTGAGGAAGAGCCATTGGCCTCAGAGTTTGACTCAGAGCTCAAAGCTCATCGAGAGCCGAGATGTTGAATTTGATGAAAGGACGCTCGGCATGGGAGAGTTGTTGGTCCCTTTTCATGCTCCTTAATCAGGAGAGTGGGTTGTGTTACTTGAGTTAGGTATTCAGGCACTTGAGAACTCGTTCTACTAGTGAAAGATGGTACTCCAGGGAGAGTGGCTGTGTAGGCTGATAAAATGACGGGATTTGAAACTGAGTCTAGTCGTCCGAGGCCTCTAAGTCAAACTCTGAGGCCGGTGGCTCTTCCTCAAATAATGGATCACTGGTAGGGGAGGAGCGACAAAAGTAACTGAGCCTTGAAGCATCACCAGCAACACTCAGGCGTAGTATGCGCCAGAAGAAATCTCCATCCAAATACGATACTTAGAGTGCGGAATGGACAGGACTCATGCTTGGCTCAAGGAGAGCCAAGGACCGTAATGGAGGCTATGAATATGCCAAATGTGGACAAGTGGAAGGAGGCAGTGCATAGCGAAATCGCATCCATTGAAGAGAACGGAACATGGGTTCTGGTGGACAGGCCGCAAAACGCGCACGTGGAGAGGCCAAAAGGTGTACTCCTAAAAAAGGTCAAGCAGGATGGTACTATCGACAAGTACTAGGCAAGAGTTGTGGGGAAGGGTTTTTCCTAGCGTGCAGGCTTACAGTACGAGAAGAAGTTTGTGCGTGTCGTCACCTTTGCCTCCATCAGATCCATGTTGGGCATCGCAACTGCAAAACATCTGGAGGTCCACTAGATGGACGTCAAGACAACTTTCCTCTACGGGAAGCTAGACAAAGAAGTGCTAATGGAAGTGCCTGAGGGAGTGAAAGCTCCGAAGAGAAAGATTCGCAAATTGGTCAAAGCACTCTACGGGTTGAAACAAGTTACAAGGATGTGGTACAAGGAGATGGATGGCTTCATGGCCGCACCCACCTTCACACACTACTAGAATGACCCTAGTGTCTACGTGCGGGAGGATGAGCAAGGTTTGATGCTGGTTGCACTGTACATGGATGACCTGATGATCTGCCTATCGTCGGTCGAGCTACTGAACAAGCTGAAGACAGGTTTCAGTAATAGGTTGAAGATGAAGGACATGGGTCCGCTCGCCTTCTACCTCAGGAAAGTCGTCCACTACAATCGAGCAGAAGGCACCATCGAGCTGAACCAGACCAAGTACATCATGGAGATCCTCAAGAACTAGAACATGGAGGACTGCAAGTCCATCAGCACACCCATGACAACAGATCTCAAGCTCTCCTCCTCCATGAGCCCGAGCACAGAAGGTGAATGGCATGAGATGGAGAAAATTCCCTACTAGTGTGCTGCTGGCAGCCTCATATATGTCATGGTAGGAACACGCCCTGACATTTGGTATGCTGTGTGACAAGTGAGCAGGTTGTGGCCAATCCACGACACCACACTTGCAAGGAGTCAAGCGTATCATGCATTATCTACAAAAGACCCGACACATGCGACTCCAGTTTGGAGGCCAAGAAGGATCTGACCTGCTACAACAGGTGTGGTATACAAACGCCAACTGTGAAGGTCAAATCAATAACAGAAAGTCTACCTTGGGCTTTGTGTGCCTCTTGAACGGTGGTGCAATCTCTTGGACAAGAAGAAAGCCAGAGAATGTCTACCTCTCTTTCGCTAACGGTAGAGTACATCGCTCTGTCAAAAGCATGCAAGGAAACATAGTGGCTATGCAATTTGCTTGCCAAGGTGAAACTACAATAAACGGAGGCAATGGAGGTCTGCATCGACAACACGAGTACCATGAAAATGGCACATGATGATGTCATCTCCCAGGTAACCAAGCACATGGACATCAAGTACCACTACTCAAGTGACCTGGTTGCAAAGGAGATCATGGATCCGGAATGCATGGAGACTAAGAAGATGCTCACAGCTTGCATGCCAAAGGTGTTTGATAACGATTTGCTCTTCGTAGGTACTCTAGGCATCGGTATGGTCAACGCAGCCGAAAAATATTGAGACAAAGACTGCTCGAGAGAGGAGAGATCTCATAGCTAACAAAGAGTGGTGCAAGGGAGAGTTTGTTGACCGGATACTATTCCTTGTCCATGGCTGCCATCTTGACAAGCACAAGACACACTAGGCATGAACTGCTCCCTTGGAGTAAGTCCCTTAAGTCTGGTATAGATAGACAAGGCATGCACTACTCCTTTAGAGCAAGCTCTCTTGGACTAAACTGGATAGCATAGCCAGCTAACACAACATAGGACAACTCCTTGTGGCTTAGACATTCCATAGTTAGTCTCTAGAGGGACAAGTTATTGGGTAAAATCCCAGCCCTATGACTAATTTTCTTTCTCACCAAAAGGGGCTTAGGAAGATTCTTAGTGACATCTTAGAGTATTCCAAGGTCCTTCCTGGTTGCTAGCGCCACTTGGCGGACACAAGGAGTGCCATGTAGGCACAGGGAATGATGTAATCCAGATTGCCCCCAAAGTCGCTCATCCAAGGAGCCACTACGCGCCTAGGCTAAAGGCTAGCTCTACAACTACAAGAACCTGTGAGTTGCATATCAATGAGTAGACTTCTTACATTTGAGACTCCTAACACAGTTGTACACCAGAGGCAAAAACTAGAGAAGCATGGTCTAAGCCCCAGCAATTAGCTCCTCACGCAAAAACAACCAGGTGGAAAGGACGCGGTGCAAGGTAGTGATTAGTATGCAGTGCTCAGTGTGTTATGGTATGGTATGGTATGGTATGGTATCGTATGGTATGGTATGATATGGTTCAGTATGGTATGGTATGGTATGGCATGTCATGGTATGGTTTGGTATGGTATGGTATGGCAGGGTAGAGTATGGTATGGTATAGTATGGCATCTCATGGTACCCTATGGTATGGTATGGTTTGGTATCGTATGGTGTGGTTTGGTATGGTATGGTATGCTATGCTATGCTATAGAATGGTATGGTATGGTATGGTATAGTATGGTATGATATGGTATGGTATAGTATGGTATGGTATGGTATGGCATGGTATAGTTTGGTATAGTATGGTATTCTATGGTATCGTATGATATGGTATGGTATGGTATACTATGGTGTGTAATATTTAGTATGGTACAGTATGGTATAGTTTGGCATTGCATGGTATGGTATGGTATGGTTTGCAATCATATGGTATGGTATGGCATGGTATGGTATGGTGTGGTATGGTATGGTATGGTATGATATGATATGATATGGTATGGTTGTGTATGGTATGGTATGGTATTGTATGGTGTGGTGTTGTGTGGTGTGTTATGGTATGGTATGGTATGGTATGGTATGGTATGGTATGTTATTGTATGGTATGGTGTGTTTTACATGGTATGGCATGGTATGATATGGTATAATTTTGTTTTGCCTTGGCATGGCATGTTATGGTATGCTATGGTCTGATATAGTATGATGTGGTATGGTAAGATATGGTATGATATGGTTTGGTATGTTATGGTATTGTATGTAATGATATGGTAGGGTGTTCTAGTGTCGTGAATGGTATGTTCTGGTATGGTATGGTATGGTATGGATGGTATGGTATGGTATGATATGGTATGGTATGGCATGGTATGGTATAGTATGGTATGGTATAGCATAGCATGGTATGGTATGGTATAGTTTGATATGGTATGGTATGATGTGGTATAGTATGGTATAGTATAGAATGGTATGGTATGGTATGGTATGGTATGGCATGGCAAGGCATATCATGGTATGGTATGGTATGGTATGGTACGGTGTAGTATCATTTGGTATAACATAGTATGGTATGATATGGTATGGTATGGTTTGATATAGCATGGTATGGTATTGTATGGTATGGTATGGTATGGTATGGTTTGGTATGGTATGGTATGGTTTTGTATTGTATGGTATGGTATGGTATGGTATGGTGTGGAATGGTATGGTATTGTATGGTATGGTATGGTATGGTATGGTATGGTATGGTATGGTATGGCATGGTATGGTATGGAATGGTATGGTATGGTATGGCATGGTATGGTATGGTATGGTATGGTATGGTATGGTATGGTATGGTATGCTATGGTATGGTATGGTATGGTATGGTATGGTTTGGTATGGTATGGTATGGTTTGGTATCGTATGGTATGGTATGGTATGGTATGGTATAGTATGTTATGGTATAATATGGTTTGGTATGATATGGTATGGTATGGCATGGTCTGGTATGGTATGGTATGGTATGGTATGGTTTGGTATGGTATGGTATGGTTTGGTATCGTATGGTATGGTATGGTATGGTATGGTATAGTATGTTATGGTATAATATGGTTTGGTATGATATGGTATGGTATGGCATGGTCTGGTATGGTATGGTATGGTATGGTATGGTTTGGTATGGTATGGTATGGTTTGGTATCGTATGGTATGGTATGGTATGGTATGCTATGGTATGGTATGGTATGGTATGATATGATATGGTATGGTTCAATATGGTATGGTATGGTATGGTATGCCATGGCATGGTATGGTATGGTATGGTATGGTATGGCATGTCATGGTTCAGTATGGTATGGTGTGGTATGGTATAGTATGGTATGGTAGGGTATGGTATGGTATGGTGCAGTGTAGGTAAAAAGGTATGGTATGGTATGGTATGGTATGGTATTGTATGGCTTGGTATGGTATGGTATTGTTTGGTATCGTATGGTATGGTATGGTATGGTATGCTATGGTATGCTATGTCTAGTATGGTACAACATGGTATAGTTTGAAATTATATGGTATGGTATGGTGTGCAATGATATGCTATGGTTTGGTCTGGTATTACATGTATGGTATGGTCTGATATGATATGGTATGTGATCGTATGGTCTGGTATGGTATGGTCTGGTATGGTATGGTCTTGTATGGTATGGTTTGATATGGTATGGTATGGTTTTGTATGGTATGGTCTCGTTTGGTGTGGTATGGTATGGTATGGTATGGTATGATATGGTATGGTATGGTATGGTACGTGATGGTAAGTCATGGTCTGCTAGTGTGTGGTATGGTATGTGTCGTTATAACATGGTATGGTATGGTATGGAATAGCATGGTATGGTTTAGTATGATATCGAATGGTATGGTATAGCAAGATATGGTATGGTTTGATATGGTTTGGTATGGTATGGTATGATATGGAATGGTAAGGTATAGTATAGAATCGTATGGTATGGTATGGTTTGGTATGGCATGGTATGGCAAGGCATATCATTGTACGGTATGGTATGATATGGGATGGAATGGTACCATATAGTATGATTCCGTATAAGATAGTATGGTATGATGTGGTACAGTATGGTTTGATACAGTGGTATGGTATGGTATGGTATGATATGGTATGATATGGTATAGTATGGTATGGAATGGTATGGTATGGTATGGTATGGTTTGGTTTTCTATGGCATAGTACGATACACTACCGTATGGTATGGTATGGTATGGTATCGTATGGAATGGTAAAATGGTATGGTGTGGTATCGTATGGTATCATATGGTATGGTATTGTATGGTATGGTATTAAATGGTATGGTATGGTATGGAATGGTATGGTATGGTATGGTATGGCATGTCATAGTATGGTATGGTATGGTATGGTATGATATGGTATGGTATGGTGTTATATGGTATGGTATGGAATGGTATGGTACGGTATGGTATGGCAGGTCATAGTATAGTATGGTGTGGTACGGTATGATATGGTATAGTATGGTGTTATATGGTTTGGTATAGTATGGTATGGTGTTCTATGGTATCATATGGTATGGTATGGTATAGCATGGTGTGGTATGCTATGGTATGCTCTATATAGTATGGTATCATATGGTATTGATTGGCATTGTATGGTTTGGTATGGTTTACAATCATATTGTTGGAAAAGGAGCCATCCGGCTCAGTTTCAGGTCCGCAGGAGCAAGTTCCAGGAAAGTACCAGATGCCTGCTCCCATTGTCAACTTGACTTTGCCATTGGAAACATGAGGTGGCAATATGTCTACGGTCCAAGTTTGAGGCCGATCCAACAGTCAGATTGGGAGACACGAATTTAAAAGTTGTTGGGGTCATCAACCGCCGATATCCGGGAGACCATGGGCAATGGCTCCATGCCTTAGCCTAAGAAAAGAGAAAGGCAAGAGGTCCAGGGTCAAGACCTGATGGGAGATATATCCAAAAGGCCCTAGATTCTTGGGTTGCCTTGTCAGAGTGTGCTGAATAGGAAAAGGGTTCCTCTCCTTAATTTTTAGGTGAGGTGAGATCCTTCTGTGCTAGCCATGGACACATGGCGATTCTCCATGGGATTGTGGCTTATGTGACCACTAGGAGTCTGCCATGAGAGCATTCTCTAGCTTTATAGGTCGTGTGTGAGTTGTCAACCTGATTGCTAGGCTGATTTCCTCCCTTGTATGAGATTATGTACTCTAGCTCTAGCCTCCATGGCTAAGTGGTGTAGCTTGTGAGAGGGCTGACTTGTCCAAGCTCTAGCTCTATATGTACTTCATCATTTTGAGTGATTCAATAACCATTCTTCAGCACAAGTCATGCTCTTCTAGTCCTACATGCTCGTTGCTCCAAGGCTCCCTCTCTCCTCCAGTTCCAACACATATGTTATCCTATGGTATGGTATGGCATTGCATGGTATGGTATGGTATGATATGGCAGGATATGGTATGGTATTGTATGGTTTGCTATGGTATGGTATGGTTTAGTATGGTGTGGTTTTGTGTAGTGTGGTATGGTATGGTATGGTATGGTATGATATTGTATTATTTCGTATGGAATGGTATGTTATGGTATTAAATGGTATGATATGGTATGGTATAGTATGATATCATATAGTATGAAATGGTTTGGTTCATTATGATATTGTATGGTACTGTATGGTATGGTATGGTATGTGATGGTATGGTATGGTGTCCTTGTGACTGGTATGGTATGTTCAGCTATGGCATGGTATGGTATGGTATGGTGTGGTATTGTATGTTATGGTATAGTATGGTATGGAATAGCATGGTATGATATGGTAAGGTATGGTGTGGTTTGGTATGGTATGGTATGATGTGGAATAGTATGGTATATTATCGAATCTTATGGTGTGCTATGGTATGGTATTGCATGGCAAGGCATATCATGGTCTGGTATGGTATGGTATGGTATGGTATGGTATGGTATGGTATGGTATGGCACGGTTTAGTATGATGCGGTCTAAGATAGTATGGTATGATATGGTGTTATATGGTATTGTATGGTATTGTATAGTATGGTATGGTATGGTATGGTATGGTATGGTATGGTATGGTATGGTATTACATGGTATTATATGGTATTGCATGATATGGTATGGTATTTGATAGTATGGTATGGTATAGTATGGTATGGTAGGTCATGGTATGGTACAGTATGATATGGTAAGGTTAGGTATGGTATGATATGGTATGATATGGTTTGGTATGTTATGGTATGGTATGGTAACTATGGTATGTTATAGCATGGTATGGTATGGTGAATATGGTTTGGTATGGTATGATGCGGAATGGTATAATATAGTATAGAATAGTATAGTATGGTATGGTATGGCATGGCATGGCAAGGCATATCATGGAACAGTATGATATGGTATGGTTAGGTACGGTATAGTATGCTTCCGTGTAAGATAGTATGGTATGATTTGGTATGGTATGATTTGATTTAGTGTGGTATGGTATGGTATGGTATGGTATGGTATGGTATGGTATGGTATAGTATGGTACGGTATGGTATGGTATGGTATGGTTTCGTCTGGAATGGCATAGTACAATACATTACCATACGGTATGGTATGGTATGGTATGGTATGGCATGATATGGTACAGTATGGCATGCTGTGGTAGGATATGGTATGGTATGGTATGGTATGGTATGGCATGGTATGGTATTGTATGGTATACTATGGTATGGTAAGGTATGGTATGGTATGGTATGGTATGGCATGGTATGGTATGGCATGTTATGGCATGGTATCGTAAGGTATGGTATAGTGGTATGGTATGGTATGGTGTTGTATGGTATGGTATGCTCAAGTATGGTATTGTATGGTATGGTATGGTATGGTATTGTATGGTATGGTATTTTATGGAATGGTATGGTATGGCATGGTTTGGTATGGTATGATATGGTATGCCGTGGTATGATATGGTATGGTATGGTATGGTATGGTATGGTATCGTATGGTATGGTATGGTATGGCAAGGTATGGTTTAGTATGGTATGGTATGGTATGGTATGGTATGGTATGGCATGGTATGGTATTGTATGGTATCGTATGGTATGATTTGGTATGGTATGGTATGGTATGGTATGATTTGGTGTGATATGGTATGGTATGTGATGGTATGGTATGGTGTGCTAGTATGGTATGTTCTGGTATGACATGGTATGGTATGGTATGGTTTGGTATGGTATGATTTAGTATGGAATGGTATAGCATGGTATGGTATGGTATGGTATGGTATGGTTTAGTATGCTATGGTTAAATGTGGAATGGTATGGTATGGTATGGAATAGTATGGTATGGTATGGTATGGTATGGCATGGCATGGCAAGGCATATCATGGTATGGTATTGTATGATATGGTATGGTATGGTACGGTAAAGTATGATTCGGTATAAGATAGTATTGTATGATATGGCATGGTATGGTTTCATATGATGTTGTATGGTATGGTTATGTATCGTATGATATGGTATGGTATGATAAGATATGGTAACATATTGGATGATTTATTTTGATATGGTGTGGTATGGTATTGTATGGTATTGTATAGTATGGTATGGTATGGTATAGTACGGTAGAGTATGGTATGGTATGTTATGGATGGTATGGTATGGTATGGTTTGGTATGGTATGGTATGATATGGTACGATATGGTAGGGTATTGTATTGCATTGGATGGTATGGTATGGTTTGGTATGGTATGGTAAGGTATGGTACGATATGGTAGGGTATGGTATTGTATTGGATGGTATGGTATGGTTTGGTATGGTATGGTATGGTATGGTATGGTGTTATATGGTATGGTATGGAATGGTATGGTATGGTATAGTATAGTATGGTATGAGATGGTATGGTATGGTTTGACATAACACGGAATTGCATGGTATGGTATGGCATGATATGGTATGGTATGATATGATATGGTAAGCTATGGTATGGTATGATATCGTATGGTATGGTATGGAAAGGTATGTTATGGTATGATATGCTATAGTATGATATGGTCTGGTATAGTTTGGTGTGGTATGGTATGTTATGGTATAGTAAGGTTTGGTATGGTATAGTATGATATGTTATGGTATTATATGGTATGGTATGGTGAGTGGTATAGTGTGTTCTAGTATGGCATGGTATGGTATGGTATGGTAGGGTATGGGATGGAGTGGTAAGGTCTTGTATGGTATGGTCTTGTATAGTATGGTATGGTATGGTATTGTATGGTAGGGTATAACTGTTGGAAAAAGGAGCCATCTGGCTCAGTTTCAGGTCCACAGGAGCAAATTCCAGGAAAGTACCAGATGCCTACTCTGATTGTCAATCCGACTTCACCATTGGAAAGATCAGGTGGCAAAATGTGTACGGTCTAAGTTTGAGGCCGATCCAACAGTCGGATTGGGAGATATGAATTTTCGTAGTTTCCGGGTTCATCGACCGTCGATATCCGGGTGACCATGGGCGATGGCTCCATGCCTTAGCCTGGGAAAAGAAAAAGGCAAGAGGTCTAGGGTCAAGACCTGATGGGAGAAATATCCAAAAAGGTACTTGGTCTTAGGATTGCCTTGTCAGAGTGTGCTGACTAGGATAAAGGTACCTCTCCTTACTTTTTAGGGGAGGTGAGATCCTTCTGTGCTAGCCATGGACACATGTCGATTCTACATGGGTTTGTGGGTTATGTGACCACTAGGAGTGTGCCATGAGAGCATTCTCTAGCTCTCTAGGTCGTGTGTGAGTGGTCAGCCTGATTGCTAGGCTGATTTCCTCCCTTGTGTGAGATTATGGACTCTTGTGTCTGAGCCTTAGCCTCCATGGCTAAGTGGTGTGGCTTGTGAGAGGACTGACTTGCCCAAGCTCTAGCTCTATATGTACTCCATCATTTTGAGTGATTGTACAACCATTCTTCAGCACAAGTGATGCCCTTCCAATCACACATGCTCGCTGCTCCAAGGCTCCCACTCTCCTCCAGATCCAACATTGGGTATCAAAGCCAAGTTCTGCCACTTTCAGCCAGCATAGGCCGTCTCTTTGAGAGTGACAGGTTGGGGTGAAACCTTCACTAGATTTGACAATCAACCACTGGAGTTTCAAGTTGAAGAGACAAGCTTTCGAAGGAGCCCTCGATCGCAAAGATCCAACGGTCGGATTGAGAGTTATGCTCAAAACGAGGTCGGCCAGGGCTACACTCTTCTCTATGAGTAAGACTGTCGCCTTGTGATGACCATAACTCTCTCGTTTCTTTGTCAAATTTAAAAAGTGGCACATGCAAATTGTACAATTTGCATGTGCCACTTTTTAAATTTGACAAAGAAACAAGAGAGTTATGGTTATCACAAGGTCACAGTCTTATTCATAGAGAAGAGTGTAGCCCTGGCCGACCTCGTTTTGAGCATAACTCTCAATCCGACCGTTGGATCTTTGAGATTGTAGGCTCGTTGGAAAGCGTGTCTTTTGAACTTGAATATCCAGTGGATGATAGTCAAATCTGGTGAAAGTTTGACCCCAACCCGTCACTCTCAAAGTGACGGCCTGTGCTGGCTGAAAGTGGCAGAACCTGGCTCTGATACCAAATGTTGGATCTGGAGGAGAGAGGGAGCCTTGGAGCAGCGAGCATGTGTGATTGGAAGGGCATCACTTGTGCTGAAGAATGGTTGTTCAATCAGTCAAAATGATGGAGTACATTTAGAGCTAGAGCTTGGGCAAGTCATCCCTCTCACAAGCCACACCACTTAGCCATGGAGGCTAAGGCTCAGACACTAGAGTCCATAATCTCACACAAGGGAGGAAATCAGCCTAGAAATCAGGCTGACCACTCACACACAACCTAGAGAGCTAGAGAATGCTCTCATGGCACACTCCTAGTGGTCACATAATCCACAAACCCATGGAGAATCGCCATGTGACCATGGCTAGCACACAAGGATCTCACATAACCTAAAAAGTAAGGAGAGGTACCTTTATCATAGTCAGCACACTCTGACAAGGCAATCTTAAGACCAAGGACCCTTTTGGATATTTCTCCCATCAGGTCTTGACCCTGGACCTCTTGCCTTTTTCTTTTCTCAGGCTAAGGCATGGAGCAATCGCCCATGGTCACCCGGATATCGGCGGTCGATGATCCCGAAAACTACGCAAATTCATATCTCCCAATCCGACCGTTGGATCGGCCTTAAACTTGGACCGTAGACATTTTCCACCTGATCTTTCCAGTGTCAAAGTTGGATTGACGATCGAAGGAGGCATTTGGTACTTTCCTGGAACTTGCTCCTGTGGACCTGAAATTGAGCCGGATGGCTCCTTTTCCAACAATATCCGGGTGACCATGGGCGATGGCTCCATGCCTTAGCCTGAGAAAATAAAAAGGCAAGAGATCCAGGGTCAAGACCTGATGGGAGAAATATCCAAAAAGGTCCTAGATTCTTGGGTTGCCTTGTCACAGTGAGCTGACTAGGAAAAAGGTACCTCTCGTTACTTTTTAGGTGAGGTGAGATCCTTGTGTGCTAGCCATGGACACATGGCGATTCACCATGGGATTGTGGATTATGTGACGACTAGGAGTGTGCCATGAGAGCTATCTATAGCTTTCTAGGTACAATGTGAGCAGTCATCCTGATTGTTAGGCTTATTTCCTCCCTTGTGTGAGAATATGGACTCTAGTGTGTGAGCCTTCGCCTCCATGGCTAAGTGGTGTGGCTTGTGATAGGGCTGACTTGCCCAAGCTTTAGCTCTATATGTACTCCATCATTTTGAGTGATTCAATAACCATTCTTCAGCACAAGTGATGCCCTTCCAGTTCCACATGCTCGGTGCTCCAAGGCTCCCTCTCTCCTCCAGTTGCTACAATATGGAGCAGCTAGAGGGGTTCATCATGGATGGCCAAGAGCACCTGGTTTACAAGCTGCAGAAGTCGCTCTATGGCCTCAAGCAAGCGTCGCGTGCTTGGAACCAGAAGTTCAATGCGGCATTGCAGTGCATCGGGTTTGAGCACAGTGAGTGTGACTAAAGCGTCTATCCTAGTAGTATGAACATGAGATCCTTATCATCATGGTGTATGTGGATGACATGCTCTACCTTTCCAACAGCAAATGTGCACTACAAGAATTCAAGGAGGCCATGCAGGAGCGCTTCCTGATGTCTGATCTTGGTATCGAGATCAGGCGCGACCGCAAATCACACTCTCTCACTGCAACAGAGCTCCTGCATCAAGGATGTCTTGTAGTAGTTCGGCATGGCAGAGGCAAAACCCATTAGCACGGCGCAGGAGACGCCGTAGTACCTCGTGAGCTTCAATAATGTAGCAGATGCAACTGAGCGGCAGAAGTACCAGAGCCTCGTTCCCAGTCTCATGTACCTCATGGTTGCAACCAGGCCGGACCTCGCACAGGCTGTTAGCGCTATGAGCCAGCACATGGCAAACCCCGGACCTGAGCACTTGAAGGCAGTGAAGCGGATCTGGTGCTCAGGTCCGGGACTGGCCATGTGGTGGCTTACAGCGCTAATAACCTATGCAAGGTCTGGCGTGGTTACCACCATCTGGTACTAAAGAGTGCCGACGGCGCTTTGGTACTTCTGCCGCTCAACTGCATCCGCTTCTCCATTGAAGCTCACGAGGTACGGCCGCGTCTCCAGCGGCGTGCTGCTTAGTTTGGCCTTGTTATTTGGTTTGGCTTCGTTAGACTACGGTTCTTAATGTACAGCACACTGCTCACTGCTTCTGCCCAAAAGTCATAAGTGATCCGAGCCACGTACAGCATGAAGTGTGTCCACTCAACGATCGTGCAGTTGGCGTGTCTTGCTACGCCATTCTGCTGCGGCGAGTATGGCGTAGTGCGCTGCGCCTTGATGCCTGTTGCTATGAGGTAGTCCTGAAACTCCTTGCTCAGGTTCTCTCCACTGCGATAGCTGTACAGCGCCTTGATTTTCCTACCAGTCTGGTTCTCCACCATGGCCTTGAACTCCTTGAACTTGTCAAAGCAGTGGTCGTTGGAGGGAAAGAAGTACACAACAATGTAACGGCTGAAATCATCAATGAAAATGAGAAAATACCTAAAGCCTCCAAAGCTATGGGTCTGCATCTAGCCACACAAGTCTGTGTAGACCAACTCCATCACCTTGTTCACGCGCTCCCCTGCTCCCAAGAATGCATTGCGATGCTACATTTCCTCAAAACAGCCGATGCATAACTGTTGCTCAAAGTAAGAGATGGTCGACAAGTCACGTACCATTTGCGTTGTTTGAAGGTGCTGCTAGGCGTGCATGCTGATGTGGTTGTAGTGCGCATGCCACTTTTCCATCTGTGGCTTGCACCACTGCTGCAAGACTCTACTCCGGTGGGATCTTGGTCGCCCCCAGTATGCGGTACTCCTCTCTGGTTTCCTTGTCAAGGATGAAGCCATAGTCGTCATCAAAGAGGACTCGTAGTCTTGTGTTGGTGAGAGAGGACACTGAAAGAAGGTTGAACGAAACATCAGGTACATACAGTATACCATGGAACACTCCCATTTCAATGCTACACGGGGTCTCTAACGACATATCTATAATACCAATCCCCTCAGTATACACCAACCGATCATCACCAAAACTAATCAGACGGTGGAGAATGGAGAGCAGCTGTGTTAACCACTCCTTGTGTTGCGTCAGGCTCTTGGTACACCCGGAGTCCTTGTACCACGCCAGATGCGCCTTTTCCTTCTGCGATATGACAGACTTTGCCATGAAGAGGCATTCGCGCATTTTGGTTCTGCAACTGATGTTGTTGTTGCTGCTGCTGACGTTGTTGTAACTACTGCTGATGTTGTTGTGGACATTGCTGCTTTTGTTGCTGCTATTGCTGCTCCTCTGGTCCCTCTTGAACTTGAAGCACTCTTTCTTGTAGTGTCCCTCTTTCAGGTAATAGTGGCAGTTGCCGTTATTCTTGCCTCTTTGTTGTCTAGACTACTGTTGTTGCTTGTTGCGTGAGCCCATGGCCATGAAAGCTACTTCACTACTGCTGCTCTTGCCATTATACTTTGCTGCATTGCGACTCAGTTTTACCTCTACGAGAGGCGTGCAGATGAAGTCCAGGGCGAGAGTTGGCTAGTAAACCAACGTCTCTCGTACCATGTCATAGCTCGTTCGGAGTCCTGTCAACAAGAGGGGAACGAAGCACGTGTCTTCCACAGGGTTGCCAGATTTAGTGGGCTTATTCGAAGGGAGCAGTGCATGCCTAGTCTGCCCTATGCCTGTCCAATTATCAGCCGTGGACAAGGAGCATATCAGGTCAACAAACTCTTCCTTGCACCCCTGTCCATTAGCTGTGAGATCTCTCCTCTCTCCACCAGTCTTCGCCTCGGTCTTGGTCCGTTGCATTGACCATACTGATGCCACGAGCACCTGTAGAGTGCAATTTCCCATGCCTTTGTCATGCAATCTGCAAGCATCTTCCTTGTCTCCACGTCTTCAAGGTAAACGATCTCCTTTGCGACCAGGTCGCGTGAGTAGTGGTACTTGATGTCGATGTGCTTGGTCCGTCAGGAGATGACATCATCCTGTGCCATTTTGATGGCACTCTTGTTGTCGATCTCGACCTCTGTTGCCTTTGTTTGTGGGACTTTCATCTCGGCAAGCAAACTGCATAGCCACTGTGTCTCCTTGCATGCTTCTCATAGAGCGATGTACTCTGCCTCAATGGTAGAGAGGGAGACACAATCATGCTTTCTACTTGTCCTAGAGACTGCACCACCGTTCAAGGGGCACACAAACCGAGGTGGACTTTCTGTCATCGATTCTTTCTCCCAAGTCAGCGTCTGTGTAGCACACCAGCCGTAGCGGGTCAGATCATTCTTGGCCCCCAAACTGGAGTCCCATGTATTGGATCTTCTGTAGATAACGCATGATGCGCTTGACTGCTTGCCAATACTGTGGCCCTAGAAAGGCCACAAACTTGCTCACTTGTCCCACATCATAGCAAATGTCAGGGCGTGTTCCTATCATGGCATACATGAGGATCCCTACAGCAGACTGGTATGGAATGTTTTCCATCCTACGCCATTTTGCTTCCGTGCTACGGCTCATGCAGGAGGAGAGCTTGATGTCTGTTGTCATGTGTGTGCAGATGGACTTGCAGTCCTCCATGTTGTAGCGCTTGAGGACCTCCATGATATACTTGGTCTGGTATAGCTCGATGGTGCCTACTACTCGATTGCGGTGGACGACTATCCCGAGGTAGAACTCGAGCGGACCCATGTCCTTCATTTTGAACATGTTGCTGAGATCTGTCTTCAGCTTGTTCAATAGCTCGACTGATGACGAGCAGGTGATGAGGTCATTCATGTACAGTGCAACCAACATCAAGCCTTGGTCATCCTCCCGAACATAGACACTAGGGTCATTCTGGCACTACGTGAAGAGGAGGTCATCCATGAAGCGATCCATCTCCTTGTACCACATCCTTGGACCTGTTTCAACCGTTAGAGTGCTGTGACAATTTTACAAACCTTGCCCTCTGGAGCTTTCACTCCCTGAGGCACTTCTATTAGCACTTCTTTATCTAGCTTCCTATAGAGGAAAGCTGTCTTGACATCCATTTGGTGGACTTCTAGATCTTTTGCAGCAGCGATGAAGAACATGGATCTGATCTGATGGAGGCAAGCATGATGAGCTGAGTCGGGTCCATTTCGCACTCTAAGCATCGTACTTGGACGCAGGTTTCTTCTGGCGTGTACTACTCCGAATTGTTGTTGGTGGTACTTCAAGGCTTAGTTACTTCTGTTGCTCTTGCTCAGCCAGTGATTTACTGTTTGAGGAAAAGCCACTGGCCTCGGAGTTTGACTCAGAGTTCAAAGCTCATCGAGAGCCGAGATGTTCAATTTGATGAAAGTACTCTCGGCATGGGAGAGTTGTTGGTCCCTTTTCATGCTCCTTAATCAGGAGAGTGGGTTGTGTTACTTGAGTCAGGTATTCAGGCACCTGAGAACTCCTTCCACTAGTGAAAGATGGTACTACAGGGAGAGTGGCTGTGTAGGCTGACAAAATGACGGGATCTGACACTGAGTCTAGTCGTCTGAGGCCTCTGAGTCAAACTTTGAGGCCGGTGGCTCTTCCTCAAATAATGGATCACTGGTAGCGGAGGAACGACGAAAGAAACTGAGCCTTGAAGCATCACCAGCAATGTGCCAGAAGAAACCTCCATCCAAATACGATGCTGAGAGTGCGGAATGGACATGACTCATGCTTGGCTCAAGGAGAGCCAGTGACCGTAATGGAGGCTATGAATATGCCAAATGTGGACAAGTGGAAGGAGGCAGTGCATAGCAAAATCACATCCATTGAAGAGAACGGAACATCGGTTCTGGTGGACAGGCCGCAAAACGCGCACGTGGAGAGGCCAAAAGGGGTACTCCCAAAAACGTTCAAGCAGGATGGTACTATCGACAAGCACTAGGCAAGAGTTATGGAGAAGGGTTTTTCCTAGCGTGTAGGCTCACAGTACGAGAAGAAGTTTGCGCATGTCGTCACCTTTGCCTCCATCAGATCCATGTTGGGTATCGCAACTGCAAAACATCTGGAGGTCCACCAGATGGACGTCAAGACAACTTTCCTCTACGGGAAGCTAGACAAAGAAGTGCTAATGGAAGTGCCTGAAGGAGTGATAACTCCAAAGAGAAAGGTTCGCAAATTGGTCAAAGCACTCTACGAGTTGAAATAGGCTACAAGGATGTGGTACAAGGAGATGGATGGCTTCATGGCCACACTCACCTTCACACACTACTAGAATGACCCTCGTGTCTATGTGCGGGAGGATGAGCAAGGTTTGATGGTGGTTGTACCATACGTGGATGACCTGATGATCTGCCTATCGTCGTTCGAACTGCTGAATAAGCTGAAGACAGATTTCTGTAATAGGTTTAAGATGAAGGGCATGGGTCCGTTCGCCTTCTATCTGAAGAAAGTCGTCCACTACAATCGAGCAGTAGGCACCATCGAGCTGAACCAGACCAAGTACATCATGGAGATCCTCAAGAACTAGAACATGGAGGACTGCAAGTCCATCAGCACACCCATGACAACAGACCTCAAGCTCTCCTCCTCCATGAGCCCGAGCATAGAAGGTGAATGGCATGAGATGGAGAAAATTCCCTACCAGTGTGATGCTGGTAGCCTCATATATGTCATGGTAGGAACACGCCCTGACATTTGGTATGCTGTGTGACAAGTGAGCAGGTTGTGGCCAATCCACGACACAACACTAGCAAGTAGTCAAGCGTATCATGCATTATCTACAGAAGACCCGATACATGGGACTCCAGTTTGGCGGCCAAGAAGGATCTGACCTGCTGCGGCAGGTGTGGTATACTAACGCCAACTGGGAAGGACGAATCGATGACAAAAAGTCTACCTCGGGCTTTGTGTGTCTCTTGAACGGTGGTGCAATCTCTTGGACAAGAAGAAAGCCAGACAATGTCTACCTCTCTACAGTTAAAGGCAGAGTACATTGCTCTGTCAAAAGCATGTAAGGAAACATAGTGGCTATGCAATTTGCTTGCCAAGGTGAAACTACAACAAATGGAGGCAATGGAGGTCCGCATCGACAACATGAGTACCATGAAAATGGCACAGGATGATGTCATCTCCCAGGACACCAAGCACATGGACATCAAGTACCACTACTCACGTGACCTGGTCGCAAAACAGATCATGGATCCGGAATGCATGGAGACTAAGAAGATGCTTACAGCTTGCATGACAAAGGTGTTTGACAACGAATTGCTCTTTGTAGGTACTCTAGGCATCGGTATGGTCAACGTAGCCGACAAAGATTGAGACAAAGACTGCTCGAGAGAGGAGAGATCTCATAGCCAATAAATAGTGGTGCAAGGGAGAGCTTGTTGACCTGATGTTATTCCTTGTCCATGGCTGCCATCTTGACAAGCAAAGGACAGACTAGACATGCACTGCTCCCTTGGAGTAAGTCCCTCAAGTCTGGTCTAGATAGACAAGGCATGCACTACTCCTTTAGAGCAAGCTCTCTTGGTCTAAACTGGATAGCATAGCCAGCTAACACAACATAGGACAACTCCTTGTGGCTTAGACATTCCATAGTTAGTCTCTAGAGGGACAAGTTATTGGGTAAAATCCCAGCCCTATGACTAACTTTCTTTGTGACCAAAAGGGGCTTAGGAAGATTCTTACTGACATCTTAGAGCATTCCAAGGTCCTTCCTGGTTGCTAGCGCCACTTGGCGGACACAAGGAGTGCCATGTAGGCACAGGGGATGATGTAATCTAGATTGCCCCCAAAGTGGCTCATCCAAGGACCCACTGCGCGCCTAGGCTAGAGGCTGGCTCTAGGACTATAAGAACGTGTGAGTTGCCTATCAGTGAGTAGAGTTCTTACCTTTGAGACTCCTAATACAGTTGTACACCAGAGGCACAAACTAAAGAAGCATGAGTTGGTCTAAGGCCTAGCAATTTGCTCCTCACGCAAAAATGACCAGGTGCAAAGGACGCGGTGCAAGGTAGTGATTAGTATGCAATGCTCAGTGTGTTATGGTATGGTATGGTATGGTATGGTATAGTATGGTATGGTATGATATGGTTCAGTATGGTATGGTATGGTATGGCATGTCATGGTATGGTTTGGTATGGTATGGTATGGCAGGGTAGGGTATGGTATGGTATGGTATGGCATGTCATGGTACGCTATGGTATGGTATGGTTTGGTATGGTATGGTGTGGTTTGGTATGGTATGGTATGCTATGCTATAGTATGGTATGGTATGGTATGGTACAGTATGGTATGATATGGTATGGTACGAAATGGTATGGTATGGTATGGCATGGTATAGTTTGGTATAGTATGGTACTCTATGGTATCGTATGGTATGGTACGTTATGGTATGCTATGGTGTGTAAAATTTAGTATGGTACAGTATGTTATAGTTTGGCATTATATGGTATGGTATGGTATGGTGTGCAATCGTATGGCATGGTATGGCATGGTATGGTATGGTGTGGTATTGTATGGTATGGTATGATATGATATGATATGGTATGATTAAGTATGGTATGGTATGGTATTGTATGGTGTGGTGTCGTGTGGTGTGTTATGGTATGGTATGGTATGGTATGGTGTGGTATGGTATAGTATGGTATGGTGTGTTTTACATGGTATGGCATGGTATGGTATGGTATGGTTTGGTATGGCATGGCATGTTATGGTAAGCTATGGTCTGATATAGTATGATATGGTATGGTAAGATATGGTATGATATGGTTTGGTATGTTATGGTATTATATGTAATGGTATGGTAGGGTGTGCCAGTGTCGTGAATGGTATGTTCTCATATGGTATGGATGGTATGGTATGGTATGATATGGTATGGTATAGCATGGTATGGTATAGTATGGTATGGTATAGCATGAAATGGTATGGTATGGTATGGTTTGGTATGGTATGGTATGATGTGGTATAATATGGTATAGTATAGAATGGTATGGTATGGTATCGTATGGCACGGCATGGCAAGGCATATCATGTTATGGTATGGTATGGTATGGTACGGTATAGTATCATTCGGTATAACATAGTATGGTATGATATGGTATGGTATGGTTTGATATAGTATGGTATGGTATTGTATGGTATGGTATGGTATGGTATGGTTTGGTATGGTATGGTGTTGTATTGCATGGTATGGTATCGTATGGTATGGTGTGGAATGGTATGGTATTGTATGGTATGATATGGTATGGTATGGTATGGTATGGCATGGTATGGTATGGAATGGTTTGGTATGTCATGGTATGGTATGGTATGGAATGCTGTGGTATGGTATGGTATGGTATTGTATGGTATGGTATGGTATGGTATGGTATGGTATGATATGGTATGGTATGGTATAGTACGGTATGGTATGCTATGGTATGGTATTGTTTGGTATCGTATGGTATGGTATGGTATGGTATGGTATAGTATCCTATGGTATGGTCTATATAGTATGGTATAGTATGGTATAGATTGGCATTGTATCGCATGGTATGGTATTCAATCCTATGCTATGATATGGTATGGTATGGCATGTTATGGCATGATATGGTATGGTATGGTGTAATGTGGTATGGTAAAGTTTGGTATGGTATGGTGTGGTATGTTACGGTGTGGTGTGGTGTCTGTTTGTATGGTTTGGTATGGTATCGTATGGTATGGTATGGTATGATAGGGTATGATATGGTTTAATTTTGTATGGTATGGTATGGTATGTATTATATGCTATGGTATATAATGACATGGTATGATATGCGATGGTATGGAATGGCATGAAATGGTATGGTATGATACTCCCTTGATTCTTAATTTCGATTTTAAACTATTATTGTGTCGTTGAATTTGAGACACTTATTTCTTTTGACGAAATCAAAGGATCACATAATGATTTCAAAAAACAAGTCGTCTTATTTAATGCGGATCTTAGAATTTTCATTTACCAGAGGCTTGTGCGCTTTAACATTGCAAGTCTAATCAAATGACGATGCTTGTTGATATTCAGGCGCATCCATCTCGGCTTCCTCGCATTGTTGTATGGAGCGGCCGTCGCTTCAAGGATCACCAAATGACAGCCTGATTGGCTGACATCAAGCGTGCGAACAGCTTACCAAACTGTGTGGTGTGTGGCTTTTCTAATTTGAAAAGGTGGAACTTGCACACGCGCCACACAGTATAGTCGGTCCTACTGAAGGATCCTCAAATCTAAAGAATACAAAATTATTAAGTTTGTCTTTTCATCGAATTCAAAGTATCAAAATTCCGCGAATCTGACCAATAAGGATCACTTAAACAATTAAGACCAAAAAAATCACATCAAAATTGATGATCACATAACTCCTCAAATCTAAAACATCAAATGTAAGAATCAGGAGATTATGATATGGTATGGTATGGTCTGGTATGGCATGGTATGGTATGGTCTGGTATGGTATGGTATGGTATGGTATGGTATGGTATGGTATGGTATGATATGGTATGGTATGGTTTGATATGGTATGGTATGGTATGGTATGGTATGATATGGTGTGGTGTCGTATGCAATCGTATGGCATGGTATTGTATGCTATGATACGGTATTGTGTGGTATGGTATGGTATGGTATGGTATGGTATGGTATGATATGGTATAGTATGGTACGATATGGTATGGTATGGTTTGGTACACTTCGTATGTTATGGTATGGTACGATATCATATGGTAAGGTATGGTATGGTATGATATGGTATGATATGGTTTGGTATGGTATGGTATGGTATGGTATGTGATTACTTGGTATGGTGTACCAGTGTCCGGTATGGTATGTTTTTTTATGGCATGGTATGGTATAGTATGGTATGGTATGGCATGGTATGGTAGTATGGTATGGTACAGCATGGTATAGCATGGTGTAATATGGTCTGGTGGGATATGGTATGATGTGGAATGGTATGGTATAGTATAGAATAGTATGGTGTGGTATGGTATGGTACGGAATAGTATGATTCCGTATAAGATAGTATGGTATGATGTGGTATTGTATGATTTGATATAGTGCGGTATGCTATGGTATGTTATGGTATGATATGGTATGGTATGATAAGGTTTGGTATTGTATGGTATTGTAAGTATGGTATGGTATGGTATGGTTAGGTATGGTATGGTATGGTATGGTACGGTATGGTATGGTATAATTTGGTTTGGTATGGCATACTAGGATACATTACCGTATAGTATGGTATGGTATATTATGGTATAGTATGGTATGGTATGGTATGGTATCATATGGTATGGTATTGTATGGCATGGTATGGTATTGTAAGAAATGGTATGGTATGGAATCGTATGGTATGGTATGGTATGGTATGATATGATATGGTATGGTATAATATGGTATGGTATGGTATGGTATGGCATGGCATGGTATGGTATGGTATGGTATGGCATGTAATGGTTCAGTATGGTATGGTGAGGTATGGTATGGTATGGTGTTGTATGGTATAGTATGGTACCTACACTGCCCTATGGTGCAGTGTAGGTAAAAAGGTATGGTATGGTATGGTATGGTATGGTATTGTATGGCTTGGTATGGTATGGTATTGTTTGGTATCATATGGTATGGTATGGTATGGTATGCTATGGTATGCTATATCTAGTATGGTACAACATGGTATAGTTTGAAATAGTATGGTATGGTATGGTGTGCAATCATATGCTATGGTTTGGTCTGGTATTACATGGTATGGTATGGTCTGATATGATATGGTATGCTATGGTATGGTCTGGTATGGTATGGTCTGGTTTGGTATGGTTTGATATGGCTTGGTATGGTTTGGTATGGTATGGTCTCGTTTGGTGTGGTATGGTATTGTATGTTATGGTATGGTATGGTATGGTATGGTACGTGATGGTAAGTTATGGTGTGCTAGTGTCTGGTATGGTATGTGTCGTTGTAACATGGTATGGTATGGTATGGAATAGTATGGTATGGTATAGTATGGTATCGTATGGTATGGTATAGCAAGATATGGAATGGTTTGATATCGTTTGGTATGGTATGGTATGATATGGAATGGTATGGTATAGTATAGAATCGTATGGTTTGGTATGGTTTGGTATGGCATGGTATTGCAAGGCATATCATTGTACGGTATGGTATGGTATGGGATGGAATGCTACCGTGTAGTATGATTCCGTATAAGATAGTATGGTATGATGTGTTACAATATGGTTTGATACAGTGGTATGGTATGGTATGGTATGGTATGATATGGTTTGGTTTGGTATGGCATAGTACGATACACTACCGTATGGTATGGTATGGTATGGTATGGTATGACATCGTATGGAATGGTAAAATGGTATGGTGTGGTATCGTATGGTATCATATGGTATGATTTTGTATGGTATGGTATTAAATGGTATGGTATGGTATGGAATGGTATGGTACGGTATGGTATGGCAGGTCATAGTATAGTATGGTATGGTATGGTATGATGTGGTATGGTATGATATCGAGTGGCAATATGTCTACGGTCCAAGTTTGAGGCCGATCCATCAGTCAGATTGGGAGACACGACTTTTCAAAGTTTTTAGGGTCATCAACCGCCGATATCTGGGTGACCATGGGCAATGGCTCTATGCCTTAGCCTAAGAAAAGAGAAAGGCAAGAGATCTAGGGTCAAGACCTGATGGGAGAAATATCCAAAAAGGTCCTAGATTCTTGGGTTGCCTTGTCAGAGTGTGCTGACTAGGAAAAAGGTTCCTCTCCTTATTTTTTAGGTGCGGTGAGATCCTTGTGTGCTAGCCATGGACACATGGCGATTCTCCATGGGATTGTGGCTTATGTGACCACTAGGAGTGTGCCATGAGATTATTCTCTAGCTCTCTAGGTCGTGTGTGAGTAGTCAACCTGATTGCTAGGCTGATTTCCTCCCTTGTATGAGATTATGGACTCTAGTGTGTGAGCTTTAGCCTCCATGGCTAAGTGGTGTGGCTTGTGAGAGGGCTGACTTGTCCAAGCTCTAGCTTTATATGTACTTCATCATTTTGAGTGATTCAATAACCATTATTGAGCACAAGTGATACTCTTCCAGTTCCACATGCTTGTTGCTCCAAAGCTCCCCCTCTCCTCTAGTTCCAACACATATGGTATCCTATGGTATGGTATGGCATTGCATGGATTGGTATGGTATGATATGACATGATATGGTATGGTATGGTATGGTTTGCTATTATATGGTATGGTTTGGTATGGTGTGGTTTTGTATAGTGTGGTATGGTATGGTATGCTATGGTATGGTATGGTATTGTATGATCTCGTATGGTATGGTATGTTATGGTATCAAATGGTATGATATGGTGTGGTATAGTATGGTGTCATATGGTATGAAATGGTTTGGTTTATTATGATATTGTATGGTATTGTATGGTATGGTATGGTATGTGATGGTATGGTATGGTGTCCTTGTGACTGGTATGGTATGTTTTGCTATGGCATGGCATGGTATGGTATGGTGTGGTATTGTATATTATGGTATAGTATGGTATGGAATAGCATGGTATGGTATGGTATGGTATGGTGTGGTTTGGTATGGTATGGTTTGATGTGGAATAGTATGGTATATTATAGAATCGTATGGTGTGGTATGGTATGGTATTGCAGGGCAAGGCATATCATGGTCTGGTATGGTATGGTATTGTATGGTATGGTATGGTATGGTATGGTATGGTATGGTATGGTATGGTTTAGTATGATACGGTCTAAGATAGTATGGTATGATATGGTATGTTATGGTTTGATATGGTGTGATATGGTATTGTATGATATTGTATAGTATGGTATGGTATAATATGGTATTGTAGTACATGGTATTATATGGTATAGTATGATATCGTAGGGTATGGTATCGAATTGGATGGTGTGGTATGCTATTGCATGGTATCTGATAGTATGGCATGGTATGGTATGGTATAACATGGTATGGTATGGTATGGTTTGGTTTGGTTTGGTATGGTAATATGGTATGGTATGGTATGGTATGGTATGGTATGTCATGGTATGGTACAGTATGGTATGGTATTGATGGTACGTTATGGTACAGTATGGTATGGTATTGTATGATTTTGTATGGTATGGTATTGTATTGTATGGTATGGTGTGGTACAATATGGTATGGTATGATATGGTATGGTATGGTATGGAATCGTATGGTGTAGTATGGTATGGTTTGACATGGTTTGGTATAGATGGTATGGCATGGTATGATATGGTAAGGTTAGGTATGGTATGATATGGTATGATATGGTTTGGTATGTTATGGTATAGCATGGTATGGTATGGTATGTGATGGTATGGTATGATGTGCCAGTGTCTGGTATGGTATGTTCTGTTATGCCATGGTATGGTATGGTATGGCATTGTATGGTATGGTAGACTATGATATGGTATAGCATGGTATAGTATGGTGAAAATGGTTTTGTTTGGTTTGATGTGGAATGGTATGGTATAGTATAGAATAATATAGTTTGGAATGGTATGGCATGGCATGGCAAGGCATATCATGGAATAGTACGGTATGGTATGGTATGGTTAGGCACGGTATAGTATGATTCCGTGTAAGATAGTATGGTATGATTTGGTATGGTATGATTTGATTTAGTGTGGTATGTTATGGTGTGGTATGGTATGGTATGGTATAGTATGGTATGGTATGGTATGGTATGGTTTCGTCTGGAATTGCGTAGTACAATACATTACCATACGGTATGGTATGGTATGGTATGGTATGGCATGGTATGGTATGGTATGGTATGGTATGGTATGGTGTGGTATGGTATGGTATGGCATGGTATGGTATGGTATCGTATGGTATCGTATGGTATGATTTGGTATGATATGGTATGGTATGTGAAAGTATGTTATGGTGTGCTAGTATGGTATATTCTGGTATCACATGGTATGATATGGTATGGTTTGGTATGGTATGATTTAGTATGGAATGGTATAGCATGGTATGGTACGGTATGGTATGGTATGGTTTGGTATGGTATGGTTGAATGTGGAATCGTATGGTATCGTATGGAATAGTATGATATGGTATGGTATAGTATTGTATGGCATGGCATGGCAAGGCATATCATGGTATGGTATTGTATAATATGGTATGGTATGGTACGGTATACTATGATTGGGTATAAGTTAGTATGGTATGATATGGTATGGTATGGTTTCATATGATGTTGTATGGTATGGTTATGTATCGTATGGTATGGTATGGTATGATAAGATATAGTAACATATTGTATGATTTATTTTGATATGGTGTGGTATGGTATTGTATGGTATTATATAGTATGGTATGGTATGGTATAGTGCGGTAGAGTATAGTATGGTATGTTATGGATGGTATGGTATGGTATGGTTTGGTATTGTATGGTATGGTACGATATGGTAGGGTATGGTATTGTATTGGATGGTATGGTATGATTTGGTATGGTATGGTATGGTATGGTATTATATGGTATGGTATGGAATGGTATGGTATGGTATGGTATAGTATGGTATGAGATGGTATGGTATGAAATGGTATGGTATGGTATGACGTAACACAGTATGGCATGGTATGGTATGGCATGATATGGCATGGTATGATATGATATGGTATGCTATGGTATGGTATGATATCGTATGGTATGGCATGGAAGGGTATGTTATGGTATGGTATGCTCTAGTATGGTATGCTCTGGTATAGTTTGGTGTGGTATGGTATGTTATGGTATGGTAAGGTTTGGTATGGTATAGTATGATATGTTATGGTGTTATATGGTATGGTATGGTGAGTGGTATGGTGTGTTCTAGTATGGCATGGTATGGTATGGTATGGTAGGGTATGGGATTTATGGTATGGTCTTGTATGGTATGGTCTTGCATAGTATGGTATGGTATGGTATTGTATGGTAGTGTATGGGATGGAATGGTATGGTCTTGTATGGTATGGTCTTGTATAGTATAATATGGTATGGTATAATATGGTAGGGTTTAACGTGGTATGGTATGGTATGATATGCTATGGTATGGTATGGTATGGTTTGGTACGGTATGGTATGGAATGGTATGGTATGGTGTGGCAAGGTATATCATGGTATGGTATGGTATGGTATTATTTTGTGTAAGATGGTATGGTATGACATGTGTTGAAATGGTATGCGATGGTGTGGTATGATATGGGATGGTAGTATCGTATGGTATGGTATGATATGGTATCGTATGGTATGATATTGTATGGTGTGGTATGGTGTTGTATGGTATGGTACAAAATGGTATGGTATGATATCGTATGGTATGGTATGGCATGGTATGGTATGGTATAGTATGGTATGGTAGGATATGGTATGGTATGGTATTTTTATTCGATGGTATGGTATACTACGCTATGCAATTTGATAGCATGGTATGGTATAATATAGTATGGTATGGTATGATATGGTATGGCATGGTATGGTCTGTTATGGTATGGTATGGTATAGTATGGTATGGTGTGGTATCGTATCGTAAAGGATGGTATGGTATGGTATGGTATGGTATGGTACATTATGGTATGGTATGCTATGGTATGGTATAGTATAGTATGGTATGCCATGGTATGATCTAGTATGGTATGGTATGGTATGGTATGGTATAGTATGGTATGGTATGGTATGGTATGGTATGGTATGGGATGGTATGGTATGGTAGGGTATGGTATGATATGGTTTGGTATAGCATGGTATATTATGGTATGATATGGCATAGTATGGTATGGTATGGTATGATATGGTATGGCATGGTATGCTATAGTATGGTATGGTATGGTATAGTTTGTTGTGTAATGGTATGATATGGTATGGTATGGTATCTTATGGTATGGTATGATATGGTATGGTATGGTATGGTATGGTGTGCTTGTGTCTGGTATGGTGTGTTGTGGTATGGCATTGTATGATATGCTATGGTATGGTATGGTATGGTATGGTTTGTACATTTTGGCATAGTTTGGCATTGTATGGTATGGTATGGTTTGCAATCATATGCTATGGTATGGTCTTGTATGGCATGGCATGGTATGGTGACGTATGGTATGGTATGGTATAGTATGGTATGGTAGGGTATAGTATTGTTTCGTATGGTATGGTATGGTATGGTATGGTGTGGTTTTGTGTGGTGTGGTATGGTATGGTATGGTATGGTATGGTTTGGAATAGATGGTACCTTATGGTATGGTATGGTATGTTATTGTAACATATTGTATGGTATGATATGGTACAATATGGTTTGGTATGTTATATTATGGTATGGTATGGTATGGTATGGTATGGTATGGTATGGTATGGTATGGTATGGTGTAGCATGGTATTCTTTCGTATGGTATGGTATGGTATTGTTTGGTATGTTATGGTATGAAATGGTACAGTATGGTATGGTATGGTATGGTGTGCCTGTGTTTGGTATGGTGTGTTCAGGTATGGCATTGCATGATATGCTATCATATGGTATGGTTTGCTATGGTATGGTACAGTTTGGTATAGTTTGGCATTGTATGGTACGGTATGGTGTAAAATTGTATGCTATGGTATGGTCTTGTATGGCATGGTATGGTATGGTCAGGTATTGTATGGTACGGTACGGTATGGTATTGTATGGCATGGTATTGTTTGATATGGTATGGTATGGTATTGTATGGTGTGGTTTCGTGATGTGTGATATGGTATGGTATGGTATGGTATGGTATGGTATTGTATGGTTTGGTATAGATGGTATGTTATGGTATGGTATGGTATGATATGGTAAGGTGTAGTATGGTATGATTTGGTACAATGTCGTATGGTAAGTTATGGTATGAATTTGTATTGTACAAGATGGTATGGTATGGTGTGCTAGTTTCTGGTAAGGTATCTTCTCTTATGGCATGGTATGGTATGGTATGGTATGGTATAGTATGGTATGGTATAGCATGGTATGGTATGGTATGATATGGTTTAATATGGTATGGAATGATGTGGAACGGTATTCTATGGTATACAATAGTATTATATGGTATGGTCTAGCATGGCAAGGCAAGGCATATCAAGGTACGGTAATGTATGGTATGGTATGGTATGGTATGGTATAGTATGATTGCATATAAGATTGTTTTGTATGTTGTCGTATGGTATGAATTCATATAGTGTGGTATGGTATGGTATGGAATGGTGTGAAATGGTATGGTATGATAAGGTACGGTATTGAATGGTTTTCTATAGTATCGTATGGAATGGTATGATATGGTATGGTATGAGTTGGTATGGTATGGTATGGTATGGTATGCTATGCTATGGTATGGTATGGATTGGTATGGTATGGTATGGTATGGTATGGTATGGTTAAGTTTTTTATGGCATAGTATGATACATTACCGTACGGGATGGAATGGTATTGTATGGTATGGTATGGTATGGTATGGTATGGTATGGTATGGTATGGTATGGCATGGTATTATAGGGTATGATATGGTATGGTATGGTATGCTATGGTATTGTATGGTATGGCATGGTATAGTATGGTATGGTATGCGATTGTATGGTATGGTGTGGTATGGTTTGGTATGCAATAGTATGGTTTCATATAGTATGGTATGCTATGGTATGGTATGGTATGGTTTGGTATGGTATGGTATGGTATGGTATGGTATGGTATGGTGTGGTATGCTATCGTATGTTATGGTATTGTATGGTATGGTATTGTATGGTATGTTATGGTATGGAATGGTATGGTATGGTATCGTATGCTATGAAAGGTATGGTATCATATGGTATGGTATGGTATGAAATGGTATCGTATAGTATAGTATGGTATGGCATGGTATGGTACGATATGGTATGGTATGGCATGTCATGCTATAGAATGGTATGCTATGGTATGGTATGGGATGGTGTAGTATGGTATGTTATTGTATGGTATGGTATGGTATGGTATGGTATGGTATGGTATGGTATGGTACAGTGTAGGTAAACTATGGTGTGGTATGGTATGGTATGGTATTGTATGGTTTAGTATGGTATGCTATTGAATGGTATCGTATGGTATAGTTGTTGGATCAGGAGGAGTGAGGGAGCCTTGGAGCAGCGAGCATGTGGGACTAGAAGGGCATCACTTGTGCTGAAGAATGGTTGTTGAATCACTCAAAATGATGGAGTACATATAGAGCTAGAGCTTGGGCAAGTCAGCCCTCTCACAAGCCACACCACTTAGCTATGGAGGCTNATTGTATGGTTTAGTATGGTATGCTATTGAATGGTATCGTATGGTATAGTTGTTGGATCAGGAGGAGTGAGGGAGCCTTGGAGCAGCGAGCATGTGGGACTAGAAGGGCATCACTTGTGCTGAAGAATGGTTGTTGAATCACTCAAAATGATGGAGTACATATAGAGCTAGAGCTTGGGCAAGTCAGCCCTCTCACAAGCCACACCACTTAGCTATGGAGGCTGAGGCTCACACACTAGAGTCCATAATCTCACACAAGGGAGGAAATCAGCCTAGGAATCAGGCTGACCACTCACACACGACCTAGAGAGCTAGAGAATGCTCTCATGGCACACTCCTAGTGGTCACATTACCCTCAAACCCATGGAGAATTTCCATGTGTCCATGGCTAGCACACAAGGATCTCACCTCACCTAAAAAGTAAGGAGAGGTACCTTTATCCTAGTCAGCACACTCTGACAAGGCAACCTAATAATCTAGGACCTTTTTGGATATTTCTCCCATCAGGTCTTGACCCTGGATCTCTTGCCTTTTTCTTTTCTCACGCTAAGGCATGGAGCCATCGCCCATGGTCACCCGGATATCGGCGGACGATGACCCCGAAAACTACGAAGATTCATATCTCCTAGTCCGACCGTTGGATTGGCCTAAAACTTGCACCGTAGACATTTTGCTACCTGATCTTTCTAATGTAGAAGTCAGATTGACGATCGGAGCAAGCATCTGTTACTTTCCTGGAACTTGCTCCTGTGGACCTCAAACTGAGCCGGATGGCTCCTTTCCCAACAAATTCCCACTTTGCCGCACTCAGAGTGGGTTGAGTCCACATGCCTTCATGCAGAACTGCTGCTTGTCGTGGGTCACTGGCTTGGTGCAGAAATCAGCGACCTGCATGCTTGTTGGAGTAAACTCCAGCTTGATAGCACCCTCGTGCACCATGTGCCTGATGAAGTGATATGCAATGTCAATGTGCTTGGTGCGTGCATGGTGCTCAGGATTCTTGGAGAGTGCGATAGCGCTCTAGTTGTCGACGCGCACAAGAACTGGAAGTGATGCACTGCCACTCATCTCAGTTTCTGTGCATGAGTTGGCCACGACCACCTACCGCTTGCTGCACGAGCTGATGGCCCCACCATTCATGAGGAACACATGTCCAGAGATGGACCTACGGTTCTCAGGGTTTGAGGCCAAATCTGCATCTGCGTAGCTGATGATGCTGTTGTTGTTCTTGTTGTAGGTGATGCCGACGTTGATGGTTCGAGCAAGGTAGCAAAAGATCCGCTCCTTAGCCTTTTGGTAATGAGGTCCAGGGTTTTCCATGTGCTGGCTCACAACGCTAACAGCCTGTGCGAGGTCCTGCCTGGTTGCCACCATCAGGTACATGAGGCTGCCGACGGCGTTCTGGTACTTGTGTTGTTGAGCTGCATTTGCTTCTCCATTAAAGCTCACGAGGTACTGCCGCATCTCCAGCTATGTGCCGATGGATTTTGCCTCTGCCATGCCGAACCGCTGCAAGACATCCTTGATGTAACGGCTCTGCTGCAGGGAGAGAGAGCATGATTTGCGGTCACGCGTGATCTGGATTGCGAGGAAGTATGACGCCTCCCTGAGATCAGACATTTGGAAGCGCTTCTACATGGCTTCCTTGAACTCCTGAAGTGCAGACATGTTGTTGGAAAGGAGGACCATGTCATCCACATAAACGATGATGATGAGCACCTCATGGCCATGCTGCAAGCGATAGACGCTATGGTCACACTCACTACGCTCAAATCCCATGCACTGCAATGCCGCATCCAGCTTCTGGTTCGAAGCATGCGACGCTTGCTTGAGGCCGTACAGCGACTTCTGCAACTTGCAAACTAGGTACTCCTAGCCATCCATGACAAATCCCTCTAGCTGCTATATGTAGATCTCCTCCTCCAATTCACCATTCAAGAATTCCGTCTTGACATTCATGTGGTGAACCTCGAAGTCCTTAGCTGCTGCATAAGAGAGGAGCGTGCCCATAGAGGCAAACTTTGCAATAGGGGCAATAGTTTCTATGTAGTCGATGCTCTCCTGGCGCGAGTAGCCCATGGCGACCAGCCTTACCTTGTACTTTTCAAGGTTGCCATGTACTTCCCGCTTCTTCTTGAATACCCACTTGCACTTTATCACCTTACGTCCAGGTGGATGCTGAGTCAGCTCCCACGTACCATTATCGAGCTGTGACTGCATCTCCTGGTGCACAGCTGGCGGTTAATCCACCTCATCTGGTGACGCCATGACCTCCTTGTACAACGTGGCCTCATCAGAGTCTGCTGCAACTGCGACGTTCATGAGGTCTAGTTTTTTTAGCATCCAGAAATACGCGCGGACACCAGGCTTGTAGCGCACCCTGAGAGGGTACCTTCGACCTGGTGCTGGAGCGTTAGGAAGCGGCTGACGCGGTGCTGCTGGCACAACTAGTTCTGCTGGTAGCGCTCCATCTCCCTTGCTAGTAATTTTGGATTGACGATCGGAGCAGGCATCTGGTACTTTCCTGGAACTTGCTCCTGTGGACCTAAAACTGAGCCGGATGGCTCCTTTCCTAACAATCTCCCACTTTGCCGCAGTCAGAGTGGGCTGAGTCCACATGCCTTCATGAAAAACTGCTGCTTCTCACGGGTCACTGGCTTGGTGTAGAAATCAGCGACCTGCTTGCTGGTTAGAGTAAACTACAGCTTGAAAGTACCCTCCTGCACTATGTGCCTGATGAAATGATATGCAATGTCAATGTTCTTGGTGCGTGCATGGTGCTTAGGATTCCTGGCGAGTGCGATTGCGCTCTGGTTGTCGACGCGCACAAGAAGTGGAACTGCTACACTCGCACTCATCTTTGTCATGAGACGCTGAAGCCAAACTGCTTCCTTGGCTCCAAAGCTAAGAGAGGCGTACCCAGCTTCTGTACTCGAGGTGGCCACGATTACCTGCCGCTTGCTGCACCAGCTGATGGCCCCACCATTCATGAGGAACACATGTCCAGAGATGGACCTATGGTCCTCAGGATTTGAAGCCCAATCTGCATCTGTGTAGCCGATGATGCTGTTGTCGTTGCCGTTACAGGTGATGCCGATGTTGATGGTTCCAGCAAGGTAGTGGAAGATCCGCTTCACAGCCTTCTGGTTCTCTGGTCTTGGGTTTGCCATGTGTTGGCTCACAGCGCTAACAGCCTGTGCGAGGTCCGGCCTACTTGCCACCATTAGGTACATGAGACTGCCGATGGCGCTCTGGTACTTCTGGCGCTCAGCTGCATCTGCTTCTCCACTGAAGCTCACGAGGTACTGCCGCGTCTCCAACGGCGTGCAGATGGATTTTGCCTCTGCCATGCCGAACCGCTGTTAGACATCCTTGATGTAGCGGCTCTGCTGTAGTGAGAGACAGCGTGATCTGCGGTCACGCGTGATCTGGATACCGAAGAAGTATGATGCCTTCCTGAGATTAGACATCTGGAAGCGCTCCTACATGGCTTCCTTGAACTCCTGCAGTGCAGACATGCTATTGGAAAGGAGGAGCATGTCATCCACATAGACTATGATGATGAGGATCTCATGCACATGCTGCCAGCGATACACGCTGTAGTCACACTCGCTGCACTCAAACCCCATGCACTGAAACGCCGCATCCAACTTCTGGTTCCAAGCACGCGACGCTTGCTTGAGGCCGTAAAGCGACTTCTGCAGCTTGCAGACCAGGTGCTCTTGGCCATCCATGACGAACCCCTCTGGCTGTTCCATGTAGATCTTCTCCTCCAAGTCACCATTCAAGAATGCCGTCTTGACATCCATGTGGTCAACCTCGAAGTCCTCAGCTGCTACATAAGAGAGGAGTGTGCGCACAGAGGCAAACTTTGCAACAGGGGCAAACGTTTCTGTGTAGTCGATGCCCTCATGCTGCGAGTAGCCCTTGGCGACCAGCCTCGCCTTGTACTTTTCCAGATTACCATCTGCTCCCCGCTTCTTCTTGAACACCCACTTGCACTTGATCAACTTACGTCCAGGTGGACGTTCAGTCAGCTCGCATGTGCCGTTGTGTAGCTGCGACTGTATCTCTTGCTGCACGGCTTGCGTCCAATCTGTTGCATCCGGCGCAGCCATTGCCTCATTGTATGACGTTGGCTCATCTGAATCTGGTACAACAGCAATGTTCATCTATTCTGGTTTCTGCAGCATCCAGAAATGGCCGCGCTGACCAGGCTTCTAACGTACCCTAAGAGGGTACCTGCGGCCTAGTGCTGGAGCGTTAGCGGGCGGCTGGCGCGGTGCTGCTGGCACAACTGCTGCTGGTGGTAGTGCTCCATCTCCCTCCTCTGTTTTTGCCAATGAGGCTGTTGTATCTGCTGCATCAGACATGGGAGAGTAGAGTGATTCTCCCACTGTCACAGTAGAGGAAGGATCGGGAGATACTGGATTAGGAAAGATTTCTACTCCCACTGTCTTGTCGGCTGCTGGATCTGCTGCCTCTTCACACACAATGTTGGTGTCAATGATGTTGCTCTCGTTGAAGACAACATCCCTAGAGATGATGACGTGGCCAGTATCCCTCTCGTACAGGCGATAGGCATTGCTAGCCACGTCGTAGGCAATCATCAGCATCTGCGCACTCTTTGCGTCCCATTTCTGCCGCTCCTCCTTGGGCACTAGCATGTGCGCCAAGCTTCCAAATGCTCGGAGATGACCCACGCTCGATTTCTCGCCGAACCACACATCGTACGGCGTCATCTACTCCAGCGCCTTAGTCGAACTACGGTTCTTGATGTAGACCGCAGTGCTCACGGCTTCAGCCCAGAAGTCGTAGGTCAGCCAAGCCGCGTGCAGCACGGAGCGTGCCGACTCCACAATGGTACGGTTGGTGCGTTTTGCTACACTGTTCTGCTGTGGTGAGTATGGCGCGGTACGTTGCGCCTTGATGCCAGCTGCTGCGAGGTAGTCCTAGAACTCCTTGCTCAGGTACTCTCCACCGCGATCTTCTTGCCAGTCTGGTTCTCCGCCATGGCCTTGAACTCCTTGAACCTGTCAAATCACTGGACCTTGGAGGGAAGGAAGTACACAGCAATGTAACGGCTGAAATCATCAATTAAGGTCAGGAAATACCTAGAGCCTCCAAAGCTCTAGGTCTGCATCGGTCCACACAAGTCCGTGTGGACCAGCTCCAACACCTCCTTCACACGCTTCCCTGCTCCAAAGAACGCTTCGAGGTGCTGCTACCCCTCCAAACAGCCGATGCATAACTACTACTCAAAGTTAGAGATGGTAGGAAGGTCACGCACCATCTGCTTTGCTTGAAGCTGCTGCAAGGCGCGCATGCCGATGTGGCTGTAGCGCGCATGCCAGATCTCGCCATCTGTCGCCTGCACCACTGCTACGAGACTCTGCTCAGGCGGGATCTTGGTCGCCCCCAGCAGGGGGTACATGTCGCCTTCTTTCACCGACTTGGCCAACTCCTCTCCTGTTTCCTTGTCAAGGTTGTAGCCATAATCATCGTCGAAAACGACGCGCAGTCCTGTGTTGGTGAGAGAGGACACTGAGAGAAGGTTGAACGCAGCATCAGGCACATACAGCACGCCATGGAACACTCCCTCTTCAATACCACGCGGGGTCTCCAACCACATCTTCACAATCCCAATCCCCTCAGCATAAACCACCCGATCATCACCCAAAGCAATCGGACAGGGGGGAATGGAGAGCAGCTGCGTGAACCAATCCTTGTTGTGCGTCAGACTCTTAGTACACCCCGAGTCCTTGTAGCACGCCAGATCCGCCTTTTCCTTCTGCGACATGTCAGACTTCGCCATGAAGAGGCGGTCGCGCACCTCCTTGGCGACGTCCATGTTGCCAAAATGGTGCACGCCAATCTGGTTCTGCTGCTGCTGCTGGCGTTGCTGTGACAACTGCTGCTGTTGCTGTGGAGATTGCTGCTTTTGCTGCTGCTACTGCTACTCCTTCTGGTCCCTCTTGAACTTGAAGCACTCTTTCTTGTAGTGTCCTTGTTTCTGGCAATAGTGGCACTTTCCCTTCTTCTTGCCTCTCTGCTGCCCGGACTGCTGCTCCTGCTAGTTGCGTGAGCCCATGGCCATGAAAGCTGCTTCACTGCTGTTGTTGCCGCCATTGCACTTTGCTGCATTGCGATGCAGTTCCACCTGCACCAAGTGCATGCAGATGAAGTAGAGGTCGAGAGTCGGCTGGCACTCTAACGTCTCTCGCACCGTGTCGTAGCTGGTTGGGAGTCCCCTCAGCAAGAGGAGGATGAAGCGCGTCTCTTCGACAAGGTTGCCGGCCGCTCTCAACTGCTTCGCCAGCTCCTTTGCCCTGTCCAGATACGCCTCCATCCCTTCACCACCCTGCATTTTCAGCGCCATCATCTTTTCCTCCAAAAGCATGAGGAATGCAGGATCCTTGCTCTCATACTTCTTGCACAACGTGTCCAACCCCTCCTTTGCAGTAGCCTTGTCACTCACGTACTGAAGATGCGGGTTGGAGATGGTGTTGACAAGCAACCTGTAGGCCTGCCTGTCCTTCTTCTTCCACTCCTCATACGCTGCAAGTACAGCTGCAGAAGAACCTGCATCAGCTGTACCCTTTTACAGCGTCTTCCCCGCCACCACCTGCGCTGCGGTGATGCCTTTTGCCGCTGGAACTGGAGCCGGCTCGTTGCCGCTCACCACCTCCCACAAGCCCCTCTCCTCCAAAAGGAGGCGGGTACGGATCTTCCAAAACGTGAAGTTGGCACATCCCTCCAGCCTCTCCAAAGGCTGGGCTGCTGTTACAACGCTAGCTGCTGCTATTTTGAGCCTTGGTGATGCTCAGCGCTGCCATTGGATGGTGGCGCTACCCCTGCTTCTGCTACTGCTTCTGCCAGAAATCTGTCTGACAGAAAATGGACTGTAGTTACCAACACACTGGGTATTTGGAAAAATCGAGCCCACCACTGGAAAATTCAGCTCAAAAACTTTCAGATCGACCCATAAAACAGGGTCATCAACAAGGGATTTTGAAAGATATGCCCTCTTGAAAACAAAGTATGCTTCTGCTCCTACTCCAACTCAGACCAGCCAGCTTGTAAACAGCGTGTCTCCCAAACGAATCGATGGATTGCAAATATGTTTGCACGAATGGAAATCTTAAGAAAAATACTACAATTCGCATGTGCCACTTTTTAAATTTGACAAAGAAACAAGAGAGTTATGGTCATCACAAAGCGACAGTCTTACTCATAGAGAAGAGTGTAGCCCTGGCCGACCTTGTTTTGAGCATAACCCTCAATCCGACCATTGGATCTTTGCGATCTTGGGCTCGTTCGAAAGCTTGTGTCTTGAACTTGAAAATCCAGTGGTTGATTGTCAAATCTGGTGAAGGTTTTACCCCAACCCATCACTCTCAAAGTGATGGCCTGTGCTGGGTGAAAGTGGCAGAACTTGGTACTGATACCAAATGCTGGAACTTGAGGAGAGAGGGAGCCTTGGAGCAGCGAGCATGTTTGATTGGAAGGGCATCACTTTTGCTGAAGAATGGTTGTTTAATCACTCAAAATGATGGAGTACATATAGAGCTAGGGCATGGGCAAGTCAGCCCTCTCACAAGCCACACCACTTAGCCATGGAGGCTAAGGCTCACACACTAGAGTCCATAATCTCACACAAGGGAGGAAATCAGCCTAGCAATCAGGCTGACCACTCACACACAACCTAGAGAGGTAGAGGATGCTCTCATGGCACACTCCTAGTGGTCACATAACCCACAAACCCATGGAGAATTGCCATGTGTCCATGGCTAGCACACAAGGATCTCACCTCACCTAAAAAGTAAGGAGAGGTACCTTTATCCTAGTCAGCACACTCTGACAAGGCAATCCTAAGACCAAGGACCTTTTTGGATATTTCTCCCATCAGGTCTTGACCCTGGATATCTTGCCTTTTTCTTTTCTCAGGCTTAGGCATGGAGCCATCACCCATGCCCACCCAGACATCGACGGTCCATGATCCCTGAAACTTCGAAAATTCATATCTCCCAATCTGACCATTGGATCGGCCTCAAACTTTGACCGTAGACATTTTGCCACCAGATCTTTCCAATGCTGAAGTTGGATTGATGATCGGAGCAGGCTTCTAGTACTTTCCTGGAACTTGCTCCTGTGGACGTGAAACTGAGCCGGATGGCTCCTTTCCCAACACCTTCGACCTGGTACTGGAGCGTTAGGAAGCGGCTGACGCGGTGCTGCTAGCACAACTAGTTCTGCTAGTAGTGCTCCATCTCCCTCTGTTTCTGCCGATGAGGCTGCTGTACCTGCTATATCAGACATGGGAGAGTAGAGTGATTCTCCCACTGTCACAGTAGAGGAAGGATTGGGAGAGACTGGGTCAAGATGGATTTCTCCTCCCTCTGTCTCGTCAGTTGCTGGATCTGCTACCTCTTCACACGCAATGTTGGTGCCAATGACGTTGCTCTCGTTGAAGACGACATCCCTAGAGATCATGACGTGGCCTGTATCCCTCTCGTAGAGGCGGTATGCCTTGCTTGCCATGTCGTAGTCAATCATCAGGATCTGCGCGCTCTTCGCGTCCCACTTTTGCCGCTTCTCCTTTGGCACGTGCATGTGCGCCAAGCTGCCAAACGCGCGAAGATGACCCACGCTCGGCTTCTTTCCGAACCACGCCTCGTACGACGTCATATGCTCATGGGCCTTGGTTGGACTGCGGTTCTTGATGTTGACCGCAGTTCTCACGGCTTCAGCCCAGAAGTCGTAGGTCACCTAGGCCGCGTGCAGCATGGAGTGCGCCGAATCCACAATGGTACGGTTGGTGCGTTATGCAGCCCCGTTCTGCTGCGCCGAGTACAGCGCAGTACGTTGCGCCTTGATGCCAGCTGCTGCAAGGTAGTCCTGGAACTCCTTGCTTAGGTATTCTCTACCGTGATCGCTACGCAGCGCCTTGATCTTGTTGCCAGTCTGGTTCTCTACCATGGCCTTGAATTCCTTGAATATGTCAAAGCACTTGTCCCTGGAGGAAAGGAAGTACACAGCAGTGTAACGGCTGAAATCATCAATGAAGGTGAGAAAATTCCTAGAGCCTCCAAAGCTTTGGGTCTGCATCGGTCCACAAAATTCCGTGTGGACTAGCTCCAACACCTCTTTCGCACGCTCCCCTGCTCCAGATAACGCCTCGTGGTGCTGCTTCCCCTCCAAACAACCGATGCACAGCTGCTGTTCAAAGTTAAAGATGGTAGGTAGGTCACGCACCATCTGCTTTGCTTGAAGCTGCTGGAAGGCGCTCATGCCAATGTGGCCGTAGCGCACATGCCAGATCTTGCCATCTATCGCATGCACCACTGCTGCAAGACTCTGCTCACGCGGGATCTTGGTCGCCCCCAACAGGTGGTACATGTCGCCCTCCTTCACCGACCTGGCCAACTCCTCTCCTGTATCCTTGTTGAGGATGTAGCCATAGTCATCATCCAAGACGACGCACAGTCCTGTGTTTGTAAGAGAGGAGACTAAGAGGAGGTTGAATGCAGCATCAGGTACATACAGCACGCCATGGAAAACTCCCACTTCAATGCCACAAGGGGTCTCCAACCACATCTCCACAATCCCAATCCCCTTAGCATACACCACCCGATCATCTCCCAAAGCAATCGGACGAGAGGGAATGGAGAGCAGCTCCGTGAACCACTGCTCGTTGTGCGTCAGACTCTTGGTACACCCCGAGTCCTTGTACCACGCCAGATCCGCCTTTTCCTTCTGCGACATGTCAGATTTCGCCATGAAGAGGCGGTCGCCATCCTCCTTGGCGACGTTCATGTTGCGAAAATGGCGCACGCTAGTCTGGTTTTGCTACTGCTGTTGCTGCTGCTGACGTTGCTGTGACTGCTGCTGTTGTTGCTGAGGAGATTGCTGCTTTTGCTACTGTTGCTGCTGCTCCTTCTTGTCCCTCTTGAACTTGAAGCACTCTTTCTTGTAGTGCCCCTCTTTCTGGCAATAGTGGCACTTGCCCTTCTTCTTGCCTTTCTGCTGCCCGGACTACTGCTGCTGTTGGTTGCGTGAGTCCATGGTCATGAAAGCTGCTTCACTGCTACTGCTCCTGCCATTGCGCTTTGCTGCATTGCGACGCAGTTCACCTTGTACCAGGTGCATGCAGATGAAGTCGAGGTCGAGAGTCGGCTGGCACTCCAACGTCTCTCGCATCGTATCATAGCTCGTTGGGAGTCCCCTCAGCAAGAGGAGGACGAAGCGCGTGTCTTTGAGAGGGTTGCAGGCCGCTTTCAGCTGCTTCGCTAGCTCCATTGCCCTGTCCAAGTATGCCTCCATCCCTTTGCCACCCTGCATTTTCAACGCCATCATCTTCTCCTCCAAAAGCATGAGGAATGCAGGATCCTTGCTCTCATACTTCTTGCACAACGTGTCCCACCCCTCCTTTGCAGTAGCCTTGTCACTCACGTACTGAAGATGCGGGTTAGAGATGGTGTTGAGAAGCAACCTATAGGCCTGCCTGTCCTTCTTCTTCTACTCCTCGTACGCCGCTGGTACAGCTGCAGAAGAACCCGCATTAGCTGCACCCTTTTGCGGCGTCTTCCCCGCCACCACCTGTGCTGCGGTGATGCCTTTTGCCTGTGGAACTGGAGCCAGCTCGTCGCCGCTCACCACCTCCCACAAGCCCCTCACCTCCAAAAGGAGGCGGGTACGGATCTTCCAAAACGTGAAGTTGGCACGTCCCTCCAGCCTCTCCAAAGGCTGGGCTGCTGTTACAACGCCAGCTGCTGCCATTTTGAGCCTTGGTGATGCTCAGCGCTGCCCTTGGATGGCGACGCTACCCGTGCTTCTGCTCCTGCTTCTGCCAGAAATCTGTCTGACAGAAAATGGACTATAGATGCCAGCAGACTAGGAATTTGGAAAAATCGAGCCCACAACTGGAGAAATCAGCTCAAAATCTTCCTGATCGACCCATGAAACAGGGTCATCATGAGGGGATTTTGAAAGATATGCCCTCTTGAAAACAAAGTATGCTTCTGCTCCGACGCCAACTCAGACCAGCCAGCTTGTAAACGGCGTTCCTCCAAAAAGAATCAATGAAATGCAAATATTTTTGCACAAATAGAAAGCTTAGGAAAAATTCTACAATTCGCATGTTCCACGTTTTGAATTTGACAAAGAAACGAGAGAGTTATGGTCATCACAAAGCGACAGTCTTACTCATAGAGAAGAGTGTAGCCCTGGCCGACCTCGTTTTAAGCAGAACTCTCAATCCGACCATTGGATTGTCGCGATCTTGGGCTCGTTGGAAAGCTTGTCTTTTTAACTTGAAAATCTTGTAGTTGAATTTTAAATTAAAAGAAGGTTTGACCCCAACCTGTCACTCTCAAAGCGACGGCCTGTGCTGGCTGCAAGTGGCAAAACTTGGCTCTGATACCAAATATTGGATCTGGAGGAGAGAGTGAGCCTTAGAGCAACGAGCATGTGGGACTTGAAGGGCATTACTTGTGCTGAAGAATAGTTGCTGAATCACTCAAAATGATGGAGTATATATAGAGCTAGAGCTTGGGCAAGTCAGCCCTCTCACAAGCTACACCACTTAGCCATGGAGGCTAAGGCTCACACACTAGAGTCCATAATATCACTTAAGGGAGGAAATCAGCCTAGCAATCAGGCTGACCACTCACACACAACCTAGAGAGCTAGAGAATTCTCTCATGGCACACTCCTAGCGGTCACATAACCCACAAACCCATGGAGAATCGCCATGTGTCCATGGCTAGCACACAAGGATCTCACCTCACCTAAAAAGTAAGGAGAGGTACCTTTATCCTAGTCAGCACACTCTGACAAGGCAATCCTAAGACCAAGGACCTTTTTGGATATTTCTCCCATCAGGTCTTGACCCTGGA
>SZWC01001179.1:3736-46958 GCA_023375785.1 Penium margaritaceum | reverse complement strand
TGCTCTCATGGCACACTCCTAGTGGTCACATAACCCACAAACCCATGGAGAATCGCCATGTGTCCATGGCTAGCACACAAGGATCTCACCTCACCTAAAAAGTAAGGAGAGGTACCTTTATCCTAGTCAGCACACTCTGACAAGGCAATCCTAAGACCAAGGACCTTTTTGGATATTTCTCCCATCAGGTCTTGACCCTGGATATCTTGCCTTTTTATTTTCTCAGGCTTAGGCATGGAGCCATCACCCATGCCCACCCAGACATCGACGGTCCATGACCCCTGAAACTTCGAAAATTCATATCTCCCAATCTGACCGTTGGATCGGCCTCAAACTTTGACCGTAGACATTTTGCCACCAGATCTTTCCAATGCTGAAGTCGGATTGACAATCAGAGCAGGCACCTAGTGCTTTCCTGGAACTTGCTCCTATGGACCTGAAACTGAGCCGGATGGCTCCTTTCCCAACACCTTCGACCTGGTGCTGGAGCGTTAGGAAGCGGCTGACGCGGTGCTGCTGGCACAACTAGTTCTGCTTGTAGTGCTCCATCTCCCTCCTCTGTTTTTGCCGATGAGGCTGTTGTATCTGCTACATCAGACATGGGAGAGTAAAGTGATTCTCCCAGTGTCACAGTAGAGGAAGGATTGGGAGAGACTGGGTCAGGATGGATTTCTCCTCCCTCTGTCTCGTCATTTGCTGGATCTGCTACCTCTTCACACACAATGTTGGTGCCGATGACGTTGCTCTCGTTGAAGACGACATCCCTAGAGATGATGACGTGGCCTGTATCCCTCTCGTAGAGGCGGTATGCCTTGCTTGCCACGTCGTAGCCTATCATCAGGATCTGCGCGCTCTTCGCGTCCCACTTTTGCCGATTCTCCTTTGGCACGTGCATGTGCGCCAAGCTGCCAAACGCGCGAAGATGACCCACGCTCGGCTTCTTTCCGAACCACGCCTCGTACGACGTCATATGCTCCTGGGCCTTGGTTGGACTACGGTTCTTGATGTAGACCGCAGTGCTCACGGCTTCAGCCCAGAAGTTGCAGGTCACCCAGGCCGCGTGCAGCATGGAGCGTGCCCACTCCACAATGGTACGGTTGGTGCGTTATGCTACCCCGTTCTGCTGCGCCGAGTACAGCGCGGTACGTTGCGCCTTGATGCCAGCTGCTGCGAGGTAGTACTGGAACTCCTTGCTTAGGTATTCTCTACCGTGATCGCTGTGCAGCGCCTTGATCTTGTTGCCAGTCTGGTTCTCTACCATGGCCTTGAATTCCTTGAATATGTCAAAGCACTGGTCCTCGGAGGAAAGGAAGTACACAGCACTGTAACGGCTGAAATCATCAATGAAGGTGACAAGATACCTAGAGCCTCCAAAGCTTTGGGTCTGCATCTGTCCGCACAAGTCCGTATGGACTAGCTCCAACACCTCTTTTACACGCTCCCCTGCTCCAGAGAACGCCTCGTGGTGCTGCTTCCCCTCCAAACAACCGATGAACAACTACTGTTCAAAGTTAAAGATGGTAGGTAGGTCACGCACCATCTGCTTTGCTTGAAGCTGCTGCAAGGCGCGCATGCCAATGTGGCCGTAGCGCGCATGCCAGATCTCGCCATCTATCGCCTGCACCACTGCTGCAAGACTCTGCTCACGCGGGATCTTGGTCGCCCCCAGCAGGCAGTATATGTCGCCGTCTTTCACCGACCTGGCCAACTCCTCTCCTGTATCCTTGTTGAGGATGTAGCCATAGTCATCATCCAAGACGACGCGCAGTCCTGTGTTTGTAAGAGAAGAGACTGAGAGGAGGTTGAATGCAGCATCAGGTACATACAGCACGCCATGGAAAACTCCCACTTCAATGCCACGCGGGGTCTCCAACCACATCTCCACAATCCCAATCCCCTTAGCTTACACCACCCGATCATCTCCCAAAGCAATCGGACGAGAGGGAATGGAGAGCAGCTGCGTGAACCACACCTCGTGGTGCGTCAGACTCTTGGTACACCCCGAGTCCTTGTACCATGCCAGATCCGCCTTTTCCTTCTGCAACATGTCAGATTTCGCCATGAAGAGGCGGTCGCGGACCTCCTTGGCGACGTTCGTGTTGCGAAAATGGCGCACGCTAGTCTGGTTTTGCTACTGCTACTACTGCTGCTGACGTTGTTGTGACTGCTGCTGCTGTTGCTAAGGAGATTGCTGCTTTTGCTACTGCTGCTGCTGCTCCTTGTGGTCCCTCTTGAACTTGAAGCACTCTTTCTTGTAGTGCCCCTCTTTTTGGCAACAGTGGCACTTGCCCTTCTTCTTGCCTTTCTGCTGCCCGGACTGCTGCTGCTGTTGGTTGCGTGAGTCCATGGTCATGAAAGCTGCTTCACTGCTACTGCTGCCGCCATTGCGCTTTGCTGCATTGCGACACAGTTCAACTTGTACCAGGTGCGTGCAGATGAAGTCGAGGTCGAGAGTCGGCTGGCACTCCAATGTCCCTCGCACCGTATCATAGCTCGTTGGGAGTCCCCTCAGCAAGAGGAGGACGAAACACGTGTCTTTGAGAGGATTGCAGGCCGCTTTCAGCTGCTTCGCTAGCTCCATTGCCCTGTTCAAGTACGCATCCATCCCTTTGCCACCCTGCATTTTCAACGCCATCATCTTCTCCTCCAAAAGCATGAGGAATGCAGGATCCTTGCTCTCATACTTCTTGCACAACGTGTCCCACCCCTCCTTTGCAGTAGCCTTGTCACTCACGTACTGAAGATGCGGGTTGGAGATGGTGTTGACAAGCAACCTGTAGGCCTGCCTGTCCTTCTTCTTCTACTCCTCGTACGCCGCTGGTACAGCTGCAGAAGAACCCGCATCAGCTGCACCCTTTTGCAACGTATTCCCCACCATCACCTGTGCTGCGATGATGCCTTTTGCCTGTGGAACTGGAGCCGGCTCGTCACCGCTCACCACCTCCCACAAGCCCCTCTCCTCCAAAAGGAGGCGGGTACGGATCTTCCAAAACGTGAAGTTGGCACGTCCCTTCAGCCTCTCCAAAGGCTGGGCTGCTGTTACAACGCCAGCTGCTGCCATTTTGAGCCTTGGTGATGCTCAGCGCTGCCCTTGGATGGCGGCGCTACCCCTGCTTCTGCTCCTGCTTCTACCAGAAATCTGTGTGACAGAAAATGGACTGTAGATGCCAGCAGACTAGGCATTTGGAAAGATTGAGCCCACAACTGGAGAACTCAGCTCAAAACCTTTCAGATCGACCCATGAAACAGGGTCATCGTAAGGGGATTTTGAAAGATATGCCATCTTGAAAACATGGTATGCTTCTGCTCCAACGCCAACTCAGACCAGCCAGCTTGTAAACGGCGTTTCTCCAAAACAAATCGATGGAATGCAAATATTTTTGCACAAATAGAAAGCATAGGAAAAATTATACAATTCGCATGTGCCACGTTTTGAATTTGACAAAGAAACGAGAGAGTTATGGTCATCACAAGGCGACAATCTTACTCATAGAGAAGTTTGTAGCCCTGGCCGACCTCATTTTGAGCAGAACTCTCAATGCGGCCGTTGGATTGTCGCGATCTTGGGCTCGTTGGAAAGCTTGTCTTTTTAACTTGAAAATACCGTAGTTGAATTTTAAATTAAGTGAAGGTTTGACCCCAACCGGTCACTCTCAAAGTGTTGGCCTGTGCTGGTTGAAAGTGGCAGAACTTGGCTCTGATACCAAATATTGGATCTGGAGGGGAGTGAGCCTTAGAGCAATGAGCATGTGGGACTAGAAGGGCATCACTTGTGCTAAAGAATGCTTGTTGAATCACTCAAAATGATGGAGTACATATAGAGCTAGAGCTTGGGCAAGTCAGCCCTCTCACAAGCTACACCACTTAGCCATGGAGGCTAAGGCTTACACAATACAGTCCATAATCTCACACAAGGGAGGAAATCAGCCTAGCAATCAGGCTGACCACTCACACACGACCTAGAGAGCTAGAGAATGCTCTCATGGCACACTCCTAGTGGTCACATAACCCACAAACCCATGGAGAATTGCCATGTGTCCATGGCTAGCACACAAGGATCTCACATCACCTAAAAAGTAAGGAGAGGTACCTTTATCCTAGTCGGCATACTCTGACAAGGCAATCCAAGAATCTAGGACCTTTTTGGATATTTCTCCCATCACGTCTTGACCCTGGATCTCTTGCCTTTTTCTTTTCTAAGGCTAAGGCATGGAGCCATCGCCCATGGTCACCCGGATATCCGCGGCCGATGACCCCGAAAACAACGAAAATTCATATCTCCTTATCCGACTGTTGGATCTGCCTCAAACTTGGACCTTAGACATTTGGCCACCTGATATTTCCAATGGGAAAGTGGGATTGACGATCAGAGCAGGCATCTGGTACTTTCCTGGAACTTACTCCTGTGGACCTGAAACTGAGCCGGATGGCTCCTTTCCCAATAATGGTATGGCATGGTATGATATGGTATACTATATCTAGTAGGGTACAGTATGGTATAGTTTGGCATTGTATGGTATAGTATGATGTGTAATCATATGCTATCATATGGTATGGTATGGCATGTTGGCACTGGAGGAGAGAGGGAGCCTTGGATTAGCGAGCATGTGGGACAGGAAGGGCATCACTTGTGCTGAAGAATAGTTATGGAATCACTCAAAATGATGGAGTACATATAGAGCTGGAGCTTGGGCAAGTCAGCCCTCTCACAAGCAACACCACTTAGCCATGGAGGCTAAGGCTTATACACTAGACTCCATAATCTCACACAAGGGAGGAAATCAGCCTAGCAATTAGGCTGACCACTCACACACGACCTAGAGAGCTAGAAAATGCTCTCATGGCACACTCCTAGTGGTCACATAGCCCACAATCCTATGGAGAATTGCCATGTGTCCATGGCTAGTACACAAGGATCTCATCTCATCAACAAAGTAAGGAGAGGTATCTTTTTCCTAGTGAGCTCACTCTGACAAGGCAACCCATGAATCTAGGACCTTTTTGGATATTTCTCCCATCAGGTCTTGACCCTGGATCTCTTGCCTTTTTCTTTTCTTAGGCTAAGGCATGGAGCCATCGTCCATGGTCACTTGGATATCCGCGGTCGATGACCCTGAAAACTTTGAAAATTCATATCTACCAATCTGACCGTTGGATCGGCCTCAAACTTGGACCGTAGACATTTTTCCACCTGATCTTTCTAATGAAGAAGTTCGATTGACAATCGGAGCAGGCATCTAGTACGTTTCTGGAACTTGCTCTTGTGGACTTGAAACTAAGCCGGATGGCTCCTTTTTCAACAATCTTCCACTTTGCTAGTCAGAGTGGGCTGAGTCCGCATGCCTTCATGCAAAACTGCTACTTCTCATGGGTCACTGGCTTGGTGCAGAAATCAGCGACCTACTTGCTGAATGGAGTAAACTCCATCTTGATAGCACCCTCCTGAACCATGTGCCTAATGAAGTGATATGCGATGTCAATGGGCTTGGTGCATGCATGGTGCTCAGGATTCTTGGCGAGTGCGATTGCGCTCTGGTTGTCGACGCGCAGAGGAACTTGAACTGCTGCATTCCCCCTCATGTCTACCATGAGACGTTGAAGCCAAACTGCTTCCTTGGCTCCAAAGCTCAGAGAGACGTACTCAGCTTCCGTGCTTGAAGTGGCCACGACCACCTACCGCTTGCTACACACGCTGATGGCCCCACCATTCATGAGGAACACATGTCTAGAGATGGACTTACAGCCCCGAGGGTTTGAAGTCCAATCTACATCTGTGTAGCTGATGATGCTATTGTCATTGTCGTTGTACGTGATGTCAATGTTGATGGTTCTAGCAAGGTAGCGGAAGATCCGCTTCACTTCCTTCTGGTAATCAGGTCCGGGGTTTGCCATGTACTGGCTCACAGCGTTAACACCCTGTGCGAGGTCCTGCTTGGTCACAACCATCAGCTATATGAGGCTGCCGACGACGCTCTGGTACTTCTGCCGCTCACGCTCAGCTACATTTGCTTCTCCATTGAAGCTCACGAGATGTTGCCATATCTCGAGCGGCATGCCGATGGGTTTTGCCTCTGCCATGCCGAACCGCTTCAAGACATCCTTGATGAAGTGGCTCTTCTGCAGGGAGAGAGAGCGTGATTTTTCAGTCACGCGTGATCTAAATACCAAGGAAGTATGATGCCTCCCCAAGATCGGACATCTGGAAGCGCTCTTGCATGGCCTCCTTGAACTTTTGCAGTACATACATGCTATTTGAACGGAGGAGTATGTCATCCACATACACGATGACGATGAGCACCTCATGACCATGCTACCAGCGATAGACGCTGTAGTCACACTCACTGCGCTCAAACTCCATGCACTATGACACCGCATCCAACTTCTGGTTCCATGCACGCGACGCTTGCTTGAGGCCGTATAGCGACTTCTGGCCATCCATGATGAACCCCTCCGGCTACTCCATGTACATCTGCTCGTTCAGGTCACCGTTCAGGAACGCCGTCTTGACGTCCATGTCGTGGACCTCAAAGTTCTCTCCTGCTGCATAGGAAAGGAGTGTACGCACAAAGGCAAACTTTGCAACAGCGGCAAAGGTTTCTGTGTAGTTGATGCCTTCCTGCTGTGAGTAGCCCTTGGTGACCAGCCTTGCCTTGTGCTTTTCGAGGTTGCCATCTGCTCCCCGCTTCTTCTTGAACACCCACTTGCATTTGATCACCTTACGTCCAGGTGGACGCTTAGTCCGCTCCCAGGTACCGTTGTCGAGGTGCAATTGCATCTCTTGCTACACTACGTGCATCCAATCTAGCGCATCTCGTGACGCCATGGCCTCCTTGTACGACGCCGGCTCAGGAGAGTTTGCAGCAATTGCGACGTTCATCTGGTCTGGTTTTTGGAGCATCCTAGAATGCCCGCGCTCACCACGCCTGTAGCGCACCCTGAGAGGGTACGTCCGACCTGGTGCTGGAGCGTTAGCAGGCGGTTGACGCGGTGCTGGTGGCACAACTGCTCCTGCTGATGGTGGTGCATCTTCTTCCTCTGCTTCTGCCGATGAGGCCGTTGTATCTGCTGCATCAGACATGGGAGAGTAGACTGGTTCTCCCATTTTCACAGTGGAGGATGGATCAGGAGAAGGTGGATCAGGAAGGATATTTGCTCCCACTGCCTCATCAGCTGCTGCTTTTGCTCCCTCTTCACAGATATTGTTGGTGCGAATGATGTTGCTCTCGTTGAAGACGAAATCTCATGAGATGATGCCATGGCTTGTATCCCTCTTGTAGAGGCGATACGCCTTCCTTGCCATGTCGTAGCTATTGGATCTGGAGGAGAGAGGGAGCCTTGGAGCAGCGAGCATGTGTGATTGGAAGGGCATCACTTGTGTTGAAGAATGGTTGTTCAATCACTCAAAATGATGGAGTACATATAGAGCTAGAGCTTGGGCAAGTCATCCCTCTCACAAGCCACACCACTTAGCCATGGAGGCTAAGGCTCACACACTAGAGTCCATAATCTCACACAAGGGAGGAAATCAGCCTAGCAATCAGGCTGACCACTCACACACGACCTAGAGAGCTAGAAAGTGCTCTCATGGCACACTCCTAGTGGTCACATAANTTGGATCTGGAGGAGAGAGGGAGCCTTGGAGCAGCGAGCATGTGTGATTGGAAGGGCATCACTTGTGTTGAAGAATGGTTGTTCAATCACTCAAAATGATGGAGTACATATAGAGCTAGAGCTTGGGCAAGTCATCCCTCTCACAAGCCACACCACTTAGCCATGGAGGCTAAGGCTCACACACTAGAGTCCATAATCTCACACAAGGGAGGAAATCAGCCTAGCAATCAGGCTAACAACTGACACACAACCTAAAGAGCTAGAAAATGCTCTCATGGCACACTCATAGAGGTTACATAACCCACAATCTCATGGAGAATCGCCATGTATCCATGGCTAGCACACAAGGATCTCACCTCAACTAAAAAGTAAAGAGAGGTACCTTTTCCTAGTCAGCACACTCTGACAAGGCAAACTACGAATCTGGGACTTTTTTAGATATTTATCCCATCAGGTCTTGACCCTGGATCTCTTGCCTTTTTCTTTTCTCAGGCTAAGGCATGGAGCCATTGCCCATGGTCACCCGGATATCGGCGGTCGATGACCTCGAAAACTTTGAAAATTCATACTCCGAATCAGACGGTTGGATCGACCTCAAACTTGGACCGTAGACATCTTGCAACCTCATCTTTCTAATGAAGAAGTTTGATTGACAATTGGAGCAGGCATCTCGTAATTTCCTGGAACTTGCCCCTGTGGACCTGAAACTGAGCGACATGGCTCCTTTGCTAACTATCTCTCACTTTGCCGCAGTCAGAGTGGGCAGAGTTCACATACCTTAATGCAGAACTGCTCTTTCTCACGAGTCACTGGCTTGGTGCAGAAATCAGCGACCTGCTTGCTGGTTGGAGTAAACTCCAACGTGATAGCACCCTCCTGCACCATATGCCTGATGAAGTGATATGCGATGTCAATGTTCTTGGAGCATGCATGGTGCTCAGGATTCTTGGCCAGTGCAATTGCGCTCTGGTTGTCGATGCGCATAGGACCTGGAACTACTGCACTCCCACTCAACTCTGCCATGAGACGCTGAAGCCAAAATGCTTCCTTGGCTCCAAAGCTGAGAGGGACGTACTCAGCTTCCATGCTTGAGGTGGCCACGACCACCTGCCGCTTGCTGCACTAGCTGATGGCCCCACCATTCATGAGGAACACATGTCCAGAGATGGACTTGCAGTCCTCAGGATTTGAAGCCCAATCTGCGTCTGTGTAGCCGATGATGCTGTTGTCATTTCTCTTGTAGGTGGTGCCGATGTTGATGGTTCTAGCAAAGTAGTGGAAGATCCGCTTCACTCCCTTCTCGTGCTCATGTCCGGTGTTTGCCATGTGCTGGTTCACAGCGCTAACAGCCTGTGCGAGGTCCGGCCTGGTTGCCACCATAAGGTACATGAGGCTGCTGACGGCGCTTTGATACTTCTGCCGCTCAGTTGCATTTGCATCTCCATTGAAGCTCATGAGTGGCTGATGCATCGCCAGCGGCGTGCCGATGGGTTTTGTCTCTGCCATGCCAAACCGTTGTAAAACATCCTTGATGTAGCGGCTCTCTTGCAGCGAGAGAGAGCGTGATTTGCAGTGACGCGTGATCTGGATACTGAGGAAGTATGATGCGGTCCAAAGATCTGACATCTAGAAGTGCTCCTGCATGGCTTCCTTGAACTCCTGTAGTGCAGACATGCTGTTTGAAAAGAGGAGCATGTCATCCACATAGGCGATGATGACGAGCACCTCATGACCATGCTGCCAGTGATAGAAGCTATAGTCACACTCAATATGCTCAAATCCCATGCACTACAACGTTGCATCCAACTTCTGGTTCCAAGCACGCGACGCTTGCTTGAGGCCGTATAGCGACTTCTGCAGCTTGCAAACCAGGTGCTCTTGGCCATCCATGACGAACTCCTCCGGTTGCTCCATGTAGATCTCTTGCTCCAAGTCACCATTCCAGAATGCCGTCTTGACATCCATATGGTGAACCTCGAAGTCTTCAACTACTGCATAAGAGAGGAGCGTGCACACAGAGGCAAACTTTGCAACAGGGGCAAAAGTTTCTGTGTAGTTGATGCCCTCCTACTGCAAGTAGCCCTTGGCAACAAGCCTCGCCTTGTACTTTTCCAGGTTACCATTTGCTCCCCGCTTCTTCTTGAACACCCATTTGCACTTGATGACCTTACGTCTAGGTGGACGCTCAGTCTCTTCCCACGTGCCGTTGTTTAGCTGCGACTGTATCTCCTACTACACGGCTTGCGCCCAATCTGCCGCATCTGGTGCAGCCATGGCCTCCTTGTACAACGTTGGCTCATTTGAATCTGCCGCAACTGCTACGTTCATCTGTTCTGGTTTCTGCAGCATCCAAAAATGGTCGCGCTCACCAGGCTTGTAACGCACCCTAAGAGGGTACCTGCGACCTGGTGTTGGAGCGTTCGCGGGCGGCTGGCGCGGTGCTACTGGCACAACTGCTTCTGCTAAGTGATTCTCTCACTGTCACAGAAGAGGAAGGATCGGGAGAGACTGGGTCAAGAAGGATTCATACTCACTCTGCTTTGTCAGCTGCTGATTCTGCTGCCTCTTCATACACAATGTTGGTGCAGATGACGTTGCTCTCTTTGAAGACGACATCCTTGGAGATGATGACATGGCGTGTATCCCTCTTGTAGAGGCAATAGGCCTTGCTTGCCACATTGTAGCCAATCATTAGCATGTGCGCACTCTTTGGGTCCCACTTTTACCTCTTCTCCTTTGGCACGTGCATGTGCGCCAAGCTGCCAAACGCGCGAAGATAACCCACGCTCGGCTTCTTGCCAAACCACGCCTCGTACGGCGTCATCTACTCTAGGGCCTTTGTTGGACTGCGGTTCTTGATGTATACCACAGTACTTACTGCTTCCGCCCAAAAGTCGTAGGTGAGACGAGCCGCGTGCAATATGGAGCGTGCCGACTCAATGATGGTGTGGTTGGCGCGTTCCGCTTTGCCGTTCTGCTGCGATGTGTATGGCGCGGTGCGCTGCGCCTTTATGCCTCCTGCTGGGAGGTAGTCCTGGAACTCCTTGCTCAGGTACTCTCCACCGCGGTCGCTGCGCAGCGCCTTGATTTTCTTGCCAGTCTGGTTCTCCACCATGGCCTAGAACTCCTTGAACCTGTCAAAGCACTTGTCTTTGGAGAGGAAGTACACAGTAGTGTAACGACTGAAATCATCAATGAAGGTGAGAAAATACCTAGAGCCTTTAAAGCTTTGGGTCTGCATTGGGCCACACAAGTCTGTGTAGACCAGCTCCAGTACCTTTTCGCTTGCTCCCCTGCTCCAGAGAATGCCTCCTGGTGCTGCTTCCCCTCCAAACAACCGATGCACAACTGCTGCTCAAAGCTACAGATGGTAGGTAGGTCAAGCACCATCTGCTTTGCTTGAAGCTGCTGCAAGGCACACATGCTGATGTCGCCGTAGCAAGCATGCCAGACCTCGCCATTTGTGGCCCACACCACTGCTGCAAGACTTTGCTCACGCGAGATCTTGGTCGCCCCCAGCAGGCGGTACATGTCGCACGCCTTTACTGACCTGGCCAACTCCTCTCCTATATCCTTGTTGAGGATGTAGCCATAGTCATCATCGAAGACGACGCGCAATCCTGTGTTTGTGAGAAAGGAGACTGAGAGGAGGTTGAATGTAGCATCAGGTACATATAGCACGCCATGGAACACTCCCACTTTTATGCCACGTGGGGTCTCCAACTTCATCTCCACAATCCCAATCCCCTCAGCATACACCACCTGATCATCACCCATAGCGATAGGACGGGGAGGGATGGACAGCAGCTGTGTAAAAGACTCCTTGTGATGTATGAGGCTCTTGGTACACCCTGAGTCCTTGTACCGTGCGAGATCCGCCTTCTCTAGCTGCGACATGTCAGACTTCGCCATGAAGAGACGGTCGCGCACCTCCTTGGCGACATTCATGTTGCCAAAGTGGCGCACACCAGCCTGGTTTTGCTGCTGCTATTGATACTGCTGACGCTACTGTGACTGCTGCTACTGTTTACGTTGTTGTGACTACTGCTACTGCTACTAATGCTTTTGCTACTGCTGTTGCGATGACTGCTGCTGCTGCTGCTCCTTCTCGTCCCTCTTGAGCTTGAAACACTCCTTTTTGTAGTGTCCCTCTTTCTGGCAGTAGTGGCATTTGCCCTACTTTCTGCCTCTCTACAATTCAGACTGCTGCTGTTGCTGCATGTTGCGTGAGCTGGTGGCCACAAAAGGTGCTTCATTGCTGCCGCCGCCATTACGCTTTGCTGCATTGCGACGACATTCCAGATGCACCAGGTGTGTGCATATGAATTCGAGGTCGAGAGTTGGCTGGCGCTCTAGCGTCTCTCGCATCGTGTCGTAGCTGGTTGGGAGTCCTCTTAGCAAGAGGAGGATTTAGCGTGTCTCTTCCACAGGTTGCCGGCCGCTCTCAGCTGCTTTGCCAGCTCCTTTGCCTTGTCCACGTACGCCCCCATCCCTTCACTACCCTGCATTTTCAGCGCCATCATCTTTTCCTCCAAAAGCATGAGGAATGTAGGATCCTTGCTCTCATACTTCCCGCACAACGTATCCCATCCCTCCTTTGCAGTAGCCTTGTCACTCATGTATTGAAGATGTGGGTTGGAGATGGTATTGACAAGCAACCTGTAGGCCTGCCTGTCCTTCTCCTTCCACTCCTCATATACCACTGGTACAGCTGCAGAGGAACCCACATCAGCTGCACCCTTTTGCGGAGTTTTCCCCGCCACCACCTGCCCTGCGATTATGCCTTTTTGCCTATGGAACTGGAGCCGGCTCGTTACCGCTCACCACCTCCCACAAGCCCCTCTCCTCCAAAAGGAGGCGGGTACGGATCTTCCAAAATGTGATGTTGGTGCGTCCCTCCAGCCTCTCCAAAAGACTGGGCTGCTGTCACATCGCCAGCTGCTGCCATTTTGAGCATTGGTGATGCTCAGCGCTACCCTTGGATGGCGGCGCTATCCCTACTTCTGCTGCTACTTCTGCCAGAAATCTCTCTGACAGAAAATGGACTATAGATCCCAGCATACTAAGATTTGTGAAAAACAAAGCCCAGCACTGGAAAATTCAGCTCAAAACCTTTCAGATCAACTCATAAAACAAGGTCATCAACTTAGGATTTTAAAGGATATGCCCTATTGAAAACAGGGTATGCTTCTGCTCCTACTCCAACTTAGACCAACCAGCTTGTAAACGGCGTTTCTCTAAAACGAATCCATAGAATGCAAATATTTTTGCACCAATAGAAAGCTGAGGAAAAAAACTACAATTCATTACGTTTTACATTTGACAAAGAAACGAGAGAGTTATAGTCATCACAAGGCGACAGTCTTACTCATAGAGAAGAATGTAGCCCTGGCCGCCCTCGTTTTGAGCATAACACTCAATCCGACTGTTGGATCTTCGCAATCTTGAGCTCGTTAGAAAGCTTGTCTGTAGAAATTGAAGATCGGATGTTTGATTGTCAAATCTGGTGAAGGTTTGACCCCAACCTGTCACTCTCAAAGTGATGGCCTGTACTGGCTGAAAATGGTAGAACTTGGCTCTAAAGAGGAGTACATATAGAGCTAGACGGAGGAGAGAGGGAGCCTTGGAGCAACGAGCATGTGTGATTGGAAGGGCATCACTCGTGCTAAAGAATGGTTCTCAATTCACTCAAAATGATGGAGTACATATAGAGCTAGAGCTTGGGCAAGTTAGCCCTCTCACAAGCTACACCACTTAGCCATGGAGGCTAAGGCTCACACACTAGAGTCCATAATCTCACACAAGGGAGGAAATCATCATAGAAATCAGGCTGACCACTCACACACGACCTAGAGAGCTAGAAAATGCTCTTATGGCACACTCCTAATGGTTACATAACCCACAATCTCATGGAGAATCGCCATGTGTCCATGGCTAGCACACAAAGATCTCACCTCACCTAAAAAGTAAGAAGAGGTATTTTTCCTAGTCAGCACATTCTGACAAGACAACCCACGAATCTAGGACCATTTTGGATATTTCTCCCATCAGGTCTTGACCTTATATCTCTTGCCTTTTTCTTTTCTCAGGCTAAGGCATGGAGCCATCGTCCATGGTCACCCGGATATAAACAGTCAATGACCCCAGAAGCTTTGAAAAGTCATATCTCCCAATCCGACCGTTGGATGGACCTCAAACTTGGACTGTAGACATTTTGCTACCCAATCTTTCGAACGAAGAAATTGGATAGACGATCGGAGTATGCATCTGGTACTTTCATGGAACTTGCTCCTGTGGACCTGAAACTGCGCCAGATGGCTCCTTTTCCAACAGTAGCCAATGATCAGCATCTGCACGCCCTTTGCGTCCCAAGTTTGCCGCTTCTCCTTTGGCACGTGCATGTGCGCCAAGCTGCCTAATGCGGGAAGATGACCCACGCTCGGTTTCTTGCCGAACCATGCCTCGTACGGCGTCATTTGCTCCAGGACCTTTGTTGGACCGCGGTTCTTGATGTACACCACAGTGCTCTTTGCTCCGGCCCAAAAGTCGTATGTGAGCCGAGCCGCGCGTAGCATGGAGTGCGCCGACTCAACGATGGTGCGGTTGGTGCCTTCTTCTACGCTGTTCTTCCACGGTGAGTATGGCGCGGTGTGCTACATCTTGGTGCTTGCTCTTGCGAGGTAGTCCTAGAACTCCTTGCTCAGGTACTCTCCACTGCGGTCGCTACGCAGCGCCTTGATTTTCTTGCCAGTCTGGATCTCCACCATGGCCTTGAACTCCTTGAAGCTGTCAAAGCGCTGGTCTTTGGAGGAAAGGAAGTATACAGCAGTGTAATGGCTGAAATCATCAATGAAGGTGAGAAAACACCTAGAGCCTCCAAAGCTCTGGGTCTGCATCGGGCTACACAAGTCCGTGTGGACCAGCTCGAGCACCTCCTTTGTACGCTCTCCTACTCTCGAGAACGCCTCGCGATGCTGCTTCCCCTCCAAACAGCCGATACACCAGTGCTTTTCAAAGTTAGAGATGGTGGGCAAGTGACGCACCATCTGCTTCGTCTGAAGTTGCTATAAGGCGCGCATGTCGATGTGGCCGTAGCGCGCATGCCAGATTTCGCCATTTGTGGCCTGCACCACTGCTGCAAGGCTTTGCTCGCGCGGGAACTTGGTCGCCCCCATGAGGCGGTACATATAACTACATCCTTGTCGAGGATGTAGCCATAGTCATCGTTAAAGGCAATGCGTAGTCCTGTGTTGGTGAGAGAGGACACTAAGAGAATGTTGAACGCAGCATCAGGTACACACAGCACGCCATGGAATACTCCTACTTCAATGCCACACGGGGTCTCCAACCACATGTCCACAATTCCAATCCCTTAAGTATACCCCACCCGATCATCACCCAAAGCAGTTGGACAGGGGGGAATCAAGAGCAGCTGCGTAAACCATTCCTTGTGGTGCGTCAGGTTCTTGGTACACCCGGAGTCCTTGTACCACGCCAGATCCGCATTCTCCTTCTGCGACATGTCAAACTTTGCCATGAAGAGGTGGTCGCACACCTCCTTGGCGACGTTCATGTTGCCAAAATGACGTACGCCGGTCTGATTCTGCTGCTGCCACTCTTGCTGAAGTTGTTGTGACTACTACTGCCGTTGCTGTGTAGATTGCTGCTTTTGCTGCTGTTGTTGCTACTCCTCCTGGTCCCTCTTGAATTTGAATCAATCTTTCTTCTAATGCCCTTCTTTCTACGAATAGTGGCACTTGCCCTTCTTCTTGCCGCTCTGATGCCCAGTCTACTGCTGTTGCTGGGTGCGTGAGCCCATGGCCATGAAAGCTGCTTCACTTCTGCTGTTGCCGCCATTGCGCTTTGCGGTATTGCGACATAGTACTACCTGCACAAGGTGCATATAGATGAAGTCGAGGTCGAGAGTCGGTTGGCACTCCAATGTCTTTTCCCTCAACAAGAGGTGGACGAAATGCGTGTCTTCCATAGGGTTCCCGGTCGCTTTCAGCTGCTTTACTAGCTCCTTTGCCCTGTCCAAGTACGCCTCCATCCCTTGACCACCCTGCATTTTTAACGCCATCATCTTCTCCTCCAAAAGCATGAGAAATGCAGGATCCTTGCTCTCATACTTCTTGCACAACGTGTCCCATCCCTCTTTTGCAAGAGCCTTTTCACTCACGTACTGAAGATGCAAGTTAGAGATGGTATTGAAAAGTAGTCTGTAAGCCTGTGTGTCTTTCTTCTTCCACTCCTTATATGCCGCCACTGCAGTTGTAGATGAACTCACTTCTGCTGCACCTTTACGCGGCGTCTTCCCTGCCACTATCTCTGTTGCGCTGATCCCTTCTGGTTGTGGAGGCGGAGCGTGCTCGTCGCCGCTCACCACCTCCCACAAGTCCCTCTCCTCCAAAAGGAGGCAGGTACGAATCTTCCAAAACGTGAAGTTGGTGCGTTCTTCCAGCCTCTCCAAGGGTTGGACTGCTGTTACCACGCCTGCTGCTACCATTTTGAGCCTTTTGTGATGCTCTGCATTGCCCTTGAGTGGCGGCGCTAACCTTTCTTCTACTACTGCTTTAACCAGAAATCGGTCTGACAAAAAATGGACTCTAAAGGCCAGCAGACTAGGAATTTGGAAAAATGGAGCCCACCACTGGCACATTCAGCTCAAAACCTTTCAGATGGACCCATAAGAAAGGGTCATCGACAGGGGATTTTCAGAGATATGTCCTTTTGAAAACACGGTATACTTATGCTCCTACTCCAGCCCACACCAGCCAGCTTGTAAACGGCGTTTCTCCCAAACTTACCAATGGAATGCAAATATGTTTGCACCAATGGAAAGCGTAGGAGAATGACTTCAATTTGTATGTTTTACTTTTTAAAATTGACAAAGAAACGAAGGCGGTATGGTCATCACAAGGCGATAGTCTTACTCAAAGAGAAGAGTGTAGACCAGGCCAACCTCATTTTGAGCATAACTTTGAATCCGATTGTTGGATCTTCGCGATTTTGGGCTCTTTAGAAAGCTTGTCTCTTGAATTTGAAGTGCATGTGGTTGAATGTTAAATTTGGTGAAGGTTTTACTCTAACCCGTCACTCTCAAGGTGACGGTATGTGCTGGCTGAAAGAGGCAAAACATGGCTCTGATACCAAGTGTTTGAACTGGAGGAGAGAGGGAGCCTTGGAGCAGCGAGCATGTGGGACTGGAAGGGCATCACTTGTGCTGAAGGATAGTTGTTGAATCACTCAAAATGATGGAGTACATATAGAGCTAGAGCTTGGGCAAGTCAGTCCTCTGACAAGCCACACCACTTAGCCATGGAGGCTAAGGCTCACACACTAGAATCCATAATCTCACACAAGGGAGAAAATCATCCTAGCAATCAGGCTGACCACTCACATACAACATAGAGAGCTAGAGAATGCTCTCATGGCACACTCCTAGTTGTTACATAACCCACAATCCCATGGAGAATCGCCATGTGTCCATGGCTAGCACACAAGGATCTCACCTCATCTAAAAAGTAAGGAGGTACCTTTTTCCTAGTCAGCAAACTCTGACAAGGCAACCCAAGAATCTAGGTCTTGACCATGGATCTATTGCCTTTTCATTTTCTTCGGCTAAGGCATGGAGCCATCGCCCATTGTCACCCGGATATTGTTGGATCTAGAGGAGAGAGGGAGCCTTGGAGCAGCGAGCATGTGGGACTAAAAGGGCATCACTTGTGCTGAAGAATGGTTGTTCATTCACTCAAAATGATTGAGTACATATAGAGCTAGAGCTTGGGTAAGTCAGCCCTCTCACAAGCCACACCACTTAGCCATGGAGGCTAAGGCTCACACACTAGAGTCCATAATCTCACACAAGGGAGGAAATCAGCCTAGCAATCAGGCTGACCACTCACACACGACCTAGAGAGCTAGAGAATGCTCTCATGGCACACTCCTAGTGGTCACATAACCCACAAACCCATGGAGAATCGCTATGTGTTCATGGCTAGCACATGAGGATCTCACCTCACCTAAAAAGCAAGGAAGGGTACCTTTATCCTAGTCGACACACTCTGACAAGGCAATCCTAAGACCAAGGCCCTTTCTGGATATTTCTCCCATCAGGTCTTGACGCTGGACCTCTTGCCTTTTTCTTTTTCTCAGGCTAAGGCATGGAGCCATCACCCATGCCCACCCAGACATCGACGGTCCATGACCCTCGAAACTTTGAAAATTCATATCTCCCAATCCAACCGTTAGATCGGCCTCAAACTTGGACCGTAGATATGTTGGCACCTGATATTTTTAATGTTGGAGTCGGATTGACGATTAGAGCAGGCATCTAGTACTTTCCTAGAACTTGCTCTAGTGGACCTCAAAGTAAGCCGGATGGCTCCTTTCCCAACAATCTCCCACTTTGCCGTAGTCAGAGTGGGCTGAGTCCACATGCCTTCATGCAGAAGTGCTGCTTCTCACAGGTCACTGGCTTGATGAAGAAATCAGCGACCTGCATGCTTGTTGGAGTACACTCCTGCTTGATAGCACGCTCCTGCACCATGTGCCTGATGAAGTGATATGCAATGTCAATGTGCTTGGTGCGTGCATGGTGCTCAGGATTCTTGGCAAGTGCGATTGCGCTCTGGTTGTCGACGCGCACAGGAACTGGAAGTGATGCACTCCGACTCATCTCTACCATGAGACGTTGAAGCCAAACTACTTCCTTGGCTCTAAAGCTAAGAGAGACGTACTCAGCTTCAGTGCTTGAGGTGGCTACGACCACCTGCCGCTTGCTGCACCATCTGATGGCCCCACCCTTCATGAGGAACACATGTCCAGAAATGGACTTGCGGTCCTCAGGGTTTGAAGCCCAAACTGTGTCTGTGTAGCTGATGATGCTGTTGTCATTGCCGTTGTAGGTGATGCCAATGTTGATGGTTCCAACAAGGTAGCGGAAGATCCGCTTCACTGCCTTCTGGTGCTCAGGTCCAGGGTTTGCCACGTGCTGGCTCACAGCGCTAACAACCAGTACGAGGTCCGGCCTGGTTGCCACCATCAGGTATATGAGGCTGCCGACGACGCTCTGGTACATCTGCCGCTCAACTGCATTTGCTTCTCCATTAAAGCTCACGAGGTACTGCCGCGTTTCCAGCGGCGTGCGGATGGGTTTTGCCTCTGTCATGCCGAACCGCTGCAAGAAATCCTTGATGTAATGGCTCTGCTGCAGGGAGAGAGAGCGTGATTTACGGTCACGCGTGATCTGGATTCGAAGGAAGTATGATGCCTCCCCGAGATCAGACATCTGGAAGCGCTCCTGCATGGCTTCCTTGAACTCTTGCAGTGCAGACATGCTGTTGGAAAGCAAGAGCATGTCATCCACATAAATGATAATGATGAGCACCTCATGGCCATGCTGCCAGCGATAGACGCTGTAGTCACACTCACTGAACTCAAACCCCATGCACTGCAATGCGGCATCGAACTTCTGGTTCCAAGCACGCGACGCTTGCTTGAGGCCGTAAAGCGACTTCTGCAGCTTGTAAACCAGGTGCTCCTGGACATCCATGACGAACCCCTCTGGCTGCTCCATGTAGATCTCCTCCTCCAAGTCACCATTCAAGAATGCCGTCTTGACATCCATGTAGTGAACCTCAAAGTCCTCAGCTGCTGCATAAGAGAGAAGCGTGCGCACAGGGGCAAACTTTGCAACAGGGGCAAAAGTTTCTGTGTAGTCGATTCCCTCCTGCTACGAGTAGCCCTTGAAGACCAGCCTTGCCTTGTACATTTCCAGGTTGCCATCTGCTCCCAGCTTCTTCTTGAACACCCACTTGCACTTGATCACCTTTCGTCCAGGTGGACGCTCAATCAGCTCCCATGTGCCGTTGTGCAGCTGCGACTGTATCTCTTGCTGCACGGCTTGCGCCCAATCTGCTGCTTTTGGTACAGTCATGGCCTCCTTGTGTGACGTTGGCTCATCTGAATTTGCTGCAAATGCAACATTCATCTGTTCTGGTTTCTGCAGCATCCAGAAATGGCCGCACTCACCAGGCTTGTAACGCACCCTAAGAGGGTACCTGTGACCTGGTGCTGGAGCGTTAGCGGGCGTCTGGCGCGGTGCTGCTGGCACAACTGCTGCTATTGGTAGTGCTCCATCTCCCTCCTCTATTTCTGCCGATGAAGGTGTTGTATCTACTGCATTAGACATGGAAGAGTAGAGTGATTCTCCCACTGTCACAATAGAGGAAGGATCGGGAGAGAATGGGTCAGGAAGGATCTCTGCTCCCACTGTCTTGTCAGCTGCTCGTTCTGCTAATTCTTCACACACAATATTGGTGCCGATGACATTGTTCTCGTTGAAGACGACATCCGTGGAGATGATGACGTGGTCTGTATCTCTCTCGTAGAGGCGATACACCTTGCTTGCCACGTCGTAGCCAATCATCAGCATCTGCGCACTCTTCGCATCCCACTTTTGCCGCTTCTCCTTAGCAAGTGCATTTGCGCCAAGCTGCCAAATGCGAGAAGATGACCCACGCTCGGCTTCTTGCTGAACCACGCCTCGTACAACGTTTTCTGCTTAAGGACCTTGGTTGGACTGCGGTTATTGATGTAGACCGCCGTGCTCACGGCTTCAGCCCAGAAGTCGTAGGTTAGTCGGGTCGCGTGCAGCATAGAGCGCGCCGTTTCCAGAATGGTGCGGTTGGCGATTTCTCCTACCCCGTTTTGCTGCAGTGAGTACGACGCGGTACGCTTCGCCTTGATGCCAACTTCTGCAAGGTAGGCTGGAAATCCCTGCTTAGGTATTCTCCACCGCGATCGCTGTGCAACGCCTTGATTTTCTTCCTATTCTGGTTCTCCACCATGGCCTTGAACTCCTTGATCCTGTCAAAGCACTGGTCCTTGGAGGAAAGGAAGTACACAGTAGTGTAACGGCTGAAATCATCAATGAAGGTCAGAAAACACCTAGAGCCACCAAAGCTCTAGGTCTGCATCGGTCCGCACATGTCCGTGTAGACTAGCTCCAAGACCTCTTTTGCACGCTCCCCTGCTCCAGACAACGTCTCGCGGTGCTGCTTCCCCTCCAAATAGCCGATGCATAACTGCTACTCAAAGTTAGAGATAGTAGGCAGGTCACGCACCATCTGCTTTGCTTGAAGCTGCTACAAGGCGCGCATGCTGATGTGGCCGTAGTGCGCATGCAAGATCTCGGCATCTGTCGCCTGTACCACTACTGCAAGACTCTGCTCACGCGGGATCTTTGTTGCCCCCAGCAGGCGGTACATGTCGCCCTCCTTCACCGACTTGGCCAACTCTTCTCTTGTTTCCTTGTCGAGGATGTACCCATAATCATCGTCAAAAACGACGCGCAGTCCTGTATTGGTGAGAGAGGACACTAAGAGAAGGTTGAACGCAACATCAAGCACATACAGCACACCATGGAACACTCGCACTTCAATGCCACGCAGGTTCTCCAACCACATCTCCACAATCCCAACCCCCTAAGCATACACCACCTGATCATCACCCAAAGCAATCGGACGAGGGGGAAAGGAGAGCATTTGCGTGAACCACTCCTTGTGGTACGTCAGACTCTTGGTACACCACGAGTCCTTGTACCACGCGAAATCCGCCTTTTCCTTCTGCGACATGTCAGATATCGCCATGAAGAGGCGGTCAGGCACCTCCTTGGCGACGTTCATGTTGCCAAAATGGCGCACGCCAGTCTGGTTCTGCTGCTGCTGCTGCTGCCGCAGACGTTGCTGTGACTGCTGCTGCTGTTGCTGTGGAGATTGCTGCTTTTGCTACTACTGCTCCTGCTCCTTCTGGTCCCTCTTGAACTTGAAGCACTCTTTCTTGTAGTGCCCCTCTTTCTGGCAATAGTGGCACTTGCCCTTCTTCTTGTCTCTCTGCTGCCTGGACTGCTGCTGCTGCTGGTTGCGTGAGCCCATGGCCATGAAAGGTACTTCACTACTGCTGCTGCCGCCATTGCGCTTTGCTGCATTGCGACGTAGTTCTACCTGCACCAGGTGGGTGCAGATGAACTCGAGGTCGAGAGTCGGCTGGCACTCCAACGTCTCTCGCCCTGTGTCATAGCTCGTTGGGACTCCCCTCAGCATGAGGAGGACGAAGCGCGTGTCTTCGATAGGGTTCCCGGCCGCTTTCAACTGCTTCGCCAGCTCCTTTGCCCTGTCCAAGTACGCCTCCATCCCTTCGCCACCCTGTATTTTCAACGCCATCATCTTCTCCTCCAAAAGCATGAGGAATGCAGGATCCTTGCTCTCATACTTCTTGCACAACGTGTCCCACCCCTCTTTTGCAGTAGCCTTGTCACTCACGTACTGAAGATGCGGGTTGGAGATGGTGCTGACAAGCAACCTGTAGGCCTGCCTGTCCTTCTTCTTCCACTCCTTATACACCGCTGGTACAACTGCAGAAGAACCCGCATCAGCTGCACCCTTTTGCGGCATCTTCCCCGCCACCACCTGCACTGCGGTGATGCCTTTTGCCTGTGGAACTGGAGCCGGCTCGTCGCCGCTCACCACATCCCACAAGCCCCTCTCCTCCAAAAGGAGGCGGGTACGGATCTTCCAAAACGTGAAGTTGGCGCGTCCCTCCAGCCTCTCCAAAGGCTGGGCTGTTGTTACAACGCCAGCTGCTGCCATTTTGAGCCTTGGTGATGCTCAACGCTGCCCTGTGATGGCGGCGCTACCTCGGCTTCTGCTGTTGCTTCTGCCAGAAATTGGCCTGGTAGAAAATGGACTGTAGATGCCAGGAGACTGGGAATTTGGAAAATTTAAGCCCAACACTGTAAAATGTAGCTCAAAACCTTTCAGATCGACCCATAAAACAGGGTCATCAACAGGGGATTATGAAAGATATGCCCTCTTGAAAACAGGTTATGCTTCTGCTCCTACACCAACTCAGACCAGCCAGCTTCTAAACGGCGTTTCTCCCGAACGAATCAATGGAATGCAAACATGTTTGCACCAATAGAAAGATTAGGAAAAATACTACAATTCGCATGTGCCACTTTCTAAGTTTGACAAAGAAACGAGAGAGTTATGGTCATCACAAGGCGACGGTCTTACTCATAGAGAAGACTGTAGCCCTGGCCGAATTCATTTTGAGCATAACTCTCAATCCGAGCGTTAGATCGTCGTGATCTTGGGCTCGTTTGAAAGCTTGTCTCTTGAAATTGAAAATCACGTGGTTGATTGTCAAATCTGGTGAAGGTTTCACCCCAACCTGTTACTCTCAAAGTGACGGCGTGTGCTGGCTGAAAGTGGAAGAACTTGGCTCTGATACCAAATGTTGGATCTGGAGGAGAGAGGGAGCCTTGGAGCAGCGAGCATGTGGGACTGAAAGGGCATCACTTGTGCTGAAGAATGGTTGTTTATTCACTCAAAATGATAGAGTACATATAGAGCTAGAGCTTGGGCAAGTCAGCCCTCTCACAAGCCACACCACTTAGCCATGGAGGTTAAGGCTCACTCACTAGAGTCCATAATCTCACACAAGGGAGGAAATCAGCCTAGCAATCAGGCTGACCACTCACACACGACCTAGAGAGCTAGAAAGTGCTCTCATGGCACACTCCTAGTGGTCACATAACCCACAAACCCATGGAGAATCGTCATGTGTCCATGGCTAGCACACAAGGATCTCACCTCACCTAAAACGTAAGGAGAGGTACCTTTATCCTAGTCAGCACACTCTGACAAGGCAATCCTAAGACCAAGGGCCTTTTTGGATGTTTCTCCCATCAGGTCTTGACCCTGGACCTCTTGCCTTTTTCTTTACTCAGGCTAAGGCATGGAACCATCACCCATGCCCATCGAGACATCGACGGTCCATGACCCCTGAATTCTCGAAAGTTCATATCTCCCAATCCAACTTTTGGATCGGCCTCAAACTTGGACCGTAAACATTTTGGCATCTGATCTTTCCAATGATGAAGTCAGATCGACAATCGGAGCAGGCATCGGGTACTTTCCTGGAAATTGCTCCTGTGGACCTGAAAGTGAGGCGAATGACTCCTTTCCCAACAGATATAGGCGGTCGATGTTCAAGAAAACTTCGAAAACTCATATCTCCCAATCCGGCCGTTGGATCGGCCTCAAACTTGCAACCATAGACATTTTGCCACCTGATCTTCCAAATGGAAAAGTTGGATTGAAAATCCAACCAGGCATCTGGTACTTTCACGGAACTTGCTCATGTGGTTTATGAAATTAAGCCAGATGGCTCCTTTTCCAACATGGCATGGCATGGTATGGTGTTATCGCGTGTGGTGTAGTATGGTATGGTATGGAATGGTATGGTATGGTATGGTATGGTATGCTATGGTATGTTATGGTATCATATGATATGACATGGTTTGGTGTATTATGATATGGTATGGAATGGTATGGTATTGTATGTGTTGGTATGGTATGGTGTGCTATTGTCTGGTATAGTATATTCTGGTATGGCATGGTATGGTATGGTATGGTATGGTATGGTATAGTATGGTATGGTATGGTATAACATGGTATGGTATGGTATGGTATGGTATGGTTTGGTATGGTATGGTATGATGTGGAATGGTATGGTATATTTTGAATAGTATGGTATGGTATGGTATGGCATGGCAAGGCATGTCATGGAATGGTATTGTATGGTATGGTATGGTAGTACGGTATGGTCTGATTTGGTACAAGATAGTATGGTATGATAAGGTATGGTATGGTTTGATATGGTGTGGTGTGGTATGGTTATGTATGGTATGGTATGGTGTAATATGGTATGATAAGGTATGGTATGATATGGTATGATATGGTTTGATATGGTGAGTTATGGTGTTGTATGGTATTGTAGAGTATTGCATGGTATGGCATGGTATAATATGGTATGGTATGGTATGGTATGCTATGCTATGCTATGCTACGGTATGGTACTATATGGTAGGATATGGTATTGTATAAGATGATATGGTATGCTATAGTATTATATATCATAGTATTGTATGGTATGGTATGCTATGCTATGGTACGGTATGTCATGGCATGGTACAGATTGGTATAGTATTGATGATACGTTATGGTAAGTTATGGTATGTAAGTTTGGTATGGTATTGTATAGGATCGTATGGTATGGTATGGTATGGTATGATATGCTATGGTATGGTTTGGTATGGTATGGTATGGTATGATATGGTATTGTATTTTATGGTATGGTATGGTTTGCTATGGTATGGTATGGTATAGTATGGTATGGTATGGTATTGCATCGTATGTTGTGGTTGGTATGGTAGTGTATAGTATGGTATAAAATTGTCTGCTATGGTATGGTATCCTATAGTATGGTATGATATGGTATTGTGTGTTATGGTATGGTATGGTATCGCACGCTATGGAATTTATGCTATGGTGTTAAATTGTATGGTATAGTATGGAATGGTATGGTATGTTCTGGTATGGTATGATATGGTATGGTATTTCATGGTATGGCATGGTATAGCATGGTATGGTATTGTATGGTATGGTATGGTATGGTATTCTATAGTATGGTGTGGTATTGTATGGAATGGTATGGTATAGTATGGTATGGTATCGTATGGAATGGTATGGTATGGTATGCTATAGTATGGTATGTTATGGTATGGTATGATATAGTATGGTATGGTATGGTATGGTATGGTATGGTATTCTATAGCATGGTGTGGTATTCTTTGGTATGGTATGGTATGGTATGCTATACTATGGTATTTATAGTATGGTATTGTATGATTTGGTAAGGTATAGTATTGCATGGTATCGTATGGTATGGTATGGTATGGTATGGTATGGTATGGTATGGTATGGTATTGTATGGTATGGTATGGTATGGAATGGTACAGTAAGGTATAGATTGGCATTGTTTGGTATGGTATGGTGTGCAATCATATGCTATGGTATGGTATGTTATGGTATGGCATGGTATGGGATGGTATAGTATAGTATAGTATGGTATGGAATGGCATGGTATGGTATGGTTTGATATGGCATGGTATGGTATGGTTTGGTATAGTATGGTGTGGTGTTGTGTGGTGTGGTATGGTATGGCATGGTATGGTATGGTTTGAGATGGTATGGTATGGAATGGTATGGTCTGGTATGGTATGGTATGGTATGGTTTGCTAAAGATGGTATGTTATGGTATGGTATGGTATGGTATGGCATGGTATGGTATGGTATGGTATGATACATTATTGTACATTATCGTACGGAATTGTATGGTATGGTATGGTATGATTTGGTATGTTATGGTCTGGTATGGTATAGTATGGTATGGTATGCTGTTTCATGGCATGGCATGGAATGGTGTGGTGTGGTTTAAGATGGTATGGTATAGTATGGTATGGTATAGGAAGTTATGGTATGGTATGGTATGGTTTGGTATGATATGGTATTATGCGGAATGGTATGGTATAGTAAAGAATAGTATGGTATCGTATGTTAAGGCATGACATGGCAAGGCATATCATGGTATGGTATGGTATAGTATGCTATGGTATGATATGGTATGGTATGGTATGGTACGGTATAGTATGATTCAATACAAGATAGTCGAGTGTGATATGGTATGGTACGGTTTCATATGGTGTGGTATTGTGTGGTATGATATGGTTCCGTATGGTACGGTTTGGTATGGTATGAGAAGGTATGGTGTGATATGGTAAGATATGGTTTGATATGGTGTGATATGGTATTGTATGGTGTGGTATAGTATTCTATAGTATGGTATGTTATAGCATGCTATGGTATGGTATGGTATGGTATGGTATGCTATGGTATGCTATGCTATGGTATGGTACGATATGGTATGGTATGGTATGGTATGGTATGGTATGGTAGGATATGGTAGGGTATGGTATTAAATTGGATGGTATGGTATGCTATAGTATGATATTTCATAGTATAGTATGGTATTGTATGGTATGGTATGGTATGGTATGGCATGGTATGTCATTTGTATGGTATAGTATGGTATGGTATTGATGGTACGTTATTGTAGGGTAAGGTATGGTATGGTACAATATGGTATAATATTGTATGGTATGGTATAGTATGGTACGGTACGGTATGGTGTGGTATGGTATGGTTTTGTTTGGTATGATATGGTACGGTATGGTATGGTATGGTATGGTACGGTATGGTATGATATGCTATGGTATGGTGTAGTATGGTATGGTATGGTATGGTATGGTATGCTATGGCATGGTATGCTATGGTATGATTTGGTATGATATGGTATGGTATGGCATCGTATGGTATGGTATGGTATGGTATGGTAAGGTATGGTGTTGTATGGTATGGTATGGTATGCCATAGTACGGTATGGTATAGTATGGTGCAGTATGGTATGGTATGGTAAGGTATGGTATGGATTTCATTTCATGCTATGGCATCATATGGTATGGTATGGTATGGAATGGTATGGTATGGTCTGGTATGGTATGGTACAGTATGGTATGGTATGGTATCGTATGGTATGGTATCGTTGGTATGATATCGTATGGTATGGTACAATATGGTATAGTTTGGCATTGTATGGTATGGTATGGTGTGCATGTTGACATGGTGTACCCCTTGCCATGAGTGCCGTTGATCGTACTCCCTGGTTGGAGCACTGAGGATTGATCGAACGCCTGATCTGACTTTAGATTTGGATTGTTTGGATTCTTCCATGCAGGATCAAGCTTTGAATTGCTCCATTTGCGTAAGTATTCAGAAAGTTAGCCTAGCCCGAAAATCGGGTGTTGGGCGTGTGGAATCTGGTACCCGCAATAGGTGGCGGGATAATCCACCGCCAGTGATCCTAGTTCGTCTCCAATGGGCTCGAAAGGCACATGGGCCATGAAGGAATGAATGTGGATGGTACCGTGGACCAAGGCATGCCCCTCCCCACGATGGGATGACAGGAAGGGTGCTTCAATAGGCCACTGTCGAAGCGCCTCCCGTCACTCCTGTTCGCGGGCATTGTGGGCGGCTCGGCTCGACCAAGGATTACTTTAATGGCCGTAGCAGGGGCTCTAACACTCCGATTTGGGCGTGATTGGATGCGTTGGAAAGCTAAGATCACAGGCTATAAGAATCTGATGTAATCGCACTATGTTTAGTAACAAAAACATGTTTCAATTCAGGTCTACTGAATGCGACGTGTTCTGCCCACTCACATCTGTGATCCTTGTGCTCCACACTCTTCACCATTGGTGTCCATTGGCTGCCCAAACCTTGGTAGCATGTATCACCAAGAGCTAGGCATCCTTGAGGGTGCCTCCACACCCACTAGAGCCAAAAAAAAGGGTTATGGGCCCACGTTCCTAGATGGACCCTAGCTCTTCAAGCTTCACGCTACCGTCGCGCGCCATGGTAACGACCGTGCAAGAGAGCATCGGCGCCATCTCCAAGTTTGATGGGATCGGCTTCCCCTTGTGGAGGTGACAGTTTGAGGTCTACCTTGATGACAAGGGCCTTCTTGAGCTGGTCAACAGTGAAGAGACTGCGCCTCCGGATACTGCGACGCCGGAGGAAGTAGACAGGAACAAGAAGCGCAACAAGAAGGCGCTTGCATTGTTGGTGTTAGTGCTTGCTCCGCCGCAGTGCGCACTGATTCAAGTATTGACGGAGGACGCGGAGGCCTTGAAGAAAGTCTGCACCATCTACCAGTCCATCAACCTTGCTAACCAGCTCTTCGTCTTCAAGAGGCTGGTCACCCTCCGAGCCAATGAAGGCGACAACATCATGGAGATCCTGCAGCAAATTGAGTCCCTTACTGCCGAGTGCGTACCTACCGGATGGAAGGTCGACCCTCTGCTGCAAGCCATGATCCTCCTTCTGGCCTTGCCGGATGGTTGGAGTTCCATGATCACCGTCGTAGGCGGCTGGTCCGCCGATGAGCTAAAGTACCCGAAGGTGGCTGAGTACGTCCGCAACAAATGGATGTGGCGTGGTGGGAGAGAAAGCGGGGCAACGTCAAGTTCCGCCTATGCCGTCTGTCCTCAAGGTGGAGGGGGAGGCAAGAAGGGGAAGGGTGCTAACCAGGCTACCAAGAGAAGTGACAACAAGGGAAAGTGCTACAACTGTGGCAACCAGGGCCACTATGCACGCAACTGCCCCAACAAGAAGCCGGACCAGCACAGGAAGGGCGGGAAGGACACCCAAGCCATGATAGCCAGGGAGTCTACCGACTTGACAGATCCGGAAGTCACTATGATCGACTCTAGATCAGGCCGTCACACACAATGCAACCGGGCGGCATTCGTCACTTATGGCGCCACCGAGCGGCGTATGACAGTGGCCAACGGAAAAAATAGAGGTGGCCGCGGGCGAAGGCAATGTTTGCATTGAGTCGGTGGTGAACGGGAAAGTCATTCCGTGCACCATCTACGACGTGCTTCACATGCCCAAATTTGGGGAAAACTTACTGTCAGTGAGCCACCTTACCGACAAGGGGCTCGAGGTACTCTTCAACAAGAAAGAGGCTATCATCCGGAAGGAGGGGGATGGCGAGGAGATTGCGCGTGGCAAGAGGGAGGAGGACCTGTACCTTCTTCGTACCAAAGTTCTTGCCGATACGGCCAGGACTGACGCCATCAACCTCGTGACAAAGGATGAAGGAAATCTGGACCTATGGCACCGCCGCCTATGTCACATCGCTCCCTCAACTGTGAGGGACATGGCAAAGAAAGAAGTGGTGCGGGTTCTTGAGGTCAAGGGCCTCGATGCAGCCAAGAGTGCCGTGTGCGAGCCATGCTTGGTGGGTAAGGCGACATGGCAGCCGTTTGATGGCAAAGGGATGCGTGCACCGGCAAAGTTGGAGGACGTGCACACAGATGTGTGTGGACCGTTCGAGCCCTCCATTGGTGGGGCATGCTACTTCTTCACCTTCATCAACGACCACAGCCGCAAGCTGTACCTCTACATCATCAAGAGGAAGAGTGATGTCTTGTCATGCATGCAAGAATTCGTGGTGGCTGTGGAGCGGCAAACGGAGTTGAAGGTGAAGGCGTTCCGGAGCGACAACGGTGGCGAGTACGAGGGCTGCTCGGCATGGATGGAGAGCAAGGGGATTGCATGGCAGAAAACTACGCCACACTCTCCGTAGTAGAACGGCGTCACCAAGAAGGCAAACCGCACCATCCTCAACATGGTCCGGTCCATGTTGAGCGATGCCGGCCTCGCGTAGCGGTACTGGGGCAAGGCGGCACGGACAGCGGCGTACATCATGAACGTGACGCCGACAAAGCCGCTAAAAGACGCGGAGTCCAAGATGTGGAAGATGCCACAAGAAGTGTGGAGCGTGAGGAAGCCAACTGTGGCACACATCCGCACGTTTGGTTGCGTTGCACATGTTGTTGTGCAGGCATGGGAGGGGCAGGGCAAGCTGGACCCGCGGACTTGCCGGTGCATCTTTGTCGGGTACGAGACTGGGAGGAAGGCGTACCGGCTCTTTGACCCGCGGAGGTAGCAGATCGTGAAGAGTCACGACGTCACATTTGACGAGGAGAGTCGTTGGACGGACAAGGTTGCGGGTCTCTCTAAGCGGGGGGACTGGCTGCCACTCCTCAAAGGGGAGACGCCGGAGGACGCAAAAGAGGTTGACATCCTATCGGCTCCAACCGGCGATAACCATCCAGGAGATGGGGGAGCAGCAGATTTGCATTCAACCGAGTCGGACGATGAGTCCGAAGCGCCGACAGTAGTGGAGCTACATGAGGAGGCAGGGAGTGAGTCTGCACCTCAACGGTCCCTGAGAGAGGGAGAGCAGATTAACGGTACAAGTAACGCCGTGAGAGGGCAACAGTGTAGCAGCCTCAACAGCAGCAGCCCCGGAGAAGCGGACGCGCAAGAAAGACGGCAAAACAGTACGATGCCGCACAAGGCACCTGGACTGGGTTTGCTCGAGTGTTCTTTGCGCAAGAGGAGCCCAAGACCGTCAAGGAGGCGTTACAGCAGAAGGATGGGGCTGAGTGGGAGGGAGCCATAAAATCTGAGCTTGTCTCCCACGAAGAGAACGACACTTGGTAGCTGATTGACAGACCGGAGGGTGCAAAAATCATCGGCTCCAAGCGGATCTTCAAGAAGAAGCTCACTAAGGAGGGGAAGGTGAAACTGTACAAGGAGCGGCTGGTGGCAAAGGGGTACGCCCAGCAAAAAGGTGAACACTACGATGAAACCTTCGCGCCAGTGGCAAAGTTTGCCTCCATCCGTTCCATCCTCTTGGTGGCGGCGGCGTGTGACTACGAAGTCTACCAAATGGATGTGAAAACTGTGTTTCTCAACGGCGACCTGGACAAGGAGGTCCTTATGGAGGTGCTGGAGGGGGTGGACGCACCGCCGGGGAAGGTGTGCTGGCTTCGCAAGGCGTTGTACGGATTGAAGCAAGCGCCACTCATGTGGTACCTGAAAATGGACGGCTTCATGGCCGAGCTTGACTTCAAGCGCTGCGAGGCGGATCAAAGCGTGTACGTGCAAAAGCAGCCAGGGTTGCACCAGATTGTGGTCCTCTACGTGGATGACCTCATCCTCGTATCATCGGACATGGAGGAGTTGGTGAACCTGAAGCGGTAGCTGGGTGGTCGGTTCAAAATGACCGACATGGGCGAGCTCGAGTACTACCTTGGCGTCGCCATCAAGAGAGACCGCAAAGCACGCACGCTTGAGATGGGGCAGGCAAAGTACGTGCAAGAGGTGCTCCGCCGCTACAACATGGAGGAATGCAACCCCATTGGCACACCCATGACTACCACATGTGAGCTAAGCTCGAGCATGGGGCCGAGTACGGATGAGGGGAAGAAGGAAATGGCAGGTGTGCCATACCAGTCCGCAGTGGGGAGCATCATGTATGCCATGGTGGCAAGGCGGCCCGACTTGGCCTTCACGGAGGGCCAAGTGAATCGCTATGTTACTGACCCCCAGCCGTTGCATTGGCAAGCGGTGAAGCGGATCCTCCACTATCTCAAGGAGACAAAACAGTCACGGATCGTGTTTGGAGGGGGAGCGCGCGATGACTCCCTTGAATTGGTCGGCTACTCGGATGCCGACTGGGCTGGTGATGTGGATGACAAAAAATCAACGTCGGGGTACGTGTTTGTGCTTGGTGGTGCAGCAGTTTCATTGGCAAGCACGAAGCAGGACTGCGTGGCGCTGTCTAGCACTAAAGCGGAGTACATCGGGCTCGCAGAAGCCGCAAAGGAGGCGGTGTAGCTGCGTTGGCTGTTAAAGGAGATCGGCGTGCCCCATAGGAAGTCCACGATACTCAACATTGACAACATGAGTACCATCAGCCTCAACCAGAACCCAGTGCTGCACAAGAGAACCAAGCACATCGAGATCCGGCAATTCTACGAGCAGGACTTGGTGGCAAAGGGAGATGCAGCTCTTGTGCATTGTGGAACTAAGCGCATGACCAAGGAACAGCCCAATGACAGGTACAACGCGAGCTACATGGAGCTTGGTCTGCGCTGTGAAGGTTAAAATGCTACAGCTCTCGGGATAGGGCATCAAGGCTGCGGTGCAAGGAGGAGATTGTTGACATTGTGTGTCCCTTACCATGAGTGCCGTTGATCGTACTCCCTGGTTTGACCACTGAGGAGTGATTGAACACCTGATCTGACTTTAGATTTGGATTCTTTTAATTTTTCTATGCAGGATCAAGCTTTGACATGCTTTATTTGAGTATGTATTCAGAAAGTTTGCCTAGCCCGAAAATCAGGTGTTGGGCGTGTGGAATTTGGTACCCGCAATAGGTGGCAGGATAATCCACCGTCAGTGATCCTAGTTCGTCTCCAATGGGCTCCAAAGGCACATGGGCCATGAAGGAATGAATGTGGATGGTCCCCTGGACCAAGGCATGCCCCTCCCCACGATGGGATGACAGGAAGGGCGCTTCGACAGGCCACCATCGAAGCGCCTCCCGTCACTCCTGTTCGTGGGCATGATGGGCAGCTCGGCTCCACCAAGGATTACTTCGACGGCCATAGCAAGGGCTCTACTGCTCCGATTTCGGCGTGTTTGGGTGCATTGGAAAGCTAAGATCATAGGCTATAAGATTCTGATGTAATCTTACTATGATAAGTAACAACAACGTGTTTCGATTCAGATATACTTAATGCGACGTGTTCTGCCCACTCACATCCGTGATCCTTGTGCTCCACTCTCTTCACCAATGGTGTCCATTGGCTGTCCAAACCTTGGTAGCGTGTATATGTAAGAGCTAGGCATGAGGGTGCCTCCACACCCACTAGAACCAACAGTGCAATCATATGCTATGGTATGGTATAGTATGGCATGGTATGGTATGTAGAGTATGGTTTGGTGTGGTATGACTTGGTACGGTATGGTTTGATATGGTATAGTATGGTTTGATATGGTATGGTATGGTATGGTATGGTATGGTATGGTGTGGTGTGGTGTGGTGTGGTGTGGTATGGTATCGTATGGTATGGTACGGTATGGTATGGTATGGTATGGTATGGTATGGTATGGTATGGTATGGTATGGTATGGTATGATTTGGTACATATGGTATGTTATGGTATGGCATGGTATGGTATGGTATGGTTTAGCATTGTATGGTATGGTATGGTTTGGTTAGGTATGGTATAGTACAGTACATTACCGTACGGTATGGTATGGTATGATATGGTTTGGTGTGGTGTGGTATGGTATGGTATGGTATGGTATGGTATCGTATCGTATGGTTTGGTATTGTATAGGATGGTATTCTATAGTATGGTACGGCAAGGAATGGTATGACATGGTATGGTATGGTATAGTATGGTATGATATGGTATGGTGTGGTATGGTTTGGTATGGTATGGTATGGTATGATATGGCATGGTATCATATGGTAGGGTATGGTATGGTATGGTATGACATGTCATGGTATACTATGGTATGGTATGGTATGCTATGGTATGGTATGGTATGGTATGGTATGGTATGGTATGGTATGGTATGGTATGATATGGTATGGTATTGCATGGTATCGTGGGATATGGTATGGTAAGGTATGGTATGGTAAGGTATGGTCCTGTGTAGGTAAAATGGTATGGTATGGTATGGTATGGTGTGGTATGGTATGGTATGGTTTGGTATGACTTGGTTTTGTATGGTATTGTATGGTATGGTATGGTGTGGTATGGTATGCTAGGGTATGCCATATCTAGTATAATACGATATGGTATAGTTTGGCATTGTATGGTATGCTATAATGTGCAATCGTATGAAATGGTTTTGTATGCTATGGCACGGTACAATATGGTATGGTATGACAAAGCATGGTATGGTATGGTATGGTATGGTTTTGTATGGTAAGGAATGGTATGGCATTGTGTGGTGTCGGGTGGTGTGGTATGGTATGGTATGTTATGGTATGGCACAGCATGGTATGGTCTTGATGGTACGTTACGGTATGGTATGGTATGGTATGGTATTGCATAACATGGTATGGTATGGTATGGTGTGGTGTTGTACGACATCTTATGGTATGCTATGGTATGGTATGGTAAGGTATGGTATGATATGGCATGGTATGGTATGGTATGGTATGCTCTGGTATGGTATGGTATGGTATGGTATGGTAGGGTATGAGATGGTATGGTATGTTATGATATGGTATCGTTTAATATGGTATGGTATGGTATGGTATGGAATGGCATAGAATGGTATGGTATGGTATGGTATGGTATGGTATGGTATAGTAGGATATGGTGTGCCTGTGTCTTGTATGGTGTGTTCGCGTATGGCATGGTATGGTATGGTATTGTATGGTATGGTTTGGTATGGCATGGTATGGTATGGAATGATATCTTAGTATTGTATGGTATGGTATTGTATAGTATGGTACGATATGGTATGATATGGTATGGTATAGCATGGTATGGTATGGTATGGTATGGTATGGGATGGTATGGTATGGTATGGTATGGTATGGTTTGGTATTGTGAGGATGAGATCCGCGTGGATCCGGTCCGAACGTTGGTCTGATAGACTCTATTGGTTCACGTCTACTGGTTTTGGGCGAACCTGAGAGTGAGCGTGAGCTTGCTGGTCGCCTCACGCTATGTGACTAGGAATTTAGAGATTGTCAGTTTCCGAAGAGAATAACGTGGTTTTGCGTTAGTTGTTGAACATGAAAATGATCACAACATGTAGAGGACTAGTCATGAGCTTTCCAATGTACTAAACTACGCGCAATTCAGCCAAGCATAGGTCAAGCTATGCTTGCTGAAGCGCAGGTCTCATCCACCATAGAAACGCCCAATGCCTCCATGGCGCGCGCACGCCGTGGCGCCTTCCTTCATGTGCGAAGCGCCTTTCCCTAGGCGGAGGTCCACTTGCACATGGTGTAGGGGTCCCCTACACTGTTTCCACACACCCTACCCACGTTTGGGTTGAGTTTGGTCATGGGGTGTGACGAGGTTTGAAACCTGTCCATGGACCTGCAGTCAGAATTTTGACTTTCCCTGAGTAATAAAAGGTACTTCTGGGTTTTGGACGTTGAGCCATGATTTTGGCTGTGCCCAAGTAATAATCCGCACTACTGGATCTGGTGGATGATCCACCTGATCAGGTGTATTATCCACCGGACGCCTCGGCAGGCCTTCCGGAGCAATTTCTCCAGATGGTATCTTTTGTGACTCAATGCGGTCGATTATCCACCGGATTGTGAGCCACAGCCAGCCCCCACAATTGCTGTGCACACCCCAACTTTAAAAGGCCATATCTCCATCCATACTTGTCTGATTCCGACAAAACAACTTCCACCGGACTCAGCGACTTGTCAACCGTAAGGAGCTACTATCCATTTTAGGATCCAAGAATTTTTTGAGGCTCTGGATCCGCCGGAGCGGGGCTTTCACTTTCTTGCAGCTCGTCGATGCCTCTCGGCGTCGCACTTGGGTATACGGAGGTTTTATTTTTCAATATTCTCCCCCTTGTACCTGCCATGAGCGCTGCTTGAGCTTGCTCGTACTCATCTTCCCCTGCACCCTCCAACCCATCATAGTTGGTCATCCCAAGCGCGGCCACGCTCATTGTGTGCCAGTCCGCGGGTTGCGCTTTGGTCAAGCAATCAGCAAGCATGTTGTGTATGCTGCAGCGCTCTAGCACCACCTACCCCTTCTCGACCATGTCCTGTGCGTAGTGGTAATACACGTCGATGTGCTTTTTCCTCTTGTACTGCGTCGGGTTGTTGGTCAGCGAGATGGAGCCGGTGTTGGCCTCTTGCACCACCGTTGGCTCCTGCTGTGACACGCCTAGCTCCTCTAACAACATGCGGAGCGACACCGCCTCCTTGACCGCCTTGGCCAGCACGATGTACTCCGCTTCCACTACGGAGGTGGCAACGCAGTATTGCTTTGTGCTGCACCATGAGACCACTGCACGAGCGAGGAAGAACACGTAGCTGGATGTTGACTTCCGCTTGTCCACATCGCCAACATAATGTACATCAGTGTAGCAAACCAGGCGCAGAGGGTCCGCCTGCCCTTTTTCGTCAAACCTTAGGCGCGCGTGCCGTGTTGCCTGTAGGTAGCGGAGTATGCGCTTGACCGCGTACCAGTGTAGTTGCCCTGGATCAGCCACATACCTGCTCACTTGGCCGACCACGTATGCCATGCCCGGTGGAGTCGCCACCATGGGAAACATGAGGTTGCCTAGCGCCTATTGGTAGGGCACCCCCGTCATATCCTCCCGCTCTTCTTTTGTTTGCGGCGCCATGACCGTATCCAGTTCAAAGGTCGTGGAGACTGGATTGCATACTGGTTTGCAGTCCTCCATGTCATACCGCTTCAATACCTTGGCCACGTATTTGGCTTGTCCCAGCTCAAGCGTGCGCGCCCTCCGGTTCTGCGTAATGCTCACCTTAAGGTAGAACTCTAGCTCCCTCATGTTTGACATCTGGAACCTGCTGCTGAGCTGCTCTTCAGTTGTTGTAGACTGGGCAGGTGTGAGGAGCACAAGATGAGATCGTCCACGTAAAGTACGCCAATCTCATGGAGTTTTTTACTACGCCGCGCATACACACTATGATCCGCCTCACAGCGCTTGAAGCCGAGTTGTGCCATGAAGCTATCCATATGTTGGTACCCACATTAGGGCGATTGCTTTGGCACGTACAAGGACTTCCGCAGCTTGTACACCTTGCCCTCCGGCGCCTCTACCCCCTCCAACACCTCCATGTAGATTTCCTTGTTGATGATGCCATTAAGGAAGGCTGTCTTTACGTCCATTTGGTAGAGCTCCATGTCCTTCGCGGCCGCCATCGCAAGGATCGCCCGGATGCTTGTCAACTTGGCGACGGGGGCGAACGCCTCATCGTAGTGTTTGCCCTCATGCTGTGCGTACCCCTTTGCCACAAGTTGCACCTTGTACTTCCTTCATTTGTGAACTTGGTCTTGAAGACCTACTTGGAGCCGATGACCTTGGGATGACCTCGGCGTCTTTCGTCCTGTCAACCAGTTGCCACGTGTCATTTTCAGTAATGGACGTCAGCTCCGACTTGATGGCGGCATCCCACTGCTCCCCTCGGGCTGCGCAAGCGCCTCTTACACGGTTGTCGGTTCCGTTGATGCAGCCAGCATGCACCGTGTCATGCGGATCCATCGACCGGTGCTTGTATCAAAACGCTTACCAGCTCTCCGCTGCCTTACGCTGCGGCGCGGCAGTCTTGGCGGCGTCTCGTTGCTGTAGTGCGATCCTTCCAACTCAGCCCGCTCCAGTGAATCATCGACCGGATGGTTCCCTGAGGATCCCTCCCGCTCTAGTGAACCATCAACAGGACAGGCGGCGCGTCTGGAGTATTTTTCTCTGACGCCCGACGCGAACTGTGCCGAGAGTGCGAGGTTCGGCACCCGTAGTGCCTCCTTTGACAGATGATTCCGACGCATCTCTAGCCCACCTACATCCTCATTGGAGTCCTCCGCATCAGCTACCGTACCTGCTGCACCGCCGCGCTCCAACGCTGCATCATCGACTGCCGCGTCTGCCGACTCCTCCTTGTAGTGAAGGAGCTGGAACCACTCCCCTTGTTTTGGAGTGTTCCGGACGCTCATGTCGTTGTTGCTGCTGCTAAAGCTTTGCTGCTAGTCAAACTCAACGTCACGGATGCGGATGATTTCTTGTGTGCGCATGTCCCAGAGCAGATACGCCTTTTGTGCGCTCTCATAACTGAGGAACAAGCACGGCTTTGCCGGCGATTCCAGCTTGTTGTCGTGTCGTTGCGCCGCCTGCACCATCGCGTGCGCCTTGCACTCGAGCACCTTTAGGTGCGCCACATTTGGCTTGCTCCCGCTCCAAACCTCTTGCGATTTCTTCCAGCCGCCCTTGCCCTTCACCTTCATTGTTAGGGTGAGGTTGATGATGTAGATCGCTGTACGTACAGCCTCTACGTAGAACCCTTATGGCAACCCCAAATCCACAAGCATGGTCCGTACCATATTGAGCAGCATCTGGTTCTCTCGCTTTACCACTTTGTTGGACTATGGCAAATACGGTGTAGTGGGTTACCACTTGATTTCCTGCTGCTTCATCCAACCGCTACAGCCCACGTACTCTCCGCCATTGTCGTTGTGTAGCCCTCTAACCTTCCAGCCAGTCTGCCTCTCCACTGCTGCAACATACTCCTTTAGCCGGTCTAGGACCTCGCCTTTCCGCTTCGTGAAGTACTCATAGAGCTTCTTGGTGTAGTCATTAATAACGGTGATGAAGTATCTCAAACCGCCATTTGACGGTCTTTTGAACGATCCACACACGTTGCTGTGCACGACCTCCAGTAGGTCCTTTGTGCAGCCTCGTTATCATTCAAAGGCTTGCCCCGCACCTTGTCCTAAATGCAAGGCTGGGACTTTTTGTGCACTACTACGTCTGGTGCCGCGTCTACACCTTTGATGACGAGGCCACACACCATGTCACGCTTTGCCATCTTCTTAACGGTTGCGGGCGCCGAATGCCCCAATCGTCGATGCCAGAGCTCCAGATCAGCGCTTCCTCCCTAGCCATGTTGACGATGTGCTTTTATGAATCTATTGCGTTGGATGCCGCGGGGACCACCTTGGTGTCCACGATTTAGAGACCGCTCTTGCACTTTGCCTCCAGTAGAACCTCGTTGTCGCCGTCGATGCGCACCACTGCGCCTTTCCTGCGGAAGAGCACCTCATATCCCCTGTGTGTGAAGCGGCTAATGCTTAGGATGTCAGCCAGGCCGGGGACATGTTGCAAGTAGGTGGCGAGCCGCCGGCTCGACTTTGTCATTCGCGACCACCATTGATTTGAAGGACTTCTCGTAGGTGACAAACGCCACCTTCTTGACTTGGGTGTGCTCCTCGGCCCCGGAATCTAGGCACCACCTATTGGCCTTCTTGAGGAAGTGGTTCTTGTTGCTGTTGAGGAGCGACTTGCCCTTGTTGTTTCTGCCGCCGGTCTTTGCCTCCTCCGGGCACTCACCGGCCCAATGATCCGCTTTGCCGCAATTGCGACAGGCACCTTTCTTGGCGCCCATTTTACCGCCGCCCTTTCTGCCACTCCCTCGGCCCTCGCTTCCGCGACCCCGTGTTTTGGTGACAAGGGCTGATGAGGAAGACGAGGACTCCACGCAGCTCTGTCGTTCCTCCTCATTGCCGATGTACTGTACGACCGCGCCATAGGTGAGCTTGTCCTCCGACCATCCTCCAAGGATAGTAATGAGTGGGCCCCAACTTTTAGGTAGGGCCATGAGGAGAGCCATCACCTGCACTTGCGTGTCGGTCTTCCATCCCACGTCATTGCATTGGGAGACGAGCGACTTGAACTGCTGCATTGCAAAGATGATATCATCTCCCTCTTCGATTCTCACGTTAAGGAGTTGCTTCATTGCAAAGATTTTGTTTGCGAGCAACTTGGATTGGTGGATGCCGTACAGCTTTTGCCAAGCTTTGGCTGCTAGCTTGCACCCTTGGATGTAGGCCCCTCACAAATCAGCCATCCTGGTCACCAAGAGTATGAGCACCTCCGTGTTCTTCTTTCGGAAGGCCCGCTTCTCCGCGTTTGTAGCAGTCGCCTTTGTGAGCACCTCGTTCTCGAACATGACATCTAGTAGCCCCTTATGCGAGAGGTGCAAGTCAAACGGCCACCTCCATAGCCGAAAGCCCAGGCCGCCTGCATACTTCTGAATGGGCTGCGTCTCCTTCTATGCCATATGCACAGTTGCTACTCCGACGAGTTCTCAGAACTTCACGGCGGCGTCCAAGTTGACGATCCCATGCGCTGCGAAAGACGTGAATGTTGGAGACGTTTATACCTGTGCGCCCATAACCCTTTACCAGGATGAGATCCCCGTGGATGCAGTCCCAACGTTAGTCTGATAGAATACATTGGTTCACGTTTACTGGTTTTGGGCGAATCTCAGACTGAGCGTGAGCTTTCTTGTCGCCTCACGCTATGTGAGTAGGAATTTGGAGACTGTCATTTTGCGAAGGGAATAACGTCGTTTTGCGTTAGTTTGTGAATATGCACATGATCACAACAATTAGAGGGCTAGTCACGAGCTTTCCAACGCACCAAACGGCGCACGATGTGGCCAAGCATAGCTCAAGTTATCCTTGCCAAAGCGCAGGTCTCACCCACCACGGAAACACCTAACGTCCCAATGGCTCGTAGACACCGTGGTGCCTTCTTTCATGTGCAAAGCGCCTTTCCCAAGGCGCAGGTCAATTTGTACATGGTGTAGGGATCCCCTACACTATTTCTACGCACCTACCCACTTTTGGGTCGAGTTTGGTGATGGGGTGTGACGAGGTTCAAAACCTATCCGCGAACCTGCATTGAGAATTTTGACGAAGTCCCTGAGTAAGAAAATACACTACTAAGTTTCGGATGTCGAGCCATAACTTTACCAAGTCCCCTAGTAACAACCCGCACTACTGGATCCGGTGGATGATCCACTTGATCATGTGGATTATCCACTAGACGCCTTGGCAGGCCTTTCGGATCAATCTCTCCATATGGTGTTTTTGTTACTCAATCCGGTGCATTATCCACCGAATTTCGAGTCGTAGCCGGCTCCCAGAGTCGCTTCGCACACCCCAACTTTGGAAGGCCATATCTCCCACGATACTTGTCCGCTTTCTGGCAAAACAACTTCCACCGGATTCAGCGATTTGTCAACCATAAGGGGCAATCCTCCATGTTAGGATCCGAGCAATTGTTCAATCGCCACATCCGTCCGACTAGAGTTTTCACTTTTTGGCAGCTCGTCAGCGCATCCTGGCGCCGCAGTTGGGCATGCGGAGGGGCAATTTTTCAACAGTTATGGTATGGTATGGAATGGTATGGTGTAGCATGGCAAGGCATATCATGGTATGGTATGGTATGGTATGGTATGGTATGGTATGGTATGGTATGGTATGTTATGGTATGATTTGGTATAAGATGGTATGGTATGATATGGTGTGGTTTGGTATCGGATGGTTGTTGACCTGATATGCTCCTTGTCCATGGCTGATAGTTGGACAGGCACAGGATGGACTAGGCATGCACTACTCCCTTGGAGTAAGTCGCCTAAGTCTGGTCCAGATAGACAAGGCATGTACTGCTCCTTTGGAGCAGGTCCCCTTGGTCTAATCTGGATAGTATAGCTAGCAGATAATACCTAGGACAACTCCTTGTGGCTTAGATGTTCCAGAGTTAGTCTCTGGAGCGAGAGAACACTTGGTCAAATCCCAGCCCGGTGACTAATTTCTTTTGTGACCAAACGGGGGACAGGAAGGTTCTAAGAGACATCTTAGAACATTCCAAGGTCCTTCTTGGTGGTCGGCATCACTTGGCGGTCACCTGGAGCGCCATGTAGGCAGGGGATATGACGCAATCCAGATTGCGGCCAAAGTGGCTTTTCCAAGGAGCCACTGCGCGCCCAAGCTACCGGCTGGTTCTAGGACTATAAGAACCTGTCAATCACTTGTCATTGAGTACAATTCTTACCTTTGAGACTCTTAATAGAGCTATCCACCAGAGGCAGACACTAAAGAAGCATTGGTTGGTCTAAGCCCGAAGAGTTTGCTCCTCGCGCGAAAGTGACCAGGTCCTAAGGACAAAGTGCAAGGAAGTGATTCCTATGAACTGCTCAGTGTGGAACCTTGGCTCTGAGGAGGATATCCTCTCTTGGTTGCAATACCAAGAGCGGTTGGCCGGAACCATTGTGTCGGAACCCGTTTTCTAGACCGTCGCCTCAGGCAGGTTGACAAAGGGTTATGGGCCCACACTGACTAGTTGTAAGGCATGCTTTTGAGCACACTCTTGCCCTCTCTGTCTTGCAGGATGCATCACCTCCACCAGCGTCATCAGCTCCATCTACTCCATCATCTCCAGCGGCGGGTGTAAGCACTTAGCGAACAAGGGCCAAGAATAAGTTCTGTCCTTGGAGGTACAACCCTTGGGCCCTAACCAAGACAAGCTTTGCCGTTGGAGGCACGACCTTGGGTTTGTTAGTGCGCATTCTTCTTTGTTTGCAGGTGATCAATGACCAAGGGGTAAGCGACGAATATGCACCTTCTAAACCAGTAGCAGACAACAGCCTTTCTGAGCCTTCATCGGCCTCAACAAATGAGAGAAGCAGGGAAGCAGAGAATCAGTATCACGACACTCGCGATGCTCACTCTCGAGCAGGTGAATGGTGGGATGTCAAAGTTCACAGGGTTTGGTTTTTCTTTATGGAGATGGCAATTTGAGATTCTCATGAGGGTGCGTGGCTCCTTGAAGATGTTCCTTGGAGAAGAGGTTGAACATCCAAAAATAGATCCTGGATATCAAGCGTGGAGTCTCAAAAATGACATGGCGCTTGCAAATCTTGTGACATCAGTGCATGAGTCATCACAAGTCGACCTTTAAGGTATCACACATGCATCAAAGGCTTATGAGAAGCTTGCACGTGTACACCAATCAACGACTCTTGCAAATGGCCTCTTCTTCCTTCAAGAGGTGATTTCGATGAGGGTGAGCAAGGGAGAGTCGATTCCGGGCTTCCTCTTGCAGTTTGAAGGCCTCCTACAACAAGTGAGCCAAATGACTAGGGAAATCGACACCAACATGAAGGCCATGATCCTCCTCATCGCGCTACCTATAGGTGGGGTCCTTTGACTATCGTCTTTGGCGGTTGGAAGGACAAGGATTTGACGTATGAGGTAGTGACCGAGTACTTGCGCAACAAAGCCATGCAACCTAGTTGTAGTGAGGCGAGAATTCGAGCCTATGCTGCACAATACGGTGGCTGGGTTGGGAATGGTATGGCATGGTACGGTATGGTATGGTATGGTATGGTATGTTATGTGAATGGTATGGAATGGTATGGTAAGGTATGGTATGGTATGGTATGGTGTGGTATGGCATGGTATTGTATGGTATGGTATGGTATTGTGTGGTATGACATAGCATTGTATGGTATTGTATGGTATGGTATGGTATTGTATGGTCTGGTATCGTATAGTATGGTATGGTAGTGTATTGTATGGTATGGTATGGTTTGATATGGGATGGTATGGTATCGTATGGTATGGTATGGTATGGTATTGTATGGTATGGTATGGTATGGTATGGTATGGTATGGTATGGTATGGTATGGCATGG
>SZWC01001178.1:274983-303851 GCA_023375785.1 Penium margaritaceum | reverse complement strand
CCCCCCCCCCCCCACAAAAAATCCCAACTGTGAAACATTGGAGGATCCTAGCGTCATCCGGCCGAGCCACCACCAACGTTGTTGCCCTTTGCACGATGTGCTTTGCGTTGTGCTACAGCCAAGTACAAATATCCATTCGGATAGGCTGAATAAAGAGGAGCCCTGCGATGGGCAGTCGTGTAAAGTACCTGCCGTCCGTCCGACAATGCCAGACGGACATATCCCGAATGCTTCCATTCTTTGACATGCCCGATCCATAATCGAAATAACTAGTGGTGCCCAGAAAAGAAAGGGAAGCAAAAGTTATGCCCTGAGTTTTTTTTATTGTGCTTTTCGCCTTGGCTGTGTACGCAAAATATATACTGTGTTTCAATTTTCTGACTATGCACATAATTGTACTCTAACGAAAAGTATGAATCTGAAGCAGATGATGGTTAACACATGTGCTAATGGTAGTAGGCCATCTCAGTTCATCTACGACCCTGTTTTCAACACACGGTGGCGCAAAACCCCCACCATAGACATCAAATGACAAGAACTAACTATATAAGGCCGTCGAACCAGGAGTATCTCGGTGGTGTCCCCGTGTTGCCGTTGGGAAACGGTTCCTCGCGACACGTCGTCAGCGGGTCCGGTCATGGTTTTACCCGGTATTGAACACCTGTCTGTCTAACCTTGCTTATGTCACACCAGTTTAGGTACCCACGGAACCCTTGTTCCATGGATTATGTGGGAGTCCCACCCACTAACTCTCACCCCTAGGAGTATCTTTGCCACGGGTCGTAACCCGGTGGCCGGGGGTTCAACGGCAAGATCTAACCTATCCAATGAAACACTCACCCCCCGCCCACCCCCCCCTCCCCATTGTGATAGATTTTTGGGCGAAATGTCTCATATATCCGCGCAAGCGTGAACATAAGCCTGCCATATCCGCGAGTTAAATAATAACCACGCCATATCCAAAAAGTTTAAAAAAGAACCACGCCATGCCCATTGCATGGCCATGCCCGATCGGCGGTCGAGCGAAGCGAGGGGGGTTATGTGTCATCCCCGTCACTTCGCTCTCCCCCAACCCTCCCTCCCCCCTCGCGAAAATCGCGATCGAGCAAAAACGCCTTTTTCAAACTTTTGTTTGGAGGACCAAACCCATTTTTTATCCATTCAAACCGCTTTCAAACCGTACCCCAAATTACACTCGGGGTTTAGGGTTTTATTTTTGCGCGGGCTCCTGCTGGGCCCCGCGGTAGCGGGGCCCAGCAGGTTCCCTTTCAACGCATGAGGTGTTTCGGATCCCCCACACAAAAATATCGCAAACCTTTTTTAGGAAAGTCGCAAACCCCTCAAAAGAGTGGTTTGTGATTTTTCTCTCATGTTGACGACATCAGCATGTTGTCGCTGGATGGCATGCGGCGTCAACATAGCGTGTACATTCGGATATACCTTCTTTTTTTGCGTGCTCACTAGATATAGCGTTAATAAAGATGCGAAAAGTTCCGAAATTGGATATGGCGTGGTTAATGTGCGAAACGTGGATATGGCGGTAGATATCGAGAATTCTGTGGGTTGTGGTCACTCCCCCGTAGATTTTTTGCACCATAAATACTTCAAGCGGGGTGTAGAGCGAGGTGTGGTGGTGTAAGTTTTTTTTTGACATTACAGGTTGATGTGTGGGAAGATAATTGTTGGATCATGAGGATTGTTTTATTTTTATTATAGAGTTGGTTTAAACATGTAAAATTGAAGATTTAGTTATTTATTGAAGACTTTGGTTATGTTGTAGCATTAAAATGACGTGGGGTTTCTAAGAGGAGGTCTTTGCTTCATGGAAACTTGGCATCTATAGATCCATATTTCTCAAAAGGTAACAACTTGTAAAAGTTGTTTGAAATTCTGGTGCTGATGTTGGAAGATGAAGACAATGTTTGCATTTTCTTGGGAAATTATGTGGAAGCTCTGTTTCAGTTTGTTTCAGATATTTGGAAATATTGGGAATTGCTCAAAGGAATGTGTTATGGTCTCGATGTATAGGTTACAGAGTGGCTATATGTTCTCAAAAGGGTGAGGAAGAAAACGTAGTCTATGTCGTACTTGTATGCTACAAATGAGGATTTCGAGGAAGGTGTCTTTAGATTTTGCCATGATGACTCTTGAAGTCAGGATGTTTCGTAGAGCTTTTTCGTTGAGCTCCAAAAAGCCCTCAGTTTCTTACATGGCTTGGTATCTTGTTGATTTTATGTTTTGTTCGTTGATGGCGTGGTATATTTCCGTTAGCTTCAGTATGGGCGAAATGTCTCATATATCCGCGCAAGCGTGAACATAAGCCTGCCATATATGCGAGTTAAATATTAATCACGCCACACCCATGAACTTAAATTATAAGTACGACATATCCACGGCCCTATCGATTACGTCAACGATATCCGTGCATGCTAAAAAATCGTCGACATATCCGGCATAATGTGTATTTTGAACTCGTATGGATATGGCGTCAATATTAGTATAGGTTAAATGAGATTTTGTGTCCGAATTACAGGGTTGCGTCGGAGACAGTCGTCACCTCCGAATATTGACGGCGTTGATGTGTACAAGTGACTAGCGTTTTGGGGCTTTATGTACGTCGTCGACCAATGACGTCCCGTCATTTGAAATATAGTTCGATGCCCCCAAAGTAGTTCGCTTCAAAAATCGGGGGTCTTACTATTTCGGCATAGAGAATCTCTTGACGACTATTCAACCTTTTTTATGTAGGATGCTTTTTCACGAACACTACCTTTCATTGCGGGAGTTGACATATTATCTCGTGCCAGTCTGGCACGAGCATCGCTGCCAGGTAGGACATATGTTGACCAATCTTTGCGTCGTATAGGAGCATGCTTCGACGTCGACACATCGAAGGGCATGCGGTCGAAGTATCGTGTTCTTTGAGGACATAACTGTCCTCACGGAGAGAAGTGCCTCGTGCCACGTGCGCAATGTGGCACGAGTCATGTTATCTATTGTTGACAGCATCGCTACCATTGGGTGCACCCTCTCGTGAGCTCTCAGTCAGTGTTGTGGGCTGACTGAGAGTTGCCTGTTTGCGCCGTCGGAGCTCGCGTGAGCGGCAGAGGGACCGTAGCTATGGCGGGCACTTCTGCACCCGGTGAGAATGGGCATATCATGTATTTAGTCATTAAATTTTATACTACATTTCCACTTCTAAGATGGCTGCACCACTCAGCTGGGCACACAGCCGTAGACATCGCTCGCATGGCCCACCTCCAGTCACACCATCACGAGGCACCTCTTCAACGTTGCACAGGCAGCCAGGTGTAGCGTCTCCGCCCCAAGTCCAAGTTTATGACGAGGAATTGGAGCGTCAACAGTAAGCAGCTGTCCAAATTATCTCCCCTGAACAGGTTGCAAACATCATTCTACGTCTCAGTCGTGGGGCCCATGGCCATGGTAATGCATGGCGGGTGGTTGTGTTTGTCAACATCCCGGTTGTTTGCCTCCATGTCTGTAACAGACCATGATTTCAGTGGTTATTTGTGTGCAGGGTCCTCGGATGATGAACCGGACGATGCGACCCCCAAAAGGCACAAGACGACTGACAAGTTCCCGCCCGGCATGGAGTTTCCCACAATGGACGAAACACGGGCCGCAGTTGACGACTACGCCATAGCCAACCGCATGACCGTTCGGTGGCTTCGAAGTGAGAAGACTCGTTTCGAGGCACGTTGTGGGCAGTGGAAGGACAAGAAATATCCGTGGTTGCTGAAGGCACATGTGGACGCGAAGCATGGCAACGTCGTCGTCAGCCAGTTCGTTGACGGCCACCACTGCGTGCCTGGCACAGGACGAGGTGACCCTGCAAAAACAGTGCAATGGGTTAGTCGTCAGATTGCGTCCACGTTGAAGCGCAACCCCACGGCCAACGTCAAGACACTGGAGGCCATCGTCAGGAAGACCACTGGCAAGGAGGTGGACAAGAACACCCTCTACAGCACCTGCTCGAAAACTCAGGAGCGGATAATGGGCCCCAAGGACAAGCCGTGGTCACTGTTTCTGGTTTACTGTCCGGAGGTACGTACCGTCACTTTTTTCTTACCACATATCATGCACTGCTGACCGTTTTTTTACACTACCGGTCTAACTGTGGAACGTTTTCTTTCGAACTACAGCTCATGCGTGTGGATCCCAACACCCACGCGGTTGCGGAGGCCACGGAGGATGGGGTTTTCCATCGGGCCTTTGTTGCCCCCCGTGCAACTGTCCTTGGCTTTCAATACTGCCGCAGGCTTATAACCATGGACGGGACCGGCTTGAAAAATGGCCATTAGCAGGTTCTACTGATCTGCCAATTTTTTGATGCCAGCGATAACTCCGTGCCGATGGCATGGGCTATGGTGAGCGTCGAAAACGAGGACAATTGGAAGTGGTTTTGCTTCCACTTGTCTTTGGCTTATCCTACTGCTGTGCAGGAAGGCACGGTGGTCATAAGCGACCGCGACAAGGGTCTGCTGAACGCGGTGGCCGAGAAGTTGCCTGGAGCCCAGCACAGCTATTGTGCGTACTCTCTACGGGAGAACGTGCGGCAGAAGCATGGCAGGCAGGCTGGGTATTGGTTCTGGAGGTTTGCGCATGCACTAACAATGGCAGAGTGGTAGAGGTGTGAGGAGCAACTACGCCGGGTCTCTACACGCGCAGCGGTCATGCTGCTGGGTGCAAACGGGGAAGGCGGGATCCCGAGGGAGCAGTGGAGCAGGTTGTACTGCCCCATTGGACAAGGCGGCCACAACACCTCCAACACCGCTGAATCGTTGAACGCACGAATCGTTGAGATCTGCAAACTATTCCCCATCTACTGTTTTGTTGCCTTGTACACTTGGGTGGAGCGGCTACTTGCAGACCGCCGGAAGCTCAGCAAGCAAGTGAAGGGCCAGTTTGCACCAACCCCGGAGAAGCGCATGCTCAACGCGTCCGTGAGCAGCGCAGACTACGAGGTGGAAGAAGAGGGTCCACACTGGGGTATGGTGACAGGGCCGAGCAACCGTCTGCGGCCGGTGAACATGCAAGACAGGACGTGCTCATGTGGTGCGTGGAAGGAGTGGGGGCAGCCGTGCGTGCATGCGTGTGCGTTCTTGATTCGCAGGGGGGAGAATCGTGAGGCGCTGGTGGACGTGCATCACACGCACATGGCGTATCGGAGAACATACAAGCATCCCATGCCCGGGGTGGACCCCATCCACCTCAAACACCCAGAAGACAAGCAGTGGCGACAGTCGGGGCCCAAGTGTGGTCCAGGTCGTCCGAAGAGTGCAAGGTGGGAGCGGGAGGATCGACGCAAGAAGAACTACATTTGCCCCCAATGTGGTGTGAAAGGGTTCACCAAGAAGAAGTGCACTAACCCTCCAACAGTCAGTGGTGCGACAGCAGCAGCAGCAAACGCCTTGCTGCGTCGGCTAGAACGCACCGAGGCTGCCATTGCACCAGAAACAGCAGCCGGACGCTTTCCCGGCGTGTCTACAGGTGAAGGAGGGGCTACAGGTCAGGTTGGAGAAAACACCTGGACCGGTAGGACAGGGGGAGCTGAGGACACAGAGGCGGGTGCCACTTGGACCGACTGGGCAGCTGCACGGGCAGAAGCGTGCAGAGCTGCAGCCGGGACTGCAAATATGCAAGGACCAAGCCTTGGGGGCTTTAACTCTCCAAGAGCTGCAGCAGCGGCTGCAGTTGCTGCACCTCTTGGCCAAGCAAGTGCCACGGGTGGACGAGCAAGTGAAGCAGCTATTGCGCACGTAGTCAGAGGTGCGGCAGCAACAACTGATGCAGGCGCAGGACCAATGTATGATCCAGAGAACGAGAACACATATGACTCCGGTGAAGAGGAGGTCTACGACCCCGAGAGGTTCATTTTGGATGACTTAGACGAGGAGGAAGAAGACGAGGACAGGTACAAGGACCTAAGGGAGTAGCATGAGTGGGAGCGTCGTGAGGAGATATACCAACAGGCAGCAGCCGTGCAGGATGCCTGTCGCATCGAAGAGCAGTGGGACGACGAACTGGACGAGGTGGACGACGACATGTACATGTAAGTGGTGTATTGATTCCTTCCATCACTGTCAATGATGTTGTTTTCCTATGCAATGTGTCTGTTAGTAGTTACTAACCCCAGTGATAATGTTGTACCACTTCTCCATGCAGTTGAGCTTCCATGACTGTTTGAAGCAAGCAGTCTACCATGTGGGGCAGGTCATACTACACATCGCCAAGACATGGAGGGGGCAGACAGGCAGCAACTACACAAAGACATGGAGGAGCGGGTCAGACATCATGTTGCCCAACACATGGGGAAGCCCCTACTTCTGTAGTGGTGTTTGGTAGAGGACCAAGTCGTGGTCGGCCGGGTCAAACAGCATGTGACACAACACAGGGAGAAGCCCCTAGTCCAGTAGCTGCCCTCATTTGCTGTAGTGTTGGACATGTATGCATTTAATTTGAAAGAGTTATTTTCTCCATGTCCCTCACAACTGGGTATGTCATGGAAATGTTCCCAGAAATAACAACTATATATCCATGTAAGAAGTCTGAGAATTATTTGAAGAAGCAGCCAAGCTCATTGTTTCTCCTCTTTCCATGTTGTTTGTTTAAGGTCATGCACTCTGTTCAACACTTGTATGCAAGTCAGAGCAAACTGACTATGGAACATGCTGACTGCACAATGGGACAGCCAGTAGTATTGTCCTTCCTGGCTGGAGTGTGTAGCACGTATGTGTTCTTCAAGTTGTGGTCCGGGAGGGGTCGTACCCAGGTGACCAAAGTATACTACTGTACATGTCCGACAGAAGAAGACTCTTCAACTGCTTCAAATGGTGAAGCGGAAGAGAACGAGGATGCAAATGAGACGTTTTATGATGTCGACAGCAACACGGAGTACTAAGACTGTGCTGAAGACTTCGACGATGAGGAAGCCCAAGACAGCTGCCAGCCAGGCCTGTTGTGTCCTGTTTGCGACATAATATGTTGGCTGTATTCCCTTCCATCCCCGATTAGGGAGTGGATAGCTAGTGGAAGTCCATGAGGACACTAGGTATAATGGGATATTGACGGTTGTTTCACATTCCCACTGCTAAGTACCTTTTCCCATTCTCCTGTTCTAAGCCCTTTTAATAATTGAGACTAATGTTGCAGACCTGTACGCTATTTTTCATTTCTAACATGCTATTTATTAAAGAATTAATTTACTCTAAATGTGTGTGAATATGGAATGTACATTCGGCGAAGGAACCTAATCATGAAACCAGCGGTATCTGGGTATGAATGCAGATGGTATTATTTCTATGACCTTCTCCACCAGTCATACTCTCGTGCTGTCATGCCCGTAATATATAGCCCGAGTTTGAATCCGCGACCACCGGAAACCATATCTTAAACGACACGGCATCACGCGTGCACCGCTCATTGCCGTGGCCGTCGCTCAATTACAGTAATGACAACGTCCAATGATATTTTATGCTACATTCATGCATTGTTCGTTATAAAACGACAGCAGAACAGCCTGTCAGGTGAATACGCGACCGAGGCCTCATCGCACACAGTACCTGCTCGGCCAACTGGGGAGCGTTCATCATCGGCCGACTTGCCATTTCTCCGAAAATGGATATAGCATAGCAAAGTGAAAAAGCTATGGATATGGCATACATATATGAAACGGCTCGTGTGTATCGTGGTAAATGTCCAGGCTGGTGTACACGGCGTAATTAAAGTTCCGACGTTTGGATATGGCATGGTTACTGTGAGACATGTGGACACCGCGGTAGATATCAGAAATTCTGTGGGTATATGGTCACTCCCCCGTTTCAGTATTCTTGGGAGATCAATATATGGTTGGTTGATTTCAAATCATGATTCTTTTGTGATTTTATAAGCGGGAGGGAACGGGCTTGAATAAGTGCAAAATTTATGGACCTACANTCACTTGGTGGACATTGAAGCTACTACTAGCGAATTGCTCTCACTCCGGAATGTGTAGTATGTGCACCAAGCAACGATTTGCAAAAGTCAGCGCCTCTGTGCGCAAGAATAATTTTTCATTGGCTTTCGCAAGTTCGGCATGCACACAATTACGTTTTGTGACCTTGCTAAGTGAGCGACAATTGGAACATCGAGTAGCAACCAGGAAGTTGCTACCAAGTTTCTAAAACTCTGAGGTTGTAGAAACCCGCAGCAACTCCGAATCGCCTCGCTAGAAGTTCGTGGGCTCCTTCACGGTCAACAATGACTTCAGCTCAAGTTGAGCTCACGTCGCCCCCCTCACATGTCAAGGAAGTTTGAGTTGGTATGGTGTGAGGAAACCCCAAGGAAGTTAGAAAATCATCCTCATATTGTAGACTTCTATTGATCTCGATACCCATCTTCGAACATTGTCTCCCTGTGTCGCGCGAACCAAGTCGATATCGCCTAGCGGTTTGGTGTCCGCTCCATCTTCTGCTGGCTTAATTGGGGGAAATGTGTTTGTTGCAAATTCAGATTACCACCGTACATTTCAACTTAAATTCATTCTAACGACATTTTGTCTTACACTTAAGATGAATCTCTTCAACCTAGGGATTCGGCTTGATTCTTTCAATTTTTGTACTTTCGACATTACCAATACGTTTTGAAGGATTCCTCATTGGCCCAATCTGGGATACAATCAGAGAGAAGCGACGGGAAGGCATTGATTACTCTTCTGATTCCTTGGCTTGGTTTTGGCACAATTACAAACGCTTGCAAGCGACGGCAACTACTTCGTCACGTTGCATCCCACAAATTCTTCATAAAATCAAAATCAAAATCAGAGGGCTGGTTCTCCGCCTTGGCATTTGTGGTGGCCTACCGACCGCCGGAAAGCCCACCTGTTGTGCCTGTGACCACTCCTGGGCCCTAAACTGGTATCGTTTAAATCTATCAATCGGTATATCATTCCTAAACAGAATGGTTGAACAAATCATCTATAAGATGATTTTGCACGGTAGTGGTTATCGATGATTGGTTACTCATTCCAACTATTCCCATGTGGCTGCCATTTCCTGTTGCAATTTGTGCCAGCGCATGACAAGATTCAATCTTCTCAAGACGCGTGGGTAGCGTTGAGGCGAGGGCAGTTTCGACATAGGGGTGACTTCAACATGGAGGTGAATTTGTAAGGACTGCATTGCCGAAGGAAATTTTGCCATGCCGAACTGAAGCAATCAGCATCCAAGAATCTGGAGAAGACGGTGATGAGCCTCATCTGCCTTCCGTGTTGGTAAACATCTCATGTGGCGACGATATTGACATAGTTGAAAAATTGGTTGTAGAGAATCCAAATTCCTAGTTGAAGAACTATGTCATCAATAAATAGGGAAGACTTGTCCAAGGCGATGACCTGACCAGTCGCCAAAATATACGGCAATGATCTAGATGTCGGGGCATGGCGAGCACCTATTTTGAAAAGCTACCTCTTAGAAATGTGGCGGTTTGCGATAACCATAGGTTAATCACATCAGCGCCCAACTCTGGCCTGGCGTAAAAGTCTCACATCGTGGGCCGCCCGAATGGCACGATTTTGAGGGGGAAAGTTTACCTGAAACCAAAAAATTAGGCATTATGTTCGAAGCATGTGAAATCCGGCAGATGACCATCGAAAACACGGAATCAAACAGAACCTTCACGGTCAAAGTCTCAATTTGAGCTCCGTCGATAAACCATAAAATACAGTTGCAAAGTTTAGAAAACGTGGACGGCCAGAATCACCCAGGCGTCACAAGGACCGTCTAGCCATTGAGGTTGGCTTTTAACTTTGAACAGCGCAATCAGGTTTGAGCTTCTGATGAGCGAGGAAGTATGTAGGCTCAAAATTTTGTGACCTTTCAGCCGCCCATCATCTCGCATGAGGAAAAAGCCCGGAATAGGATTATCTGGCCAATTTATCTCACAATATCTATGCCACGGAGGCATAGATTTATCTATTGATGGGAGAAATTGCAAAAAATCATTTTGTCAGAGTCTCCAGGAAAAAGGCGCCATTGCAAAACTTTGAGAAGAGCTCGCTCGCGCTCATCACTTTGCAAACTGCTAAAAACTGAGGTCTGCCTTGGCTTTGGATGGATCCCCATCCAGTCGCGTGCCATAGGGAGTGATACTTTGCAAAATACGATGAGGAGGACGTCAACCTTGGCCAATACGACGGGCGTGTGGTTCTGACTGGCAATACAATGCATATCGTCCCAGAATCAAGTACTAGCTTCAAGGGCAACTAGGAAACAACATGACGAATGACAAGGGCAGGAAGTTGCCTGTAAAACATTGGCCTCCCCTGTCACCCTCTCCATTGCGGATCCTTGGATTGCATGGCCTCGCAACAACAGAGTGGCCATGCAGCAGCAGGGAGGCCAAGCAGGCCAAGGTGTGCTTGGTGTGCTTCGGTGTACTTTCATGTGATTTGCTTCAGTGTGCTTTGGTGTGCTCTGCTTTGGTGTGCTCGGATGTGCTTTGGTGTGCTTCGGTGTGATTTTCTGTGCTTCGGTGTGATTCGCTGTGCTTCGTTGTGCTTCGGCTTGCTTCAGTGTGCTTTGGTGTGCTTCGATGTGCTTCAGTGTGCTTCGGTGTGCTTCGGTGTACTTCGGTGTGCTTCCGTGTACTTTGGTTTGCTCTTCTGTGATTTTGTGTGCTGCGGTATGCTTTGGTGTGCTTTGGTGCATTTTGGTGTGCTTTGGTGCGCTTTGGTGTTTGTTGTGACCTACTGACCGCCGGAAAGCCCTCTTGCTGTGCATGACCATTCTGAAGAATTCGACCTTTGTCAAAAGCGAAATTCCGTGGGAATTTTTGCTGTTGCTGCAAAAACCTAAGGATAAATTGACCAAGGGGCCCGGGTTCATTCTGCCTCCTAATGTAAGGACCCGGTTTCTCAAGGCATCAGCACCGAGGCTTGTACCTGAACGGTGACCGACGTGAGGGCCCGCTTGCTAGCTTGGCGATTATAGATTGCTGCTTCCGCTGCCTGTTAATGACTGCCCGCTTAAGGGAGAAGTTGGTCTGCACCACACATCGGCAGTCTTGAGTTGCACTATGAAAGGTCATCTAACACTAAACGGAAACCAACATAACACAGACAAACTCGAAGGAACACGTCCATTTGATCTTGGAACTTTATCAAGAACCACATAGCTGTCTAGCAATCACTATAAGGTCCTTGCCTATGTAAAAACTGGTGTGCGAATGAAGGAAAGTGAGAACGGGGCGCCTATACGACAATGGACGTCTCGATTTGCCTTTTGGGCTTCGCTTGTGATTATGGCATGAAGGCATGAACCAAAGGGTCTGGCCGTTGTTGAGACTGAGCTGTAGGGCTCCCTTGTTGTCGAGATAGGCCGTCAGGCCCCCTTGGTTTGCAAACTAGTAAAAAGGGCTTTGTAGTCGAGTCGCATACCAGAACAGGACCCTAAGGTCGAAGTGCCCAAAACCTAAGCCGTTTGTAATCCTTTGCCCAAACGAAGTTGTCATAGAACATCATCTTTATGACAGTTCATTCGTCATGTCGCCTCATTTTCATCACGTTTGAGGTTGGAAATTGTCTCCATCATTTTGAAGCAAAAATAGGGTCCAGCCATGATGTGGTATAGGTGTGCAATACCACATTGCTGTTTAGTTCAGCACGTTACCCACGATGGGGGTGAACTAGCACACTGATTTTAATTCTATGTTTTTAGGTAGGGTGTCATGGCTTATCAAAAGCTTGAGCAAGGGCTCTTAAAAATCTGAGATTAAATAAAGATAATTTTTTAGAATTAGTAGAAAAATGCACTCTGATTTTGCTGATTTTCACTGGTTTCAGTGCAAGTTTTCTGACCTGAAAGGTTTCCCAACTAGGAGTCATTCTGCCTTATTTGTGGAGCGAGGAAAGTGAAGTTCACATCGCCAGAAGTAATCAACCATTGAATTTAGGCCACTCTCTCCTCATGAAATCACAAGGAAATCACTAATCGAGTTCAAGACCGATGGAAAACTAGAATAAAAAATTAGAAAAATATTGTCTTGCTTCATCCCACATCTCTCATCAATCGTTTTTAGTGCGATTTTAGGAATACGATCTCCACTAATATCATAATCTATCCTTGTGCATTCTAAGGCCCATGTCTTTTCCACCAAACTTAGGTGCAGCCAAAACAACGGTAGTCTAGTACCTGCTACAAATCCTACTATAGATTACTCTGTAGAATCCACTAAAGTTTTCCTCCCCCAGTAAGCACGAAAACATTCCTGGTTTGATACCCATTTTTCTTGAGTAGAAATGAACGTTGGACATTGTGGTGCGCCAAATGGGGCAAACATCATGCACCTCAATTGTCGATCATCAATAGCCAATTTCTTCCGAGCCATGAGCCACTTGACAAAAAACCCCACAAGTGAGGACTCTAGTTCTGAAATAGAAAAAAAAAAACAAAAAAAAAAAACAAAAAAAACACACACACACACACACACACAAAAAAACAAAAAAAACAAAAAAAAACAAAAAAAAACTTTCATTCAAGGACACCTACATCACAACAACTTACGGCATCGCTACCATCATTGAGAATGTCCATAAACTTCAAGTTCTTCTACACTCCATCAAAATCTCTACAATTGTTCAGATCACGTAACGGATTATGCGTTGTCTTTGCAAGAGATGTATGCCCAATGGTTCTCTGCTAGGCATGGCTTGGCTTTCAGAGTTGAAGCAAATGCATCCCTAGTGGATGCACATGGCACGAGTTAACTCCGGCACATGGCATGTCTTGGTCGACGGCTTCAAGGCTACTCATGACGTAAGGGACAGTCGCTTACCTGTCGAGCAGATGATTTTCATTTGCATGCAATGTGTAATGTTTGAACCCTTTATGTGTGAGGTTGGTGATTGATTTCAACATTGGCATCCCACTTTTTTACGTGTGTTGTGTGAAGTGGTGCGGGCTTTGCGCACAAACGACCGACAGCCATAGGGATACCAATAAGTGACGCCGAGGCTCTCTGGATTTTGTGAGGGCTTACCTCCCTTGGTTTAGACCATGCATCAATCCGATGGACAGCACACATGTGCCAGTAACGGTGCTCAGTCAACTTCATTTTTTAGTATGAACAAATTTTGATGACGTTGCGGAATATACTCGCATGTTGTGATGCTCAGCTACAATTCACCCACGCGTCAGCAGGATGCAAAGGGTCGGCCCATGACAACAACATTTTTGGGCATGCATTGCAAAGTGGACTTCAGCGCTTGCTAACCCACACATTAATGGCATGGGATTTTGTAGGTTATCCATCCGTCCATGGAATGTATGGAACTCAATCTGCAAAGCCAGCATGAGCAGCAATATGTCACGCTCGGTGGTCCAGAATTTTTTGGACAGCTTGCCAATACCCACCCCACTGCTTGTAGCTTTAGTATCCCCAGAAACTGTCATAGTAGTTTGCACAATTGTGCCTGAACTGATGCAAGGAGGCATGGTTCTCGGTCCCATAATAGAGGGTGCGGGCAGTGCATCAGCAGTGGGTAAAGCCACTGGATGTTTGGCACACGTGACTTGAAAAGGTGCAGATGTCTACTGTAGTCCAGCAGTAGCACATCCAACCAAAGCATCATGGATAGGAGCAGGTAAGGGCACGGATTGTGCAACCCCAGCTGTAGTTACAGATGGCATCAAGGAAGTTGAATCTAGCATACAAAAAAGAAATGGAAAATGAAGGAATCGGCTAATGGGGGAAAAGGAATTTGACGCACCAGGGTTGAAGGTAGGTGCACCATATCACAATATGGTGATGTATGCACTTCCATCCTGTGTGAATATAACAGATGCAAAGGGCAGGTTCAATAGGCGGCCACCACCAAGCCGTCACCTAGTTGTACCATGTGTAAGGCTTTACTGCTCAGGGAAGCCGTAGGGTAACTGGTGCCTGGGAAACCAGGTGCAATCGGAGTGGCGAGGAGTTGCAAGAACTTTCTTTTTCCCTGCTGGCGGAAAGTGCTCAGGTTGAAGGACAACCTGGTTATTAGTAGCCATACCGTCACCGGGGTGCACCGCTGATGTGCGCACATCCAGGATACAACGTAGTTGTGACGATATTAGTGTCACATGTTTGCACCCCTCGATCAAAATGTCAAAATGTTCAAATTTCTTTGCAAGGAATAGTCCATCAAAAATTCAATTTCCCTCATGTGCTTTTCCTAACACGTTGCAGCCCAGCAAGAATGGATACAGGCCCAACAATGTGAACTCAGCAGAAATCCCATGTTGCAAGGAGTTGAACTAACAGGCCGAGTTTGGCACAAAATCAATCATTAGCACTACATATACTACAATCCTGTTCTCCACCAGAATGCAGATTGTTCAAGCTAGTGCACTGTGCAATGGCTCAATTGGATCAGAAAAAATACACCCTTTTGTATCTGGCCATGCAATTCACATACATTATAACCAAAATGTGACTGCTTGCATTCGCACTTGCATCGTAAACAAAATACAAATAATTCCTCCTGCAAAACATGAACACTCACCCTCCCTCACATATGGTGAAAGGATTGAACAACGAAAGGTTCATGCATGAGCTGTTTTGTGAATCCTCAAAAAACAGCTCGTGTGAACAAACCAAAATGTGTTTGTCAACAACGTGCATTCAAGCACAGAAGGCTATTCCATTTCAGCATTTTTTTCAACAAGTTGCACATTAAAACCATCACAATGATTCTTTGGATTTGTGTGCTTCATATTGAGAAAGTGCCAGGAAGCTTCCAGAATGTGATGTGACTGACATGGAGACACTATCCATTTTGCTGACGTAGTAGGAAGCAAGTAGGTACAAGAAATAGCAAGGGGTGGGCTAGGGAGACAAGAAAAGCCTCATCATCTTCAATATCCTAGGATGTAGAGAGGAACAAAAACGGACAACCACACAACCTAAATACCTTTCTCGGCACACGATGGGTGACACACGCAAATATGTCTACTTGTCCAAAAAATCAATGTTTTGGCCAGTACTCTGTGCATAGTCATCCAAATGCATAACCGTCTGATTTACAGATGAAAAGTCTCAAGCTAGAAGTAATGATTACACACATGCAAGGCTAGAACCACGATTCCTGGAAGGGAACTGGACTCCCAAGCCGGGTCCATGCCCTGGACTCGGATCCCCGAGTCCGAATCCAGGTTCCGGATCCCCGAGTCCGGGTCCACTGGATCCCCGAGTTCGGTCCATGCAGAATGACGAGTCCTGCCTCTGACCAAGACATCCTCGCCTGGTTTGCTGTTTGAATAATAACATTGTGTGAATCCTAGCATTCCTGGTTCAATTTCTGGATCATTACTTGTCGTGCACAATGAATATTTGCATGGTAACTACAAAAAATACAATATGAAAGGGTATCAAATTGGTTACACCAGGCATTTCGAGTCAACTACCACCTCACGTGTCCCCTATCCGAGTCCGGATCGAGTCTAGAGCCTGGACTTGGAATTACGAGTCGGGTCCAACTGAAGGAATTGGAACCCCAAGTCCAAGTCCAGGACCCGGATCCCCGAGTCCGATCCCTGAGTCTAAAGGAATTGGTTTCACCCTTATATGTATGCACCCCACTCTCAGCCAACCGCAAGCATGGCAAGAATCCCAAGAGAATGAATGACCACCGTGAACGAATGACCAGCTGCATGTCTGTACCGACCCAGATGGTTCAGATTTCCTGTTGCTCCACAAGATCATGCACAAAATGATTCTCAATTGCAATGTGCTTCATGTGTCCTTGAAACACACCAGCGTTCCTTGCGATGGCAAGAGTACTCTGGTTTATGCATTGTATAATGATGCAGGGCATAGACTCACGCAACTCAAAACAAACGTTATGGCCACACCGCCTCTGTAGCCCAAACCCCCAGTGCAACATACTCAGCCTGTGATGAGTTTCATACAATGCATCCTTATTTGTCGTTGCACCATGACACAACAACACCATATAGCAAGAACACATAGCCTGTATGACTGTACCCATCATGAATCCAGGCCCTGTCACTATATGTGTAGCCATCCAAAACCACGAAACACTGTCGACAAAAGCGAAGTCTGAGGTATGGTGTGGAAACTACGTACCGTACTGCTTGTACTATAGTGTCAAGGAATTTTGCTTGAGGACACTACAAGAACTATATAAGGAGGTTGATAGCAAAGGTGATGTCTGATCATCTGTTCGTATCCATGTTCATGAGAGAGCCAATGACATGAGGGTATAGAATCAAATCCACTGTGTCCCCCAGCTATGCTGGATCATCAACCTCTACAGCATCCTTTTCTTAGGTGTAATGGCAGTGAAGGCTGTGGAAGCTTCACCAAGGAGGTAATCAAATTGCTCCTCCACGAAGCAGGTGTAATGTGCTTGATGCATCAAGAGTGTTTGCTGTGGAAAGTCACGTGCGGTCTCCATCCTAGTAAAAACAAGTGCATGACCAAGGTTCTTCATCCTATAGGCATCCTGAAGGACTGTCTTGACCTCCTTCATGGCCTCCATCAAAACACATGTAATCAAGTTGCCTTCCACGTAAACCAGAATTGATGTGAAGCTCTCAGTGGCTAATGTGAGGAAGAGGGATGGGTCAACGTCAAAATAAACGTGTCAGTGTGCTTGTGATCTCTTGGTTTTAGCAACGGGATAACTTTTTTAGGTCGAACAAGGCCTTCCACAAGCGTCCAACCTTGTCATCGACCTTAAAACCAACTGAATTGACCATGTAGATCCCCTCCTCTTGAATACCATGGAGGAATGCATAATTCACATCCATCTAGTGTAGCTCCTAGTTGTGATGAAATTCTTTGTCTATACAACTTTCCGGCCAAACAAAGGTTGACATCCTCATAAACACCATGCTCATCGATGCCTATCAGCTCATCCTCACAAGAGGCACGCCACAGCCTTACGACTTTAGCCGAGAGTACCTCCTTCGACGTGCTTGGACCAGGGGCCATTGAAGGAGAGCTCCGGTGGCCGAGACATACACCTCTAGAGTCAATTTGACAGATCAACTGTAGCAACGCACTTGACGAAGAACCCACGACAGACCAACTCGTGGCGAATAGGGCATGCTGGGTGCATGCCAGGGTTTCTTGCCTGACTCTCAAGCAAAGGGCCTCCATACCAGGCACACCACTCTGAACAATACAAGTGGAGCATCTGGGTGCCGTATTTGCCGCCGCTAAACCCTAGAAGCTAGTGGTCGAAGATGACCACCAGGATGTGGGCAAGGCCTGGTGGAGAGCTCCTCATCTCGGGCTGCAGAGCAGGCTGCTGGGCCCCAACCCCAGAAGCTACAAGTGTGCAAGGAAGGGAAGAGAGTCCAGGAGAATCATGGGCAAGTGTTAGCTCTCTCACAGGAGAGGCAGGTGCATGCATAGGAGTAGGTGTGACTTGGAAAAGTGGCACCAACATGAGAGCAGGTGTGTCAGAAGGGACCGACATCAACATTGGCATGGGAGAAGGTGTACCACATGGGAATGATGCTGACATTGACTGGAGAGCAGGTGTTCCAGACGGGAATGATTGATGTTGACACTGGCATGGAAGAAAGTGGGCCAGAGGGAGCACAGGAGGCCACTTGAACCACAAGAACGATGTTTGGATCGATTTCAGCCAGAGACAGGAGTACATGTGAGGGGGTCTGGATGGACACATACGTACGTCTAGATACCCCTGTTTGTCGAGAAATTGTGGACGTGGTCGGTGGCCAAGGATAGAGTGCTCGACAGGTTGCAATAGGTGAGAGCCTCAAAGACAAGTGTGTCTCAAGAATCAATAATATGGTGGTGAGTGAGGACCGAAAATTGCACGGCCTTCAACTGCAAGGAACTACCAAGGAAAGAAAACATGTCCAAGGTCAGACCTTGGACCAATGCTAAGCATTGGTGAACCAGATGCAGGCTGAGTAAGAACACACACAAGCAATACATAGATTGACGCCAAACCACATCTCGTACAACTTGACATGGTCTAGAAGAAGACCGTACGGCAAGCAGTTCTAGACCCACATCATGTAGGAGAAGCCCTCAAAAGCACAGGACCCTAGAATATGTCAATGAGACTGCACAACGCGGCCCACATCCTCCATGGTGTGGTTCCAGCATTCGAACACACCGTTCTTATGTGGTGTATAAGGGGCCGCGAGTTGGTCAAAGACACCGTGCTTACCAGAGAAGGTGTCCATCTTACCTAGGAAAGCACCACCACAATCAAAGCAGAACGTGAGGAAGGTGTGACATGAATCACGTTCAGCCATCACCAACTCAAGGCGGATGGTGGCATCGCTCTTGTGGAGGAGGCTGCCGATCTGTGAGAGACTCAACAAGGAGGGGACCAAGAAGGCCTGAGTGGACCAACTCTAGCGGATGTAGTACCCAGGATGCAAAGTCAAGGAAAGTGCAACGACACATCATATCCTGAGCGCAAAAGAGAAAGTTTGTCTTGGATGGCTTTTTAAAGGATTCCGAGTTAAGACTGAGGGTTGGCTGCATCCGACAGAGCTTAGACACAATGTACGAGCTCACATGGAAAAAACAAGTGTAACAAATGCCGGTACTATGAGGAGAGAACACCAGTGAAATTCACACATGTAAAGGCAGGGGAAGGAGATTTGGCACAGGAAGTGTTGCGAGACCCACAATACAAGTCATCAATAACTAAGGTACAAAGAATAGCAGCATGCATGTTGAGAGCAGTCACTATGGCCGAGTCAACAGAGTGCTCAACAATGCGATCCATCCTGGTGCAAGCATGAACATAGAGTAGGTAGGGCACAAAAGCAATGAAAAAGAGAACATCACAAATGTACAAGGCAAAAGACAGACCATCAGAAAGCACCATCCCAACACCCTGGATAGGCAACGACTAAAAAAAATCTTGTGTGAATTTGCCAAAAGGACGCAACAAGACCAAGCATCCGAAAGTCACTACTACCAAAGGTCATGTGATGGGTGGCACGAGAGTCAATGATCCAGGTGCCACTAGCCTCAAGACCTGTCGTTGACATAAAAGAAACTGGCATCAGAGCATTCTACCTCTGTTGGATGCTTAGTAGAGAGCTAGGAACAAAAATGAATAGCACAAATCCGTGACTCGTCAAGCCATTCAGTAATGTCAGGTCCATCCTCATCACAAGCCAATTCAGCTCCTCCGCAAGTACAATCACATGCAATAAACACAATAGGACAGATTGTTTATGGACCACTCGACTGTGACAACACATTGGCACCTCCTTAAGCGCGCATTGTTAGCATCTGACGATGCTCTATGGTGGTGCAAATTTTAGGGTCCATGTCTGCAGTGCTGCTTGGAGAAGCAAAAGGCTTGGTTCTTATTGAGGTGAACGCGCAACCCGTCTAGATGGTGCTGGAAGATGTCCAGATTGTATTGGAAGATGTCTAGATGGTGTTGGAAGATGTCTGCTAAGCGTGCATAGCTTGGAGGTCACGTGTGATCAGGCTCCAGTCCAGGGACTGCTGGCACTCCATGTAAGGATGAGTGCCCCCTTAGTTGTAGCAGTGTACAAAGTGTCCACTCCCACTGATCGTAGGCTACAGCAACTACTGCTACTATCCCTTTCCCTGTCTCTTTTCCCCCTTCTTCCTTAATGTAGTAGTGGCCACACACTCAACTAATGCAAGAAGGAAAGAAGGAGAGGAAGACAAAGTGGAGAAGGAGGTGCAAGGAGGGTGAGAGGCATCGGGGGGGGGATGCAATAGCATTTGGTACCAAAGGGCTTGCCTGATGTGCCCCAGTAGCCTCTTTGGCCGGTTTCCATTGGAAAAAATATTGTTCATCCGAGAGAAGTAGCTCAAGGGACTCTAACAGCTCGATGAGGGAAGGAAAATAAAAGTGAATAAAGAGATTGGTCTAATCCATGTGCATGCCGAGCATGATGATTTCCACCACCCACAGCTGGGACCCTCTGCAAGTGCGAAGGCGTCTGTATATGCGGATCGTGCATTGGTAGTATACTACTACGACTCCAAAATTCCCTGGCTCTGAGTAGAAACCTCTAAAGTAGGCAATCCTCATTGCAGGAGCCTCTCCGGCATATAAGGTCAGGGCCAACTCCAACCCGCGATGAGGGTTGGCCCCACCACTCGTCCAAGGTGTGCTCATGAAGGGGTGGAACTCCATAACCATCTACTATGGAACAATATAGAGCATACCATGTATGTTTCTCACAACTATCTGGGTTTGGTGGGCATTAGCCGTTTGGTTTTGGCTCAGGTAGTAGGTCCAAACCCCCATTGTATCAGCTACGACCTAGAAAAGGACCTCCCAGTACTCCAACCAGTTATCACTGTCATAGCGGGGTGGCAATGTCTTGAAGTCATTCGGTCGCTACTTTGTGGAAAGGGCAATCTCAGGCACTAGAGCGGTTACGGAATGGGCAGTCCGCCGAAGGGGAGACCAGCCACCCATCTCGTAGGGTTCTGACGCGATGGCATCACTGATGCACCCAAGGGTGTGCGTTACGAACAAAGCTCTACACGATCCAGTTGTATGCAATTCTCGCATCTCTTTGCATCTACCTCCTCCTCCACTTTTGAATTCTGCTCCTCAAGTATGCGTTGTTGTTTAGCGGAGCTAGTGGAGGTGGTCTGCTGAGGCTGTGGTGTGAATCCGGCTACGTCAGGAGGAGTCTCCTAATTCCTGGCAGCCTCTGTAGCAAGGTGTAGATCTCTTGAAGAGTAATGGACTGTGTCTCAAGCTACGCCTTTTGCAGTTGGTCAACAGAGTGTGTGAGCTTGGTGAGCTAAGCAGGGGACTAGAGCCAAAGGGATCAGTTGGCTCCTTTCACTTGTCGCCGCCTAGTGCCATGCATGCCGCTGAGTATGGGCACGAATGTCAGATTAGTTGGAACAAGAACTGACGGCGTTTATCGAGGAGGTGAAACACGAGCACAAAATGATGCCTCAAAAAAAAAAAAGACCAAGTCAAATGTTGATATTATCAACCTTGCTCCTCACTTCAGCATGGAGTTGCTAATGTCATCAGTTTCCATGCTGAAATCAGCGGCTGATCCCTTTTTTTCTTTTTGAAGGTCCCGCACGAGAAAAGGGAGGCAGTTAAATCATCACCCCTTTCTTGCGACAACTATGGCGGTGGCTGTGCGCGGCTGTTGTGGCTGCTGCTGCTTCTGCTGTTGCAGCTACGTAGCAGGAAGGCTGTGCATGTACATATATACTTTGCATAGTTGTGCTGCTCAACTATAGCTACTACCAGTGCAGCATTATAAATCCATGCAACTGTACAATTTGCAGCTACAGAACCATTGCTGCCACTTCTCAACGACTACAGATGCTACTATTGCGCTACTAGCACCATTGTTGCTGCTGCTATTGCTATGGTTCTCCCATTTAGACACAATCAACTGTAAATCATACACCATTAGAACAGATCAAATCAACTAAAATCATACGTTTGAAGCATTGGTGAAACGTCTATGCACTTGTCGATGCAATGTGTCATCCTTCATGGAAGCTTCCACACAATTCATTGGGGTCCTTTGTACACAGGAAGAAATTTCTAGGACTTGCTTTAAAACCACATACTTGCACACTATTAAGTTACTATATGAAGTTATGTTTATTCTGGAAGCTTCTACATGCTAGAACTACTATGTAAAGTATACAAGACAATGAGGAGGAAGTAGAGTGTTGACATGGTGTGCCCCTTGCCATGAGTGCCTTTGAGTGTACTTCCTTATTCGACCACTGAGGAGTGGTCGAACACCTGATCTGACTTTAGATTTGGATTCCTTGGATTTTTATATGCAGGATCGAGCTTTGAATCACTCGATTTGAGTGAGTATTCAGAAAGTTAGCCTAGCCCAAAATTCGGGTGTTGGGGGGTGGAATCTGGTACCCGCCATGGGTGGCGGGATAATCCACCACCAGTGATCCGAGTTCGTCTCCAACGACCCCCAAATGCACCAGGGCCATAAAGGAAGCAACCAGAAGACTCTCCTTGACCAGGGTGAACTTCTCCTTGACTTCTGGGCAAGGAAAGGCGCTTCGACGGGTCATCGTCGAAGCGCCTCCCGTTGCCTAGCGTGCAAGGCAAGGTGGGCGGCTCCACCAAGGGTTACTTCGACGGCCGTAGCAGGGGCTCTACTGCTCTATTTTGGGTGTGCTTGGATGCGTTGGAAAGCTTAGATCAGAGGCTATAAGGATCTGATGTAATCTCACTGAATGCGACGTGTTCTGCCCACTCACATCCGTGATCCTTGTGCTCCACACTCTTCACCAAAGGTGTCCATTGGCTGCCCCAAACACTGGTAGTGTGCATCAGAAAGAGCTAGGCATCCTTGAGGGTGCCTCCACACCCACTAGAGCTAACATAGAGGACACTCCAAAGAAAGAACTTGCATCAGGTTAGTGTTTGAGGAAGTGTATCATGTAACAAGTCACTACATACGTAAAGAATACATTTTTTACATGTTGTGATACCACCTTTATGAATTTTCTCTCATGTGTACACGAGCATATTTCTTCATGTATTTTTCATAATAATATTTTTTCACTCTCTTATACACTCCTTCAATACACTTTCCACTTGATGGGGGATGGGGTTAGGGAGGGGGTCCAAAAGATAGAAGCTCATGAGTGTCTGAAGGAGTGTGTCACTCAACAACTGATGTTTTGTCTAAATAGAACACTTGTATATGTGAGAACCCAAATTTTCCATCAAATTTATTCTCAATATATACTCTTTTTTATCATCTAAAATAAGCATAGATATATTTATACCATTTCTGCAAAATCTCTCCTCTTTGTACACAAGTGTGTTTTTGCATCTCTTTTCATATTAATTTGTGTTCACTCTCTCATACACTTTCCTCATAAACTTCCACTTGAGAGGCAGAGGGGGTTGGGTAGAGGGGTTCTTCAATAAATAAAAAATATATTCTTGGAAAAAAAGAGAAAGCTGAAATGCATCAATAATGGCTGTGTGAATTTGTGCATGTCTTCCAGTAGATTTTTAGGGCATCAATTGGTATTGTTTTCAGGTCTGTGACACATGCTTATGCAATTTTCCATGTTCCTAGTATTGAAAATGGCAAGGGCAACATTACACTCCCGCTTGTACCTCGTTCACCAACTTTCTCACAACAACATTGATCCACACCGTGATTGGTCTTTCGGGTGGTTGTTGGTGCTCTTCCATTTGTCATACAATTTGTGGCTTCTGCCTGGTTCACTTGGAGAGTGTTGTTACCGACATACTGATACTGGTGTTGATCAACAATGTCTTTGTTTGTTACTACTGGTCATCACCGGGTGCTCCATTCACTGTCGTCGTTGCAATGTCTACAAAATTATGAACGTTAGAGATTTGCTGAAGACTCGTGCAAGATTATTTCCTTGTACTTAATACGTTGGATGCCTTTCCAACACTGTTGTGCTTTGATACCAAGTGTTACGTGGAGCAGAACGCGGGTGGTTCATAGGGATGAGGTGCAGAGTGAAAGCCAATTTGGGGCATTGGGGCAGCTGAATAAATGGTATTTGGCAGTGAGTGTACTTCCATGACAAGTGTTGGACATGTAGAGGACATCCGTACAATATCAAGAAAGATAATAAGGAACGTGTTGGGTATAGGGTGCTTGATTCGAGTGATGTGTGCAAAGATCTATCAAGAGTTGTCGCTTTGAGAAACTCCACCGAGAAGTCGTGGGATTTTGACAACATTCAGGCGCGCTTTCACAAAAGTCTAGCACTGTGGAGAAGTCAAACAAGTTTTATCAAAACATCGATACAGCTCACAACGGTTTCGTTGACTATTTGAGGAAGTGGTAAAATGTGTCTAAATCATCGGGAATGGAACACCGGAGGTCTAGCCTGGTGATCAGAATTCCCTCAGCAGAACGACATAAATATCCTAAGGTCGATGGGCGGTGGGCCATAAATACAAGGACAGAAATACTCACTCGCAGAGTTCAGAGACTCGTGTATGTGTGGGATGTTATGGAGCGACACATTTTGAGCTTTATGGGTCTTTGAGCTATTTGGCCCTTAACAGGTCCGGGTTAGTTTCTTAGTTTTTTCCAGTGAACTTGTCCCACATGGCAGAATTATCGCAATCCTATCTTTAGTTTGACATCATTCTAAGGATCATCTCTAGGTCGTACCCATTTTACATATTTTCAGGGAATCATCTCTAGAATGCCTAGACGGAATTCATTTGTTTTTATGGTTTTCTTGCCTCCAATTTTAAGGAGTTATCACCAAGTTGTCTCCATTTATAAAGGCAACCCAACGGTAGGTCGAAATACAAGGGTGACCTAGTGATAAGCTGAGAAATGGAGGCAATCTGACTATAACTTAAACAAGTTCTACATAATGCGTACATGGATTACAAAACAATTAGAGAGTTCTGATAGAAAAATACACGTTTAATGCACAAAAAAAGGTTTGTTTTGAGTTTCCATGTTGAAAACTTTAAATGGCACACATTGCAATGTTTGAGTTATTTGTCTTCAGGAGAAGAAAACTTTTCCAGCAATATTGGTATTTTTTGCAAGAACTAGAACAATTTGTTTTATTGAATTTTTTTTAGTTTATTTCCATGCTGATTTGTTTTTTTTCTCTGTAAGTGCGTACGATACACCCATTGTGTTCCTAAATTGGAGAGTGACCATATATCCACATAACTCGTGATAAAGCTTCGGCATCATCGTTTGGCACTAGATTTAAGCGATATCCAAACACAATGATAACACCAATACATCCACAAGATATATAAAAGAAATATATTATCCAAAATAAATTACAATGTTGACGTTGCATGGCATACAACGTCGACATGTTGACAATGTTGTTTTTCAACAGTCACGAATTCCTCTACAAAGGTGTTTGAGACTCTTTGAAAGAGGGTTTACGAGTAGTTAGTTCCACAGGTTCAAGAATGCTCATGCGTTGAAAGGGAACTTCCGTACAGTTAAAATAATAAAATCACAAATGCAATTCATAGTAGGATCGTAAAGCGGTTTGTATGGATGAACATGGGTGTATGTCTCCCGGAATAAAATTAGAATCGTTTTTTTTCTGGGGGAGTGACCATGCATCCAAAAAATTCCCAATGGACGGAGTGACCATATAGGATAAGCCATATTTTACCCTACCTCATAACAATAATCCTCTTTCACCCCTACCATAAAACTATAAGCCTAATTTGCCCCTCAGTCGCAACAATAAGCCTCATTTGCCCCTTGTGTAGAAACGTAAGTTTCAAGTTTAGAAGAAAGTGATGTACCCCTCTTGTTTGTCGAAAGACAACATGTCAACATCGGATGGCATGGGGCATCGACATGTTGATGTCACATTTTTTGGCCTACAATCACAAACTCATGTGCACAAGGGATTATGAATTTTTTTAGGTGGTTTGCAGGAGGTTTGCATGGGGGATCCAAGACTCCGCATGCTTTGGAAGGGAACCTCCTGGGCCTCGCTACCATAAGGTCAAGCAGGTGCCCAAAAAAACAAACTTACACCTCGGGTATAATTAGGGGGTGGTTTTGTGTATGATCTGTATGTCAACATGAGTAGAAAGGTGAAAAACATGAAAACAATAACCGATGAGGAGTTTTTAACTCCCCATTCTTGGAGCGTCGGGCATTCCGACCGACGGGCGTCAGCCAGAATCAACGGCGCTCCAACAATCCACCATGCCCCTACCCATGCATCCCTCTTATGACCCATTCCATTGTGGCCCTTAGTCGTGAAGGCCTTGATTGCTGCGCGAGTGGTTACGCTGGTGGGCTACAAGTGGGGGGTGGTGGGTGGTGGTTGGTGAAGTGCTAACCGACGGACATTGGCCAGCATTTTCAACGTGTAGATCGCACCCGCCCCACCCTTCAATGCTATCCCAACCATCCAGCACGACGCCCATGATGGAGGGCCACGATCTAGCACCGCATGCAAAATTTCGCCATGCTCAAGCAGCACCATGTTTGATCATGGTGAAAACAAGTGGGCGGATGGGCCTTTTTCTTGACGGACAGGGGTAGATGGGGCTTGTTCTTCAGTGACGGGGGAGAATGTTGCTTATTGTTCAGCGGTAGGGGCGGATGAGGCTTATTGTATTGAGGTCGAGGTATATAGGGTCACGAGTGACAGTATATGGAGTAATCGGCATTTTGACCAATTTCTAAGACGTTTGATACATCCAGCAACTGCTCTTCATCACGGCCATATTCAGCGTTTTTAAACTTTTAATTTGATATATACACTGGTCGAAGGAAAACAATATCGTATCTAGCAAATAGGCAGCCTGGACACCATGTCTTTGTTTCATGACATGTAGCATCGAAGTAGAGATGTTATGAGGCTCCTTGAATAATCACAAACCCTTTTCAAGGTGTTCGTGACTGTTTGAGGGAGGGGTTTGCCTCGAGGGTCCAAGACAACCCATGCATTGAAAGTGAATTTGGTATTGGGCCCCTCTATTTTGGGGCCCAACAAGTGCCCGCACAAGAATTGAAACCCTCAACTCCGAAGGTGTTTCGGGGTTCGGTTTGAATAGTTTTCTTGCATGCTAGGGGTTGTTTGTATGACGTGATAAAATAACCAAAAGTTAGAAATGGGTGGCTTTGCTCATTCGCGGTCGAGGAATGACCCCATTTTTTCGCTCAAACCCCCTATCATGGTGTAGGGTCTTATGTTTTACTCAGGTTCCGCATGTGCAAAACATAAAAACCCTAAATCGTAATGGGGGGTTTGCAAGTCGAAAATAAAGGGAAAAAGGGCTATTGCTCGATCGCAATCTCGTAAGGGAGCGAGAGTGGCAATCGAGCGACGGTCACATGAATATGCTCGCCATGTTTGATTAGCGACACGTCACTAATTGAGCACGACAAGCGAGGTCGGATACCTCTCGTTTTTAATTGCTATATATGACAGACATACAATTCCGCGTATGAATATGGCATGGTCAATGCTTCCTACACATGGATATCCTAGCTGTTTTCCCCTATTTTTGCTCGATTACAAGTTTCGTATCAACCCGATACAAAATACATCTTGTGTTTAATTTATGGATATGTCAGACACACAATTCCGCGTATTAAAATAAAATTTTGTGTCAGTAATTAATTTACCGATACAAAACATTATTGTGGGAGTGTAGGATGTCTTGTTTTGTGGCCCTTGTCCGCGAAAATATAGAAAAACGCAAATGGCCAAATGGGGGGTTTGTGTTTTAAAAGAATTGGGCTTGTCGCGTGATCGTGAGTCTCCCTTCGCTCGATTGTTGACTCATGTCACCTATCGTGCATGACCATCAAGGTTGATATGGCTTTGATTTTTGTTCCAATGTTTGGAGAAAAATGTTAAAAAAAACCCCAATCATGGATATCTCATTATTTCGTTCTCGTTTGCTTGGATATCTAAGCTATTGCGCCCTTTCGTTAATTGTCATGCGGTTGTTTTTCTTTCGTCGATGCGGAATTAAAATTTTCAAAGCATATAGACCAGGGGTTAAGATGGAGCTCAATCAACATCGAAGGATGCTTATTTGCGCATGTCCCGGTTCGACAGAGTGTTTTCGAGTTTGAGACATTTGCATGCAGTTGGGAGGTGGCGAGAAGGATACAAGTAGGATGCCCAAGCTTGCCTTCTATGAAGAATCTGCCAAGTGGGATGTACCCTTGCAACGTTGGGTCGTATTTCTTCCTTGGATTTTCATCTTGAGTTTGTACATTTGTTTTCTTATTTTCAAAGGAGAGAAAAGATTTCATCAGTCCAGATATTTTGGAAACTAAGTAGACCACTATCGTGACTTGTTCCTTCTCTCCCAACACTGTGCTGAGTTCTCGAAAACAGGGGTAGTGTTTTTACTCTGAAAAAATGGCATACAAACATAAATCAAAAGTAATATTTAGTAATCCAAATTTGGGGGTATCGTGAAGATGGTCCGGCTAGAATGGGGGCGATTTGGAGGTTAGCCGTGTCCGACGAGACGAGAAAGTGCCGCACAAGCTGCGAGGTTCTCGACGAATCCCGGAAGACGCCACGTCAACGACCCTCCACATTGGACCCACGTGGCCCTAGGTCCGAGCCGAGTTCATATCAGCCGCAGATTCCGCCGACCCCAGTACATATGACTCAGTGTCATTCTCTGTCCTAAGGCTACGTTGCCTGTGGGCCATCCGCCGTACTCGAATTTCTCCGCCTGCTGCGCCTGTCACAGCCTGACACCATGGCGATGGCGATGTTCACGAGCGTCTCGCCATCCTTCTGTGCGCTTCCGAAGCAGCGTCACCTGCGGCAGCAGCGGCAGGCGGTGGCGGTCGCGCTCGCTGGCGCTGGCGTTGCGCGCCATCGCGGCTCGGGCGCCTCGTCGTGCGGTCGCAGACATCGGCTGCCCGTCGCAGGACGACGGAAGGCGTCCGAGGGCGGCGCGGCTGCGAGAGGAGCGCCTCGGTTGAGGAGCGCCCCCATTATTGCGGAATTTCCGCGCAGCTGCGCAACCAGCTCGTTGCACCCGGGGAAGGGGGCGCCGCGCGTAGCGTGGCGTGTGCGGAGCAACACTGGCGACAGAGGTGAGCGGTGAAATCATATTTTTTCTAAATGTAATCTTGGCGTGTGCGGAGCAGCACTTGCGACAGAGGTGAGCGGTGAAGCGCATTAATGCCATTCAACAAGTACGGACAGTGAATCACCCCACCGCCACCACCCAAGTCCTGACTTCCCCGCTGAAGGCGCTGAGGTGCACGATAGCTCTCCCCCCCTCCCTCCACCTCTACCTCTCCCTTCGTCCCTCCAACTTCCTCCCTCCCCCTCCCTCCCTCAACTCCCCCTGGATTTCTCCCTCCCCCTCC
>SZWC01001178.1:170738-183326 GCA_023375785.1 Penium margaritaceum | reverse complement strand
CTCCCTCCCTCCCTCCCTCCCTCCCTCCCTCCCTCCCTCCCTCCCTCACTCCCTCCCTCCCCCACTCCTGTACATAGAAAAGAAGCAAGGGAAAGAGCGAGAGAGCGAGTGGGAGATCCCACGGGAGCACAAGGTGTGGAAAGCTTGTGGCTCAATTGACAATGATCAAGGAGAGCACACAAGAGGGGGGTGGCGCGTGACTAGTACGCGACGGTGAGCGAGCACCACGCTCGAGCATCAAGCTTGAGGTGGTCTCGCCGCCACCCGGCGGTCAAGCTCGACCACTCGACGAAAATTCGATGGCGGCTTCTCACCAACGCACGGAGAACCGACGAGGTGGCCCCCAAGGATCAGCACCCGACACAAGATAATTGCTCCCCCAGAATCCTGCATGCATCAGAGTAAGTTCGGCCTAGCATCCTAAATTGCGAAAGGCCTACTCTCGACTACGAGCAAAACCACAAGTCATAAACAGTAATGGCCACATGGCCATGAACCTGGAGTGTTTGCCTGTACGCTAAGATTCAGGGGTGAGGCTTCCACTTGACGTGACCAGGCGTCCATGAGCTCCATGGGATTTTAATCTCCTGTACACAATGGTGGTGAGTGGAGTCGTGCAAGGTAAGAGGGCAAACATGAGAGGTGTGTGGGCAACGAACTTTGACCGCAACAACAACACTCCCCTATGACCCGCAACCATAGCATGCACAGACAACACTCAGCACAACACGAGAGCATGAACGAAACGAGAGCATGACACAGCCACAGGGTGCACATATCACCCACGATCCAAGGACCGGAGATCAACGCCATGCACTGCACAATTTAACATGCCACGACTGAGTGCCTTAGTCAGGAATTTGGCGTGCTGAGACCAAGTATCCACCCAGATGACCTGGAACATGCCGGCTGCAATACACTCAAGAACAAAATGATGCTCAACATTGATATGCTTGGTGCGTGCATGATGCATGCCATCATTTTCAGCAATGGCTTTTGCGCTTTGGTTGTCGCAGCAGAGTGTGATGCAATGCAGGCGGCACGCATAGCTGCTGTAGTAGGCGGCACAGCCAAACAGCCTTTTATGTACCTGCGCTTAGTGCCACATACTCGGCCTCGCTGCCACACAACCCTGCTTACCACTCTTCCAGGACACAACAGTGCCACCAACCAAGAAGATGAAGCCTATGCGACTACGTGCATCTGAGTCATGTGCCCGGTCACTGTCTGTGAACTCGTCCACCACAAACGAGTGGTGCGCGAAAGCACAGACCAAGACGGGGCGTGGACAGAGCGTAGCGCACAACACGAGGAGCAGCCTCGAGATGACGCTCGCGTGGGCACTGAGCGAACTCAGACTGGGAGTTGACTGCAAAGGCAACGTCAGATCGAGTCGTGGTTGCAAGGTACATCAAAGAGCCAATGACACGAAGAAACTCGAACACATCGACCTCTTCCCCCTGTTTCGAGACATTTAATGACTTCAGCAGGGTTTGACCTGATGGCGTCATCAAGGTGGAGGCTGATGGGATGGAGAAAAGGAGCGAGAAGAAATGCTCCTCCAGGCTGCGGTCACATGCAGCATGGTGCACGTGCAGTGTGCAACGTGTGCGATTATGCTCAAGCTCCATGCCAATCACGAGCAGCAGGTCATCAACATACACAAGGATAGCCACAAAGGGGGTAGAGGGTGCACTGAGGAACAGAGCAGGGTCAACAGTGCTGCGTTTGTAACCACCCTTTTCCAAGGTGGAGGTGATCTCCTGGTTCCAGCAGCATGGCAACTACTTCAGGCCATAGAGGGCCTTTCGTAGACTCCACACTCTGTCAGTTCCATCCTCGAAGCCCGGGGGTTATACCATGTATATCTCTTCGTCAAGCCTTCCATGGAGGAAGGCATTGTTGACATCCATATGCTCAAGCTCCCAGTTATGCCAGGCCACCAAGCTCAGCAGGGTGCGGGCTGTGGTGTACCATCCAACGGGTACGAAGATCTCGTCAAAGTCTACCCTAGGAATTTGGGAGAAGCCCTTGGCGGTGAGGTGAGACTTGTTGCGGTCCACTGAGCCATCACGCTTCAGCTTGCGACAATAAACGCACTTGGCGGAGACGGCCTTGCGGCCTGGTGGAAGGTCAACCACCTCAAAGACTCCATGGTCTCGAAGATCTGTGAGTTCGTCCTGCATGGACTGCTCCCACAGGACAGCATCGGCCGCACTACGTGCCTCACGCACCGTGGAGGGCTCAAACAGAAGGGGTGAGGGACCAGAATTCGCAAAGCAAGATGCAAGATATCCAGCAACAAAGTGTTCAATGGCAATGAGGTACTCAGACTCAACAAGGGAGTACCTGGGAGCAGTCCTGGAATGGAGGACAGAGAGGGATGGGTTGGAGGAGGATTCCACGGAGAGACCCAGAGCACGCAAGCCCGGTTCACCGGAAGCAGCGGGGCAGGCAGGAGGAGGAGGAACCGGGTCAGACGCCTAAGCCGAACCGGTGGTGAAGGTAGGGTGACCACCACCTGGTTTTGGGAGAGCACGGAGTCTCCCCCCACACACATAGGGAGAGTGTAAGCTGGACAGTGCCAAACGGCACGAAGGACGAGTTGAGGCTCATTTGAACGTGCACTATGACTGTAGATCTGGAATTTACGGGAAAAATTGTGTGAGATCGACCGAAGAACGGGGTCAATCCATTAAGAATTGAGGAAGTTACGTCCGGTCAAAGGTTGGCTCGGTCGAGGGGAAAACAGGTGACGGGATTTGTCACCTAGGACCAAGGCTCGACCCCGAGAAGACCCAACAAGGCCGAAGCGCGCCTTGTGGCCTGCAAGGAAAATTAACCAAGGTTCATTGATGACCAAGGGCACTCCGGAATGGCGTCCAAATGTGTTATTGCGAGCCAGGGCGATTCGGGCGGCCGACACCCCCCGTTGGTAGTGCTGCCAATGGCAGATTGCCATGGACAACGGAAACGGCCATATCTCGGCCGTTCCTTTACGGAATGATGCGATTCTTGGTGCGGTAGAGAGAAGGGACAATGAGCTACGTGATGCTAAGGCAATACCCTACTGCATTTAGTATTCGATTAAAAACAATTTTTGGCTCGATTTTGCTCAACGATTTTTTTCACCGAATTTCCTAAGTTCACCCTAAATATTTCCTCAAGCGCCACCATTTCAAAATTCGTCCTGGTGGAAAAAATCAACCACGCAAAATGACGTGGAGCCATTTACATTCAGTCGCGTCCTCTCACGAGTTCGCTCTCTGCGTCAATACTGCCAGTCTGACGCGGCTGGCCGCGTCAGGCCAGCCGCGTCAGACTGACGCGGCCTCGAACACCGGCAGATTCCGGTGTTCCGACTGGCTGTCGTCGAATTTAAGGCTTCTGCTTTTTCATTTAACGAACTCTCAAGTGCAACCTATATAACTCTTTCGCCAAAAATCATGCTTGAATATCATGATACAGAAAATTATGAAATCTGAAGAAATGAATATAAGAGCAGTACGGTAAGGCTCATTTACGGCTCCTACGGAGCCGCACGCGGTTCGACGACTTCGGGTCGCCTAGGTTGTGTCATCATGTACATATTGTCTTGTATGTTAACACTCAAATAACTAGTAAAGTTTTCTCCCAATTTGCCACCCGTATTCATATGCTCTCCTGCTAAGAACGATCCAACGTTTCCACACACACTGGAAGGCGTGCACTGGTTTCCCTTCGGTCACCGTTGCCGCCGGTTGGTGCCAATACCATCCGGTTGAGGCTAGCACGCCCCGCCCTGTTTGCACTTGGTATCAGAGCCACGTTTAGCTCAAGAGCACGATCTTCTATGTGGCAACCTCTCCTGGTCGGCGTAGACCAGCACGCATCTTGCCCCTTTGGCGGATCCGTATCCAAGGCCAACCACGCACTCCGGTGACAAGGCGGTACCCGGAGGACCGTTGAGGACGACGTTGCACCGGACGCAACATGACTTCAACCGGCACGTTCCCCGTGACCTCGACGTTTGACGCGCAAGACTAAGCAGTAGCACCCACAGCGGTGCAGAATCTCCTCACTGACATGCAGGCCAAGATGGACTTGTTGGAGAAGTAGAACGCGTGGCTCAACAATGAGCTCACGAAGCTTCCAATGGCACCGACAGTGGCAGCAGCCACCGGACATCAGCCTAATTTTTTTGGGGGGGCTGCAGTCATGGTGGGTGCCTTGAGGCTGCCCAAGCCTGAGCCGTTCGACCCATCGAAGACAGATGGACCGGCTCCGCACGCTTGGATCCTCGGATTGGAGCTCTACTTCACCGCCATCGGCGTGGATGCCTCGAAGCACGAGAAGCGCCGTGACTACGCTGTGACCATCTTGAGGGGTGCATCGTTGGATTGGTGGGCCGATGTGATGCGGTTCAATCCACATGGCAGCGGAGCAGCGATTGTTGCCGGCATTGCGGCCTTAACCGGAATCTCAATCCCGTCGGCTCCAACTTGCACCAGTGGTGACTCTACCCTGAGGTGGCCGACCCCGTGGACCGAGTCCACAGAGTTGTTCATCAAGCGCTTCACCGTGGGCGACGTGAGGATTAACGCACGCACCAAGCTGTGTCGGCTTCGCCAAACTGGCAGCGTCGCCGAGTACACCTACAGGTTCCGAGAGATCGTGGCCAATTGCGGCTTCGACTCTCATGAGTTGTGCTTCCACTACAGCAACGGCCTCAAGGACGAAACCCACGCCGTGACGGTGATGCACGACCTTAACAACGACCTGCTAGGGATGATCACAGCATCGGAGCGGTTTGACACACGCGTGCAACAGGCTCATGCTAACAGCCACAATTTCTACGATGATGGTTACGGCAGGTGGGCCGAGAGCAGCAGTACGCCCATGGAGATCGGAGCGTTGCAGCAGCGCAAGTGCTACAACTGTGGCAAGCCTGGCCACATTGCGCGCGACTGCCAGATTCCAAAGAAGGACAATGGCAGGGGGCAGCGGAAGGGGAAGCAAGTCGTAAAGGATGAGAAGGAGTCGAGAAACGAGGAGAGCCGGGAGTAGATGGCATTACTCCTGGCTCCTCTCCACCCAAACCGCCACGTGACCAACCACCTGAACGCCTTGCGGCAACTAAGGGGGCAATAGAGGTCAAGGCATGGGACTCGGGGTATGAGGAGGAGCAGCCCACACTTCTTTTGGAGGCGCGAGTGAACGGCGTCAAGGGGAAGGTGGGGGGTCTGCTAGATTGTGGCGGGAGCCACGGTTTTGTGAGCATGGAGTGTGCTCAGAAGTGGGGCCTTGTGCTCACGAGCAAGAAGCGGACCGCTAACCAAGTGGACGGCACGGTCGAGGTGGGATGCTTGGCCCGTCCCTTCCCGATTCGCGTGGGGAAGCTTCGCATAACGACCGTATACCGGGTGTGCTCGATGAAGGTTTACGATGTGATCCTCGGTCGTGACTTCCTCCACAAATTCAATCCCGCCGTCAACTGGGAGGCGCACACCATCTCGGTCAAGCTCGGAGACAGGGAGTATCCCCTGCCTACGTGGTCCGAGAGAGAGGTCGCAGAGGAGGAGACTTTTTAGTCTCCTCCTCTGCGGAGGAAGTGTCGCAGCAGTCGGCACCTCGCAAGGAGGCATCGGCGCCTCTGATGCTGAACTTGGTGCAGCTCAAGTGCGCGATGAGAAAGAAGGAGCAGATTTTCTTGGCATTCATGTGAAACGTGGAGGACGACCTCGACAAACCAGGCAACGTGACGCATGACGCGGTGCGTGGGGCGACTCGTGAGCAGCCGGGGGCCCAAGACAAGTTTGCCGGGGTACACGAGGGACTTTGGAAGATGTGTACGCAGTACGAGGACGTTTTCCCCGACACCCTCCCGGCGGATCTGCCACCGAAGAGGGACGTGGACCACCGCATCGACCTCAAACCAGGAGCACGACCACCTGTTGGTGCAAAGTACCACATGAGCGACGTACAGCTGCAGGAGCTTAAGAAGCAGCTCGCTGAGATGACGGAGCAAGGTTTCATTCACCCCTCCTCGTCTCCATATGCGGCGCCGGTGCTCTTTGTGCAGAAGAAGACGGGGGAGATGCGCATGTGCATGGACTACTAGGCGTTGGACGAGTTGACGATCAAGAACCGGTACCCGCTTCCACGGACCGAGGAGCTCTTTGATCAACACCGTGCGGCTTGCTACTTCACAAAGATCGACCTCCGATCCGGCTAGCACCAGAACCGCATCGCAGCAGAGGTTGTGGAAAATACGGCCTTCCGCACCTGTTACGGCCACTACGAGTTCATCGTGATGCCTTTCGGTTCCAGTGAACCTGGCCGACACGAAAAAGTGTCGTACAAGTTGCGAAACCCGGGACGACTCCACGTCAACGACTCCACGTCGGACCTACGTGGCCCTGGGTGTGAACCAAGTCCACATTGACCGCAGATTCCGTCGACCTCAGTACTTGTGGCTCAACGTCATTCCTTGTCCCGGGAGGCGGAAGGAAGGCACCGTTGCCTATAGGCTATCCGCCCTTCTGCCGATTTCTCCCGCCTGCGGGAGCCAAGCAGGCGCTGACACCATGGTGATGGCGATTTTCACGAGCGTCTTGCCATCCTTCTGTGTGCTTCCGAAGCAGCGTCACCAGCGGCAGCAGCGGCAGGCTGTGGCGGTCACGCTCGCTGGCGCCGGCGGTGCGCGCCATGGTGGATCGGCCGCCTCGGCGCACGCGTCGTCGTTGTGCAGTCGCCGACAGCGGCTGCGTGTTGCAAGAGGAGGGAAGGCGTTCGAGTGCGGCGCGGCTGCGAGGGGAGCGAGAGCATTTGCGCCTCGGTTGAGGAGTGCCGCCATTGTTGCGGAATTTCCGTGCAGCGGCGCAGCCAGCTCGGTGCACCTGGGGTAGGCGGCGCCGCGTGTAGCGTGGCGTGTGAGGAGCAGCACTGGCGATAGAGGTGAGCGGCGGAGCGCGTTGATGGCGTTCAACAAGTGTGAACAGAAAATCCCCCCCGCCCCTCTCCCACCCCATCCCCCCCCCCACCCCGGTGCCTCACCACTTACCACCCGTCACCATCCAAGTCCCAATTTTTCCCCTGAGGGTGTTCTAGGTAATCCATCCTTACCCATGCCTTTTCCACAGCCTATTCCAAGCGCATGCCGACATGGCCATGGCTGAGATCTTGATGGCTCACCACCATTGGCTCACCACCATTGGCTCACCACCATTGGCTCACCACCATTGGCTCACCACCATTGGCTCACCGCCATTGGCTCACCACCATTGGCTCACCACCATTGGCTCACCGCCATTGGCTCACCACCATTGGCTCACCACCATTGGCTCATGACCGAGCCAGTCAAAAGCTCTAGAAGGCACAGAGATCACCCAATGGTGGTGCCAAATGTCCTTTTTAAGCTCCAGTCTTTCGCAAACACCCCCCCCCTCAATCTTTGTCTCAAATCTCTTCAAACTGCCGCCACCTCACTCCTCTGCTGCACTAGAAGAATGGCCTCCAACACAGTCAAAAGCTCTAGAAGGCACAGAGATCACCCAATGGTGGTGCCAACTGTCCTCGTCCCCGTGCCCTCTCCTCATCCTCCTCCTCCTCCTCCTCCTCATCCTCCTCCTCCTCCTCCTACACATCCTCCTCATCCTCCTCCTTGTCCTCCTCGTCCTCGTCCTCCTCGTCGTCCTCGTCCTCGTCTGCCTCCTCCTCGTCCTTGTCCTCCTCGTCGTCGTTGTCGTCGTCGTCGTCATCGTCGTCGTCGTCGTCGTTGTCCTCTTTGTCTTCGTCGTCGTCGTCATCGTCGTCGTCGTTGTCGTCTTTGTCGTCGTCGTCATCGTCGTTGTCGTCATCGTCGTCGTCGTCGTCGTTGTCCTCTTTGTCTTCGTCGTCGTCGTCATCGTCGTCGTCGTTGTCGTCTTTGTCGTCGTCGTCATCGTCGTTGTCGTCATCGTCGTCGTCGTCGTCGTCGTCGTCGTCATCCTCCTCCTCCTCCTCCTCCTCCTCCTCCTCCCCCCTCTGTTGTAAGAACCACTAACAAAGACGGAGACCCCAATGCCTCTGCCCTCACAGGAAACATATCTTCTACACATGTTGAAAAATACAAAAACCTGCATACTCTTTCCAAATCATGCCTTCTCCTCTTCCTCCTCCGATGTAGGAACCACCCAGACTGGCGGAGACCCCGATACCTCACCGCCGCCGCCGCCGCTGCAGTCGACGCCGCTGTCGCCGCCGTCGACGTCCTCGAGCCCAACGCAAGCCCTAGAAGGCGTCACCATGCTGAGGACCGACAGACAAACTGTGGCCGTGCTTGAGCTGTGGAGGGAGAGGAGGGCGGTCGTGGCGTGGGTCCGGCATTTTGGGTGAGTGGTTGGATTTGTAGCTTCTGGATTTTTCTTTGCTTTGGTTTTCTTTTGTTTTTGTTTCTGGTTTTGTACTTTTCATACTCATATTTGGGACATTCCGCACGTCAGGGAAGTCAGCGTGATGCCTGGTATGGTACTAAGTGTCAGAAATATAAGTCTGGCAGTGAGAAGGATCATCTCTCGGCTTCGCTCCGAGTTCTCAATAATGGCTCGGACCGTCACCAAACCAACTTGGCAAACGTCTCGTTGGGCATATGTCTGTTCGACCGACAGTCAAGCTAACCCCTAATAACATGACATCTTTCATCCGCGTCCGGCTAGCGAAAATAAGCCATTGTTTTGTACATTTATCCTGTTCTGACCTTTTATACCGAGGATGTTCATTCCCTCGAGTTAACCAGAACAGTTCTGTCCATCCTGTTCCCTTTGGTTTCGCGGCTTCGCCGCCGTGCTCTCGCTCTACTCGCTCCTACTACCCTTCGCCAACCACTCTCTCTTCATAGCTCTTTGCCTCGTCACCTTCGGCTCTTCGCTCAACCTCATTGCGTCACTCGCTTGACTGTTCTCTCCTCCTATCTACCTTGGAGTCTGGATGCCTCGCCTCTCTCGAAGCTCTACGACTCCTTGGGCCTCCACTCAACTCTTTGCTTCCGTCACTTCGCTACCAAACTCCTGCATGCTCCATTGCTTCTGCTCCTGCCGTTCCCCCTCATTGCATTCTTCTGACATGGTATCAGAGCCTCAGGCGACATCACCTGGTGCCCCGTGACCGAGTCATCGCTCTACCGCCATCATTGCCTCCCATCTCAGATCTGCACTCCTCCACCGCGACAACCGCCACTTCGTATCTCTCCGCTTCATCAGCAGCTGACATCAGCAGTACCGCTTGAAGTGCTCCTCACGTTGAAGAAACGTCTCGTCATCCTGAGAAAAGCCCTGCGCCCATTCCGCGCCCGTGGCCGACAATTAGTGACCTGTCGTCTGGAACAGCCGCAAGGAGCTCCCGAGCCGCCACCTGCCGTCAACTTCCAAGAAGCTTCTTGCCATCCACAAATCTGCTACCTCTCATCACCTCAGCCGCCGCAAGTGCCTCTACCTTCCGCACCTCCCCTTCGCTCATCCTCCTCGTCTGCGTCCTCTACCCCATCTTCTTCAGCCTTCTTGCATCCCTCAGCTCGAGCCGCCCTCTCGCATCGCCCTCTCGTGTTGTCAGCAGCAGCAGCGTAACTCCCGCCGTCTGGACATCGGATACCACCAGTCTTCCTGCTCCCACTACGAGCCAACTGGGGAACAAGCCGTCACTCTCCTGACATCAGTGGAACAGTGTCTCTGCTCGCCGCACAACTCCCTCTGTCACAACCGACTTCCTCCAGCAACCAGGATATCGGACACCACCAGTCTTCCTGCCCGTCGGTCTCGGGCCAACTGGGGAACAAGCCGTCACTCTCCTGGAAGGAGAGCAATTGGTTGTCACACTCGTCCTTCTCACTGCGCCGCCATCCTCTGCCTGCCGCGACTCCTACTGTCCGTCTCTGCCACTTCCTCCACCATCTTCCAGCTTCATCCGCCTTCTTCATCCTCACGCAATCTTCATCTTCATTCGCTGTCTTCTGCCCTCCTTGTCATTACCACTCCAGCTGTGTGCCTCAACCTTATCTGCCTTCCTCGCGTCACTCTTTGTCATCCGTTTTTTCTTCCTCAGCCCCATCAGCCGCTCATCCCATCTCATCTCCGTGTACTCCCTCCTAACCTCTCCATCATCCATGCCACTTCCGCATCTTCCACATCAGCATCACTTTGCCGCGCACGTGGTTTCGCCCCTGTGCCCACTCAGCCATCAGCCGCCTCCTCCTTTTTCCGCATCGTTCTTCCGCTCAGCACAAGGATCCGCCCGATCGCATCACCCGTTGCGCGACGACCTGCGCCCACGCTGAAAACTTCTGCAGCGCACGTGGTTTCGCCCCTGCGCCTACTCCTTTATCATCAGCTTTTGCCTTTATCCTCAGCATCTGTGGCCAGCACACGGACCTGCACGAGCTAGCTGCCCGCTTCGCAGCAGCCTGCACCCACGCCAGCAACAAATTTCTCGTGACGCGTTGGCTCATGCCTTCCCCTTGCTGCATCCTATCCCTCTATTGCAGCAGCGCACGAGGTTTCGGCCCTGCGCCCACTCAATCATCAAACAATTATCCACTTTCCGCATCGTCTTCTGCTCGGCCCAAGGATCTGCCCGGTTGCATCGCCCTCTGCGCGACAACCTGCACCTACGCTAAAACTTCCTACAGCGCACGTGGCTTTGCCCCTGCGCCCAGTCCGCCATCCAGCAAATTCTCCATCAGCTCTTGTTGCTCACTCGGCAAAAGGATTCGTCCGGTCGCATCGCTCGGATCGCGACGACCTGCGCCCACGCCGAAACTTCCGCAGCGTATGCGGCTTTCCCTGCGCCTACTTTACCATCCGACAATCCTCAAGCTCTTCTCTGTTCCCTCACTATTCTCCACTCAGCACAAAGGCTCCTCTGTCACATCTATCCCTCAGTTCCACAACCTCCGCCATGGCTCACCAGGGTTTTCAATCACCTATCCTGGCTGAATGTGGCAAAAACACGACGATATGGACGGAGACAACACTTCTGCAAGCCAGAGGCTGGGTCACCCTAACTGAGTACTTTGCTGACGCACTCCTACTCGGCAGATATGACCAAGACCCCTTCCCTCGGCCACACACTGCCACCTACCTCCAGACACTCGACATTGTGTGCTCAAATCTCCGACCCCTTCTGCACCCATCCTACCACCATCTTCTACAGGGAGCTCGCACAGGTCCACTACTCTGGCATAACATCCGCAAGAAGGCCTGGTGGAGGAACTGGATCACCTACAATTGCAACCATCATGTTGTTCTTCCTCCACTAACAGGACGCATTAGTGTCCTGCCTGCCTTCACTGTCAAAGAAAACTCAGAGACTGTGGACCACTGGGTTGCTGACGTTCTAGCCCTACTCTTTCCTGAGTTTCTCCATGGATTTGGAGCTACTGATGCTCTCCTCGGCTCTCCTCTTTATGTTGGTCGGCCTATTTCAGAGGTTGAAAGGAGTCGGAGATATGCATATGTGAACCACCAAGTCCGTGAAGTACTCCAGACAATCACTGATGCCAGTCGGCATGAGGCTCTTACCAGGCACCCAGACAATCTGAGTGCCATGTGGCACGACTTTCTTTTAGCCTGTCGAGTAGATCCTCCCACTGAGGATGAAAAGCGCAAATACTCGCACAGGTAACATCCCTTCTCCCTGCCAGCTTCACGGGGGGTGTCAGAAATACAAATCTGGCAGTGAGAAGGATCATCTCTCGGCTTCACTCCGAGTTCTCAATAATGGCTCGGACCGTCACCGAACCAACTTGGCAAACGGCTCGTTGGGCATACGTCCGTTCGACCGACAGTCAAGCTAACCCCTAATAACATGACACCTGTCATCCGTGTCCGGCTAGCGTAAAGAAGCCGTTGCTTTGTACATTTGTCCTGTTCTGACCTTTTATACCGAGGATGTTCATTCCCTTGAGTTAACTAGAACAGTTCTGTCCATCCTGTTCCCTTTGGTTCCACGGCTTCGTCGCTGTGCTCTCGCTCTCCTCGCTCCTACTACCCTTCGCCCACCACTCTCTCCTCGCAGCTCTTTGCCTCGTCACCTTCGGCTCTTCGCTCAATCTCATCGCGTCACTCGCTTGACTCTTCTCTCCTCCTGTCTACCTTGGAGTCTGGATGCCTCGCCTCTCTCGAAGCTCTACGACCATCTCCTTGGGCCTCCACTCAACTCTCTGCTTCCGTCACTTCACTACCAAACTCCTGCATGCTCCATTGCTTCTGATTGCTTCTGCTCCTGCCGTTCCCGCTCATTGCATTCTTGTGACACTAAGGAGCGAATCTAGTATCGAGGTTTTCCATCCAGCAGGATCATGTTTTTCTGAAACGCTTTTCAAAGCGTCTAGAAAACATGTGATCCTGTGTGTTGTTGAGGGTTTTCTCCAAACCAGTATGTGATCCTATGCAAGTTATGGTCTGTTGTTGAGCAGCGATACAACACAAACACAAAAGCATAATGACGTCTACGGATCTTCACGAAACTTCCTTTTTCGTCAGTTTGGAATGCAGATTCCAAGTCTTCTCCTTTGTTTGCCAGGAGCAAAATCTTCACGGAAGCTGTGTGTGTGTGTGTGTGTGTGTGTGTGTGTGT
>SZWC01001178.1:109854-126830 GCA_023375785.1 Penium margaritaceum | reverse complement strand
CTTCTCCTCACACAACAAGCAGCCACTTGTCATTGCACCACACACCTCGCACAACAAGTTGACGTGCCACAGCCTTCGTCCTCTTCTTCTTCTTCTTCTTCTTCTTCTTCTTCTTCTACTTCTTCTTCTATTTCTTCTTCTATTTCTTCTTCTATTTCTTCTTCTTCTTCTTCTTCTTCTTCTTCTTCTTCTTCTTCTTCTTCTTCTACTTCTTCTTCTATTTCTTCTTCTATTTCTTCTTCTATTTCTTCTTCTTCTTCTTCTTCTTCTTCTTCTTCTTCTTCTTCTTCTTCTTCTTCTGCCTCTTCATGAATTTGACAAGCATGAATTTGACAGGCATGAATTTGACAAGCATGAATTTGACAGGCATGAATTTGACAGGCATAAATTTGACAAGAATGAATTCAATCAGCATGGAAAAGCATCGATTGGAGTTTTAGGCAGTCATTGATGTTGGTTCATTCTTGCCTTAAAATGCTACTCATATAGCCCATTCCCCCTTGTTCCAGAAAACAGACTGGAAGGATAGAGGGAGAACGGTAAAAACGAGAAAGGGGTGGGGGGGGGGAGGGGGAGGGGGGGGGTACACACCTCAAGACCACCATAAGTCAGTGTCGGTCCGCCCTGCGTGACGATGATGGCGGTGGCAGAGGGATCCTTCCCCGCAGCTTCCCCCAACACTCCGGCCAGAGTCTCCGGCACTGCATGTGATCCATCCACAGGACCCATGTTGCCCACGCCAACGCCGCGGCCCCCGCCGCTCCTGCTGCTGCTGCTGCTGCCGCCGCTGCTCCTGCTGCTGCTGCTGCCGCCGCTGCTGCTGCTGCTGCTGCTTCTGCTGTCGGTATTGCTGATCTTCGCTTATGCCGTCGGCGTTGCTGCTTCTCCTCTCCCAGAGGAGCTAGCACCTGGAGCACCCACACATGGATCCGGAGCCTTCAGAGCCTGGAAGGCAGTTTCACTCCTACTGAAGGGATTTTCCCAGCCCCAGATCTGGACCGGGAGGCTGCCAACGCCTAAACCAAAGAGGCCCTCGATGGCTGTATGGCATCCACACTGGACGGCCGTCCGCTTCTGTCAGGGTCGGCCAGTGTCCTCCTTGCGAGCTTTTCTTCGCTCTGGGCCACTGCAATAGGGTTGAGAAGGGAGAGAGGCAGATCTAAAGAAACCAAAAGTGGAAAACGAAGAGTGGGCGACGAGCGCAGAAGCACACCCCGTGGGAGCAGCGCCCCGTAGGCAGAAGCGGCCGATCGCGTCACGCACAAGGCAACCTGCGTGTCGCCGACGTCACATGACAGTGCTGACGTGGTTCATGCTGACGTTTAACAACCGCTTTTCAGGACAAACGATGCGGTTCGGACAGCCAGTACATTGAATCGGATCCACCCGCATGAGTTTCGAAATATGAAGGTCCTGAAAGCGGTCTACAAACCGCTTTTGTTTTTGGGGCCCCAAATCTTAAACCGCCAGGCTAAAATCTGCTCTCTTTGGGGCCACAAATTATTGTTACACCAACCGGGACTTGGATGGTTCACAGGGATAACGTGCGCAATAACATTTGATTCAAGTATTAATTAGAAAAAATAGATGATTTTCAATTAGTATTATGTAGCGGGTTCGACGGAATCCTAGGCCGACTAGGCCAAAACCGTGGTGCTTGAGGGTCTCCGACCCTCACGCCATCCCGTCTCACCGCCCGCAGTCCCAGGTGACCCAGCTTGAGCCACGTGGCTTCTTCGACCAGTCGGCGCGGCACTGCCACGCTACATAGTAAGTGCACTCCAGTGACAAGTGTTGGAGCAATAAATCGCACATATATCTAATAGCAAAATGATTGAATAAAAATCCTCCGATGTGACGAGTAAAATCTTCACATAGTTCATGGATATTAACGAACATGGTTTTTTGGGTACTTTTAGCAACTGAAGTAAATCCGGCGGTTTGGTTAGTCTCGACTCATGATGTTGGCACACGTTGTAAGTCTTGTAGTGGTTTCCGATGTCGGTTTCCATCTTGTCCCACCCGTAGTACTTTGTAAGTTTCTTGAGAATGTTTTCCTCACCGACTGTCCACTTCAACCAGTGTCGTGGCACTCCTTCAATAGCATTCATCAGAAATCGTCCTTAAAGAGGTATGACCACCTGGGGAGCTAATCTTCGTCGCTACTAGGGGAAGTCGAACCAAAACTTGGTTCGTTTCATCCTCGCCAAACTCCTCGTGACCCTTACCAAAGGGTCTCACAAGATACGGGTCTTGTTCAACAAACAACGTGCTGATGTCAGCCATCAAGTGTTGTCATCGACTATAATCCGGCAGGTTTGTTATTCTAGGTCGGTACTCAATATCCCAGCCGAATTTGGACTCAAGGGAATCCATTCATCGAGTTTATCAACAACACATCGTCAACATTCCAGACAGCACTATCACACTATGAATGCATGTGAAGGATGACTGCAATAATATCCTTCTTGTGCATCGCATAGTTCAGCTCCAAGCTGTGCAGTTTTGTCCACATGTAGGCAACTGGTTGTTCTCCCCCACTCTTATCTTAGGGGAGACCGGCTTCCATTGCTCAATCGAACGCATCGATGGCCATGATATAGTCCACCGTTGGATCCGCCAGTCATAAGGCTGACGACGAGGTTAGAGCATTTCTCAAAGAGTTAACTGTTTCTCATTTGGTATCTCCTCAACTCCACTCAGTGGTTCTACCACTGAGATCGTCGAAAGGCGTTGAGACTCGAGCGAAGTAATTTACGAATCGATGGTAGTGGTCATAGAATCCCAAACGTTGGTGGGCGTCGACTTATCAAAGACCGCCTCCCCTTTCTTCGGGTACATGGTGATCCGTCCGACGTCGATAATGTGGCCCAAATGCTCGATCAAATAGTGACCAAAGGCGCACTTTCAAGAGTTATTTGTAGAAATTTTCTCTTTACAAAATCTTGATAACTTTTTGGAGTTTTGCTCCTCCAAGGTGCGTATGTGCACAAAGATGGCATCGATACATACAAGTCCTGTAGGTACCATAAAAAATGTTATTTATGGCCTCCATATATGTTGCAGGTTCTTTTGTGAGCCTCAACGGAAAAATTGTGAACTCAACGTATCCATACCTGGTGCGGAACGCCGTCTTCTCGATGTCCAGATCAGATACGTGGATCTGCTCATGGCCATTGCGTAGGTTGATATTCATGAAAAATATTGCTTCGCGGAGTTGGTCAAAAACTTCGTCTGCTTTTGGAAGAGGACAGCAGTTCTTGATGGTGATGTCATTAAACACATTGTAGTCCACGCTCATACTGATCTCGCCCTTTTCCTTAATGAAAAAAAAGCATGGGTGCAGCTTATGGTGACATGGATGGATTCATGAACCCCTGATCAAGGATCTCACCTAGCTTTTTTTTCAACTTGGTCACCTCTTGGTCGCTCATCTAAGAGGTCCCCTTGACTTTCGGTCTATAACGTGGCTTTACGTCTATCTAATGATCAACGCATCGTTAGAGAGGTAACGCAAGAGGACGTTCATGGAAAAAACCCTTTTAGCTCCTCAATGAGGGGTGCAAAATACTCCATGATGGTTGCGCACTTGTCACGAGTCGAGGCCAATGAGGCTGATGTTGCCACATTTGCTGTTGTGATCTCCTTCACATCCCCTGGTTCGATGTGGGCTAGCCACGCTTTTGCTCAACTTTGCAAATATATCTTGGCCACGTCGAGTGATATCGGCAACATGAGTCGTTTTGTGACTGCCGTAGCTTCCTTCATTTCTTCCTCCTTTGCTGCTTCCTGCTGCCACTGTGTTGTGGGTCTCTCGATCGGAGGCAAGTGTCTTTCTCTGCCATTTATCCTGACGTAGAGTGTGCCCCTGCTCCAGTCCACTTGCACATTGTGTCGTTACACAAAACCTGAGGCATGAGGCCGTTGTTATGGTGGAGACAGACTTCATAACGGGTAAGGTCATTGTCGATGATGAATGTGCAAAAACACTCTGTATTCTGTCATGCTGGACTGCTAACGTGAGCACTGAAGCTTGTACTGTGCATCAGACTTCTCACTCAATTTCCTAAAGTGGATGAGGATGGCATGTGCAAAGTCCATCCGGCTTCTGGTGGAGTCAAAGAATTGTGCCATGCCGGATTTACCGTCTCTAGAGGTAGAACGCCAGTGATCGACAATGTGAGAGTGGTCGCATGAGCTATTGATCCAGTACTTACGGTCTCCTGCTTGTGCTAGATGATCTTTAGTTCGGACCACCAATTCAACATTGTGCGATGCAAAAGTGAGGTCGGGTTCATTTTCTACTTGTTGTTCTTCACCTCAGCAACGACGAAGTACACCTCTAAACTTGTCATACATATCCAAACCATTGATCCTTTGGAAGTGCCGGTCAGATTTTGGGTTCACTCGAGAGTTGATCGGTCGTCTCGGCAAGCATTGCTTCTTGTGCGTGCGTAATTTGAAGCTTCTCCATAGTTGTACTGAGTTTTTCAAACAGATGGTTGTTGGGGCTGTCAAGTCCCGACCTTTTCTAGTACATGTGTTCATTATTGCGAGCTTGTCGGCCAGTACCTCCCATCTTGATGGGCAACGGTGGAGGCAAAGGATGCGCCAAGGGGTCCGTAACCGGATTGGCTGTCAGAGTCATCTAAGCAGCGCAATTCTCCGCGAAGTCTGCTGATGTTTCCTTGTTGCCTCGAGAGCGTCCTTGACTGTGTGCTACTGATCGTGCATCGCTAAAGACCTCATCGTTGACTGTTTCTTGGTGCCCGGTGCCCTCGCTCCATTCACCGTCATCGTTGTGAGGTCTGAAAACTTCTGGATGACTATTGAAGACTGAAGACTGAAGACTAGTGCTGAAGAATTGTACTAGATAATTGCCTTGTAGTACTTTCATCGACTTCCCCTCGAGTGTCGTTGCACTCTGGTATCAAGTGGTATGCCAAGCAGAACGTGGATGGTTTACAGGGATGAGGTGGGGAGCAGAAGACTGTTCAAGGAGTAGGGAAAAGTGGATAATTTCTAATTAGCAATAAGTGCACTTTAATGATAAGGCATACTTGGTGTCTTGAACATTCCAGTTGAGTGACTCCTGCAATGCCGCGTTGTGAGAGGTCGCTTTGACAAACTCCATCACGAAGTCGGAGGGTTTCGAGAATACCGAGGACTACTTTACAAAATTCTAGCACCGTTAAGAAGTAGACCGAACAATATCAAAACATCGATAGAGTTTGTGGTACTTCTGTTGACTATCCCCGAAAGTGGTCCAATTGTCAGATCCTTAAGGGACGAAACCTTGGACGTCGGAAAGGTGGCCAAAATGCCCTCCGCCAAGTGGCGTAAACTAGTGAAGTTAACATACGGTGGGTCACAAATGTAATAAAAGAAATACCCACACGCAGAGTTTCAAGGCTTGTGTACGTTAGCAACGTAAACACCATGCACAAATATGCTGTTTTCCAGAAGAACTAATCTACCCTTGAAAAGTTAAGGAACCAACGTGAATTCTTTCTGTGATGTGAGCCGTCCCGGTCTGTTTGTACAGATTACTGTGACCACTCGGCCGTGTCCATGCTTGTGTAGATGCTAGGTGCGGATTCAGCTGGCGCCAGAGCACCGACGGGTGGTTGCTCCATCCACCAGGAGCTACCCGATAGCTGCCACGACGTCGCGGGTGCTTGACGAGTGCTCTTCAGTTTTTATGCACTCGTTAGATTTTTCTCCGTAGGCTGGCTCTTGAGACTGACTTGTATGGTTTGCATTGTGTGTTCACCAGTTGATGCTGGATCTACGCATGTGACGAGTCAGTTATGGTGCATCTTTAGGTTCAGACGGTGTTGCGTTTGCATGTCTGTGTGCAGATTTATAGCCAATGCAGTGATTTTGGGCTGGTTTTAGGATAAACTGTCACTACTGTGTGCGTCACCTGCCGTGCACCACGACAGGTATTTATGATTTGTGTTTGTCAGTTGTTAATTCTCTCAACATTGTTTGCTTACTAGCTTGTCAGATGACTGGACATTGTCGCTACGTCGGTGGCAGCAAGGCTAGAAAACTTACCAGCAGCTTCACTTTCTTGACGAGGTCCCATTACACAAGTACATAGGTGGCTTGAATTGAATTAAACACATCACATGAATTCATTTCTGGAACATCAAAAGATGAAAGAAACAGTCATGAAAACTCTTTGTTCTTGCTTGATTTTTCCTCTCATGCACCTATCCACACTATTTGTATGCTAGCATTCCTTTACCTTTCTCCGTACTCGCATGGATTCCAGGTTCACCTATGCATAAACTTTTACAATTAGGTATGCCATAGATTTTTTTCCATGAACTTGGTGGACAAGTAGGTATGCCATAGATTTTTTCCCCCTAACTACCCGGTGTCTCCAAGATTTCAATCAAATTCCACAAAACATTGGTTTCGAATATCCCTCCACTTGGTGTCTTGTTCTCATAATGCCAAAAAGTGTTACAGAACATTTACATCCATCCTAAGAGCAGTTTATACTTTATTCAGCTTTGAAATTTCATCGTATTTTTTTTTAAGAAACATCGGGAGTCCTGAGGAATGCATCACTAATGCACACAAGTCCTTAATCTCTGCGAGTGGAAAATTCAGTTATTACATTTTTGTCCCATCATATGTTTACATGCAGATTTATGCTTGACAGGTTGTAGGAATTTTGGCCAACTGCCCCAACAGTCCATGTTCCATTTGCAACAATTCAACTTTCTTTGACCAATGGATAAGACTTTTCTACTGATTTATCGCAAATCTTATGACTGAGTGTGCGGGATGACTGCTTGAGGGCACTACATCTCCATATAGTTGCATCTCAACTGTACTTGAATGACATTGGAACCCTCAACTATGCAGAGAGGATTATCAAATGGACTTGCGACATCATGACTCACATGTGTCGCATTTGTCGAGTGCCTGCGACTCCAAGTAGACCTCAATACACCTCATTTATGTGAGTCACACACTGTTCAAGTTGTTTCAATTTCCCAACTTGTGGTGTATTCATACATTCTACATGTGAAATGCCAAAAAATCCATCGACATAACACTTGGTGTCTTAGCATAGCAGTTTGCTCAGGCATCCTAGAACTTCACCTTGAGCAACAACCTCGCACAAGTCTTAATGAACCTTTGCTATCTATGGCATCGTCGATCAATGACAATGATCGACGAATGCTCTTGCATTGCTCTTGCAAGAGCAATAGCCAGGGAAGAATCCATTTTAGGATGGACAGCTAGGGCTTCAACAAGTCTACATCCATTGCCACTTTCCACCTTAATGACACAAAGAGGCTTGATAGTATGCACGGATCAACAACATACATCTACATGAAGTTGGTGACCCAAAACCTCACTGAGGACCTGCTCCAATAACTATGTTTCACAACGGAGGAGCTTTGCCATTGAAGGGACATGATGCAGAACTCAATGAGAGAAACTCAAAGCACTTAACTATGTTCCAGAACCTTGAGACCCTCTCTGAACCATTTGATTCCGCAACTCCGAAAGGCCAAGTTGGTATATTCATCCCAAGGAAGTAAAAAATTGAATGGGAGGTTGAGGGAGCCAATCAAGAGGTTCATGACCATGACCTTGCATTATCACTGCCATTCATACTACCTTCTGAGTAGGTGAACCTGAATTGGCAGATGTGTCTCAATCCACCAAACTCATCGGATGAGTTCATGCCAGCAGTCATGGTCCGCTTTGGCAAAACAAGTACAGAAATTGAACTAACACATGACTCACCTTGAAGAAGTTGCGTCAACATGAAAACATGAAAAACTACACACAATCTTCCTTGATATAAGCAACATTAGCAACACAGAATCTGTCTTGCACTAATGATTTATTTCTTGAAAGCCAAGCTTCACCAAAAACTTGCAATCTAGGACATTCATGACATCTTATCTTATTGATGACAGAAGGATCAACAATACCTTTCAAAACACTTCGATCGAATAATACGATAGCTGACAACCTGGAAACAATTCTTACTTTGGTAGCATGAAGTCACAGTCGATGAAGACCTTGAATCCAATGGCACTGGATGTCCTGCTTTAGATACACCAATGAGTGTGCTGGGGTCATGGCAGACCCTGTACTTATGTCAAAAAGTCTTCTTCTACCTGTTGTAGAAAAGCAAGAAAGTGTAAGGGAGGGTGAGGGGTGGGGGGATTCCAGAACCAGAAGGATTCGGGGAATGCCCAAGGATAGAAGTGAAAGGTGAAACTCCTCCCACGGGAAGAATTGAACCAAATGACCAACTTCCTCAATGGATCAGACCACAAGATATGGGGTTTTCCGATAATGCATTTTTGAAATAGGGGATACAAAGGTGACCAGCCTCCAGATGCTATGAGTACAAGCAAGAGGTTGCATCAGCAGTAAATCATTGTCGGTGTTACTGGATAAAGGCGCATGCCATAGTTTTGTAAACCAAACATTGGGTTTTAAGATAAGTTTCAAAACCAAACTAGTGATGTTTGAATAACAAAAAAACAATGGAAGTCTATGGATTCAATGCCTTTTGTGAACCATGCTGATTTTGGATCGGAGACCTATAAGGTGTCACAAGATCCTGTCCGATGACCAAGAAAGAGATTATCCTCAGAGAAGATTGACTGTACCGGTCCTGTAGGATGGGTGGACTAGATGAGAAGTCTACGCAAGAAAAAATGGTGGGAGAAAACATCTGCCCTTCAATCAAATGCATCTGCAAGAGGCTGGCCTATATTTAGTCCACCACGAAAACTGGCAAAGTTGCAGATGTATGGTTGCGACATAACAACGCGAATCACTATCGTCTCCCTGTAGAACATGACTCTTTTGACGACCCTTTTTGCAGGAAAAAAAAGGATACTTTACTTGCAGAGAGGACAGAACCAAACTAAAATTTCTCACGAGGACATCAAGAAGACCATTCCAAATTTGTCAGGGGTACTTTGAGTTAATAGTGATAACGTTCAATGTGACCAATGCCACATTATAGTAAAAAAAGAAAGGATACAATATTTGGGCCATATCTCAGCAACAATTGTTGTCAGGTACCTTGACAAGAAAATTTTGTGCATGTGATCAACTACTTGGGCCAAATCATTGGCAACACAGAGGGACATCCATGGATACCAAAAGAATGGTGGCCATTTATTGGGTGACACTGACAAATGTCAGCAGGATCGTACAACCATAACCATCAATTCACAGAGGAATACTCTCAAATGCCAGCACCCCTCAGTGATATCACTTAAGTCAAAGGATTGAGTGGAAAGGTACCAAAGAAGAAGGCATTCAACTCCTTGAAGAACACTCCCACCGTTGTGCAGATCCTATGACTAGCAGATCGAACAGTTATCTACATCTTGGCTATGCACGTGCCCGATCAAGAATCTTGAGCCGGACCAGTACAAGAGAACATCCGTAGACAATAGCCGTTTGCATATATGTCACATTCCCTTTTCAGCCCTGAGCTCAATGAATCCGTGACCAAAATAAGAAACACTTAGAATCATGCAAAGTGTGATGGTGATAATGAGAATGCCAACACTACGTTGCCTGCACCAACCATCCTGCAGCGAAACATGTGAAGTATGAGTGAAACTCATTCCATGGTGTCTCCTGAGTCAATTCTCAATAAAAAATTAGACATCAACCTAGAAAAAAGAAATTCAGCGGACAGGCTCAGTTGCCGGCCATATGAGATGGCCAAGGTGAACATGCTATAAATTTGAAAAAGGCCAGGTTCGGGTTGAACGTACAATATTGGGGCAAAATTTCAGTCTTAATGTTATTGTGCCTCTCTTAAAGGAACTTCGGTGCATGCTATTGAAGGAGTGCCAGGAGCGAACTTCGGCAAGGAAAATGTCACTCACAAACGTTTTGAATACTTTTGGGGGGAAACGATGGAGTCCGACGTGGCAAAATTCTGGACAGGCTACAACATATGCCAGGATATAGTGCCCCATGGTCCAAACCGTAGTTGAGCATCTCAGCGGAATTCACGACAGGTTTTCTTGCCACAGTAGAAGAGTTTGATGCATTATTCTTGTGATTGTAGGATTGTCCAAGATATCACTCTTTGTCCAAGAACCAGCTCAATCAATGTCTAGGGAAGGTCACGGATCTTGCTCAACCACATCATGCAACTTCTTGGATTTTTCTCCATCTTTATGAGCAATCATGACGGCCAGTAAACCAGGTAATTCTGGCGGGTATTCATGACTGCCGGATCCTGTGATCAAGGGAATTTCATGCACAGACCAACATACCTACTGAGTGAACTAATCAACTACTTGAAAGGATGTTACAAAAAGCATGGACAAATTCCACAGCAAAGATTGGGCAGTCAATATACCATTGGCCAAGTTTGCCTTTGAATTGGCGACATCTGCAAAAAAAAGAAGGGAAGGAAAATAAGCTTTCATGTTGAATTCATACATGAAGAACCGCCCATGACTCCAAGTGTACTCCACTTTTCAAAGAATTTTCCAGCCCCTGCAATATGGCGTCGAAACCTCAGACAGTTTTAGGAGGAGCCATAGTAGATCATGGAAAAGTCAACAGTGACAATGAAACAAACGGTAAAGTCTCACCAAATGTTTGTAACACTTAACACCAATGATGACATCCTACTCGCTAATGCGACACCAATCTTTGCACATGTGGAAAACTAAAGCCAAATCAGGTCCGGCTGCTCATTTTCGCCTAACCTATCTGAAAACATGGCAACCTACCTGGTCCTCCAAAGAAGTAATCTCAAGCACTACCAAGTTCCCATTAGGATTTTGCAGGCTGAGATGTTCAACTTCTGCCATTGTTCAAAGTGGATGAGGTTACGCAATACATCACTGAGAAAATCCTTGGACATAAAATGAAAAAGGTTATAACGCAATAATAATAAATAAATCCCTAAAAAAACCTATGAGACATCAATCACATGATTGAAAACTTCTTGTGCTTCCATTGGCCATCACTACATAAGTCTTCGGGACATTTTGGCTTAGGGAGGGGGAAGTGTTACATCGCTAACATATACCAGTCCTACTTTCTGGGAGCAGCCATTTTGAATCTGGTATTCATGGCCCATTGTGTGTTGAATCCTGTAATCTATCTTCGGCATGCCATGATATTTTTGGCTAACTACCCCGGCTTTTGATCTTCTGTGAATGTTCCCACCACCTTGACCAACTCATGGAACATACTAAGGCAGTGTTACAAATCTTATCGATCTTATCTTTTACGCACTCTATCATTACAAAGCCATGCATTGGAGAGGAAGGTACGGCTAGTGATTTTGCAATGCAAGGAGACAGAGAGTAAAGGGTAGCAGGATTGATGGGGGCCAATGAACACAAGACAAAGGATGGATGGAGGAATTCAGGACGATGGAAGGGTGGACGAATTCAGGACAATGGATCGACGGAGAAAGTCGGAAAAATGGATAGATAGAGATCCTCATGATGAGTAATGCAAGTTTTGTGAGGGAGAGGAAAAGAAGAAGACAGAGGGAGACATGGAGAAAATGAAATCAAGTGAAGGGAGTGCCCTCCGTAAAGTGGTGACATTGGAGGATGATAAAGAGAAGGAGAAGATTGAGCAAGGAGATGGTGGAGAAGGGGGAGGGGGAGAAGGATTAGCATTAGGAGGAAGATGGAGAGGGTTTCAGGAGGACATAGGGGCGGAGGAGTAGGGAGAGAAGGAGAAGGTGGTGTTGGTGGTGGTGGTGGTGGGGGAGGAGGAGGAGGAGGAGGAGGAGGAGGAAGAGGGGGAAGGAGGGGGAAGGAGGAGGAGCAGGACGAGGAGGATGATGACGAGGAGGAGGAGGAGGGGGGAGGAGGAGGAGGAGGAGGAGCAGGAGGAGGAGGAGGAGAGGAGGAAGAGGAGGATTAGGAGGAGGAAGGAGGTGGAGGGGTGGGTCAGAGAAATAAGCACAATGATGAGGCACAAAGAAAACGTTTGTACTGAAGGCTGGCCCCCTCCAGTCTTGCCCACCGCCGGCCTCCTGCTTCCCCGACCTCCCTTCCACAACCCATACCCAGTTCCATGTTCTACGTTCCCTTGTCTCCCCTTTCAGCACTTGCGCCAGACCTCCTCCTGGCCGTGTCGAGGAAGCAAGGAGAGGATACCACTCGCACGGTAAACCATTGAAACCTTTTGACTTGGCCGCACTCCAAACCAACCACATGATGCAAGACCACGGCCTCGTCTGTCCCCACAAAGTGTTTACAAATCTGTCTGCCTCCTAGCATCTCTCACCAGCACCTCTGTCTTATGGCATGACTGACTTCTTCTGCGTCACGTCACATTGAGTGCCATCCCTGCACTTCTCCCCTTCCATAAAAAACCCACCGCCCGCCCCTCCCCAAATTCCGGTATGTCATAACAACAAGGCATCACGGCATCTGGACTAGCTGCCGTGACGGCTAGATGCCATGACATCGTGATGCCACACTGCCATGATGATCTAGGCGCCTGCCTCCCAGAGCACATCACGACAAAATGGAACAGATACTTCACAACATTTCCTTGGAGATGTCCACCGCCTGCTTGGCTTTGTTCTCCATGTTGATCAGCGGGCCGCTCACGATCCAGTACCCTCCTCAGGTCGCCGTCTGCGGCGTTGCGGACGGCGTCGCCACACGTCTTGGCGACGAGCGTCGCCAGGTTGGAGAGGTTGACAATGGTGCGCTGCTTCAGTAGCCTGCTGCAGAAGACACCCTCTGCTCTCGCCAGCTCCGACTGCGCCTGCAGAAAAGGATAGAGGAAAAGGTGTGGCACTCAGCAACAAGGAACGACAGACTGTGAAGTGTTTAGGGAAAAAAAAGCCACTGGCATTTTTCTTTTTTCCCAAAACACAGGCATTATGCCGGTGTTGAGACTGATGATTGTGACAGAGAGATTGCCATATCACCCGACGGACCGTTGGATGATCCGGCAAGCTTTCTGTCTCAGCCATCAGTCTCGACACTGGCAGATAGCTACGCTGCCGTTGCCCCTCTACCTTTGCCAGCCTGGCCTCACCTGCAACAGAAAACAACTCGCACCATCTCTCCACCCCAGATTCAGTCAATGACGCTAGCGACCTTGAAACGATCCAACTTGGTTAACTGTAGGGGGGTCATCCAAGGGATCAGGACGGGGGACACGAACAAACCATCAGAACACGGCACTCTTCCAGTGAACAGTCTGCGGAGCTAGTAGCAACTGTTGCTAGCTGTTGTTGTTGCTAGGCGAGAACAGTTCTGCGGCATCTGGACATCTGAAATGTGACATTTCACTTGATTCAGTGCGACGGTCAGTGGCAATGCCACGGTGGCATCGGAGATTCATTGGAGTGCACCCGAGGCATGGCGAGTGCGCAACATCGACTAGGTGGCGTCGCACACTCGTGTGGCACACGCACGCACCCTGCACTCTCTCATGATGAGGCTCTCATCCACAGGCTCTTGAACGTGAAGGAAACATGCGAATAGCAAATCTTTGCACCTGCAGTCTGGCGTACACCGCCACAGCGGCCTTGAGGTTGTCCTCCCACCTGTGCACCACTGCCTCCGCCGCTCCCACCACCCCTTCGGCCCTCGTCTTCGCCTCCGTGCACAGACTCAAGATTCTGCTGGCTGTGCCGAGCGCCTGCTCCTTTGTCAACACGTAGCTCAGACTCAGCATGCGGCGGCTATAGCTGCTGTTGTTGCTGCTGCTGCTGCTGCCGCTGATGATGTCGTTCACCATGCTTAGTGGGTCATGGACTTCCGCGTCATCGCATGCATCGCTGCCCCCGCTGATCGCGCCGCCATTGCTGCTGTGGCCGCAGGCAGCAGCAGCTTCGACAGGAGAGGGGGCCTGAGAGAGAGTGAGCACGTAGACAATCACCATCAGAACAGTTACTGCGGTTAAGCCCGAGGAAGAAAAGGATTTTTCCAACAGTCAACTTGGCGGAGCAGTGGAGGCGCCGCCGCCGCCGCCGCTGCTACTGCTGCTGCTGCTGTTGCAGGTGGTGCTGCGACGGGCAGGGAAGGAGAGTGCAAGGCGAACCATGGCATGAGCTGGCTTGCTCCTGCGGCGCAGTGCGCACGAGGAACAAGTCGTTCTGTGACACACAGAAACGGGGAAGGTTGAGCGGCCTGGCCTGGCTAAGGCTACCGCCTCGGCAGGAGCAGCTCAACAACAAAAAAAGAACAACTGATGTGGTCGGGTTAGAAGGAAGATTTTGTTTGTAGACGAGACAACTGTTGCAAATGGGAGTCAAAGACTGCTGCAGATACTGACGGTGGAGGAGAATCTCCAACTCCAATCGAGAAGGAGCGAGGATTCGACGCCACGCCAAGCCCATGGGTCGACGTCGATGTATTTAAATCCACGAATACATGCACGGATAGATTGCTGGTAGAGTGTCTCTCACCACGGCGACACGCACCCTGTGTCCCCTTGGGACTAGACCCCCCCCCCCCCGGCGGCGGGGTTTCCGCCGCGTCCTGGAAACTCGCCGATTCCCCATCTTCCACCAATAGTGAGGCCCTGCCTCCACCGGAATCCCCGTGAAACAAGGTTCTGGCGTTGCCGATGATTCTACATGCAGATTGACCTTACTTCCGCGCATTGCGTGGCTCACCTTGCTGTTTCCTTGCCTTGCCGGAAAGCAAGCCGCGTAGAAGTTGGGTGCGCTGCCGCCAATGGCAACTTGCCATTACCAACTTCTTCGGGGCGACCAACACTCCCAGACCAGATACTGCCGCGGCGACAGTGCCCATCCTAACCAACCCGCCCTCGTCCCCCCCCCTCTCTCCCCTCCTCACTCCCTTCTTTCTCCCGTCCAATCCCCTCCTCTATTGCCGCGCTATGCCAAACCGCTCTCAAGCAATCGCCACTCCATGCGGAGCGGGTGAGCTGCACCCGCGTCGCTCGCGGTTCCTTCTGGCGATCCCGCCTCGATTCCTCGCGCCTCTAAGGCTGTCCTAGCCACCAAAAAAAAAACAAGAGGCAGGTGTTGCACGCAAAGCGTGCATAGGGTTACATAGTAACCGAGCAAAAGTATTTATACTACTATCTCTTAAGAGGCTAAATAATTGCCCGCAATCTGGACCACATAATGGAAGGTTTGCCATGAGACTTTACCTCGTCCGTGGAAGCCAAAACTGGTTGTAAATGGACTGCCAAACTTTCACCCGCATTCGTTCAAACTATTTTTTTTTTGGTTGGCCCATGTGTGCTCTTAAACATTGTGCATGGTTTGGGCGAACTCTTCTTAAATTACTTCAAGCTATGCTGGATTTATTCCAGCCTGTGTGGATGTAAAAGCGGAAAAGAAATAACCAAAAATTGACCGAATGCGCTTGACGATACATCATTATGTAAAACAATTCACCAACATATTGAAGAAAACCCTCTGAAGGCATTTCTTCTCGGTCTCTTTTCTGAATATAGTTCTATCTGATGATGAATTCATTTATATGAGATGAATATGTTCTTTTATTGTGAACATGATAGTTTCACACGTCCATTATGAACTTCACAAAAAAAATGTTTTTGACAAATCTGGATGATTTTGGATGTTTCCTTATGCTATAAAAAATAAAACGACTTAATTATAGTCAAAATTAAGTTTATTTACCTTCCTCTATAACTTTGGTTGAATTTATTTTCTTTCATATGCATGTTCACCCTGTTTGAAGCCGGGTTCACGAGTCTAAAGAGTTTGCCATGACGACCAGTCCCGTGAAACAGGCAAGGGCGAGGCCAAGGAGGAGCGACATAGAGGGGAAAAAACAACATTAAATTTTGCTCGCCAGTGGACTCGACGGGCTGGACCCATCCCAACGTACAGTCCTTACCCTTCTGTCGTGGCGTCGGACATGTCATTCCGTACTATCCGGGGCCTGTCCGGACATCCAGGTCGATGTCCGTGATGTTTTTTTCGCAGGCCGACCTCAGCTGTGCGTCCGCGGACTTGGGTGGGCATACAGTCCTACAAATTCTTGCACCCTGATTGGTGGATACGTCAGGAAAATGACGGATCCACCAATCACGATTTTCTTGAGCATCTTTTGCAATGCAAAGCGATTGTAATAGGGTTACTATGTAACCCAAAAAAAAGATTCCTCGCGCCTCCAGAGCACCTGGGCGTTCAATACCTCTGCCAGAAAACATCGCGGAAGGGTTGGTTTGCGGCCAATTGCAGTGGCTCGATTTAGAGCTCGGTCAGACCTCAACCGGTGGCCCCTCCAAACACAAAAGGCGGGAGAATTTTAATCAAAATTCCGGTATGGACGTACTAGATGCCTTCGTCTGTACAGACATGCTCTACAATGGCTTCACATGACAAGCGCGTGCTTCTGATGCGCCATGGACCGGTGGGCTTCGGTGGGGTCCGGTGGCCTTCCCTCCGGTCCCTCTCCCCTGGTTGCCGTGTGGAGGCCACCCTGCCCATGGGGAGGGTGGGAGCCGATGTGCTCCAGCCCACTTGACTCCGACCAGGCCGGTGGACAGGGCCGAACATGGAGGGAATGCATGAAAGCATCTCCGTGAGTCACCGTACGGAGGCATTCATCTCGTGCTTCCATACTGGGAATTTCATCGATTTCTTCTCGCCTTTTGTGTTTCGAGGGGCCACCGGTTCACGTGTGACCGACCTCTTAGAGACAAGCGTCAACTGAGCAGCAGTGGCAGCGGGACTCGCGCAGCCACTACCCAGCGCAGCGCAATTATCGTAGCGCAGGCGTAAGGCGGAGGGGTAGGTGGGAACAATGACCCAAGGATACAGATGTACTCTACTTCTTGTTAAAGCGCACAGAAGTGCTAAATCTTACATTACCACTACAAAACAAGTGGTAATCACAACAAAAAACACACAATATAATAGAACTTCTCATTGAAACGTACAACGAGCTTTTTATCCTGTTAATTTTCCTCAATTTACCGATTTGAGATTTCATGTGCTCATGAGTGGATGGAAA
>SZWC01001178.1:98741-109814 GCA_023375785.1 Penium margaritaceum | reverse complement strand
TTTTTTTTTATAGGTACCTCTGATGCATTCTAAGAACCTACATTCTTCTTTCAAATCACCATTATTTGTTCCATTAAAATAATGATTCATATACGAAAATGACTTGAAATTTCATGAAACACAATATCACTCATTTTCCAAAGCTCTTATGAATCTTTCATTGTGTGAGCCACTCCTTCCTTACCTGTGTATGACGTAATCAAGGTAGGAAAGAAACCAAAGTTTTCTGTTTTGGGATTCTTTTCTCACTATTCTCAATCTTAGACAAATAATGATTACTATAACAAATTTTAAAGCACTAATGAGAAAACAACCACATTTTAAAAGCATATTCTTGTGTAGAATAAGTCATTGGTCCTCCGAAACATACATTTAAAATAACAAAGGCAAATTGTAATACTTATATGCCTTTAACTTTTAGCACAAATTTTGATATTCGTTTAAATAATCCAAAATTGCATGATTACATAATAAAAAACACTAGTTAGTTTTCTAATGTTTTTTAGAAAAGCATAAAAAAACTAAAATACCCATTAAAATCAATATCAAGATTGTTATATCGTTCATCAAGTTAAAAATTAAGGACAAATATAGTTATAATGTAGTAGATGAAAATATCTTAAATTAATTATGATTCAAAATTGAGGTTTTCAAAAGAAAATGAAACTTTTTGCGGATCTGTTCCCAGATGATACACAACAGAAATAATCTATAACATTTTTTACACTGGGTAACTCACATGCTAATAGCATATCTAGAATATTTTGAACATTTCAAGACTCAAGAGTGTTACTCTAATTATGATCTTGAAGAAAAATGAGCTAAATTGAAACGTGATTTTTCTCATGTTAACATTCAAAACTTTCATTGCATCGTACGTTTGAATTATGTGTATATAGGTTGAATTCAGGTTATTCATGTGGCATTCCTTGTCACAGAAGTAAATGTATGGCAGTATAATTCCATACAAAATGATTAAAAAAAATTCATCACATGTATAATTAACCAAGGAATGAATGCACAACCTATCATAAGCATCCATACACCTTATGTGTGTCGATTTTCATACCCATATCCATCTCCATATCAATATACATAATGCATCCAAATCACTATCCATATCCATATTCGTACCCATTCCCATATTCATATCCATACCAATCTCCATATCCATGTTTATATCCATATGAATTTACGTGGCCACATACATGTATCCATACCCCCATGCATATACAGATACATATGGAAATCTAAATCCTTATCCATACCCCCATGCTTATTCATGTCCATTCATGTATCCATATCCATATCCATATCCACATCCATATCCATATCCATATCCATATGCATGTCTATATCTATATCCATATTTGTTTTCACATGAATATCGATCGCATGTATATTTGTTTCAATACCGATACCGATATCCACATCCATTTCCATATCCACATCTATATCCATACCCATAAGGGTATGGATATAGGACATTTGTCCTAGGAAATTACTTGAACAGTCATTACTACACTCAACAACAACGACAAGGATAACTATCAAGAATCTATTCGAAAGAATAACCTTTTATACATGGGACGGACAACAATGACCATGTACTCCAACTCTTGGTCACATCCATCATCTGTTCTAACGTGAAAGCCTCACGTTGTAGACTGCAAAAATGGCATTAGTCAAACATGTTTGGATTTTAGAAAATTTTATTGATGCTTTTTATTGTATTCTGTTGATGATTGTTAAGAAACCTCAAAGATAACAGAAGAAACAAAACCTAAAACTATAGAGTCTGACTTTCTAGAGGAGAGCAACATCATCAAAGCCAAACGTATTATAGCATTTCATAAGAAATTATGGCTACAACCTCTGGTAAGTAAAAAATACCCTCTATGCTTTCTTTAGCACGAGGGGCGGTTCGGGCCTCCCCCTTGCAAATAGCGAGGGCTGGCCAGCGGCTAGCCCTCCCCAGCGAGGGCTAGGCAGTGGCTACACACGCGCTGGCCACCAGCCAAATGGTTGTCGGCCACCCGCTGGCCAGCCCTAGCCGCCGATCGAGTTGGGGGCTCGATCGGCGGATGAGGGTCCACCAACGCCTCGTGAGCGAGGCTAGTGGCTGATAGTCCCACACCCTTGCCCTCATCCTCCCCTTATCACCAACGAAGGTGAGACAGACAAGGGGAGGGGGTGAGCGAGAGAGGGGGCGAGAGTGCTACATGACAGGCACAAAATCGCCGGTGTACTCCGCACGGGAAGATTTTGTGCCATCACGTCAAAATATATAGAAGTCATGCGTTAGCGTGACTTTGACATTTTTCTCGGTAAAACTCATGGAAACCCACGACTTCGGGGTAAACACACCTTGTTCTGGTCCAGAAACTATGGGGTGAAGTTTAAAAAAGAAATGGGCCTCCGAAGACTAAAAGTATTCAAGTCTCCTTGTAGGGGGTCATTGATGACGATTGCTCATCAGTTCTCCAAGGGGGAAACCCCCTCACGTAAAGTGAGATCGCCATTCTACGAACTCCAACGACGACTCTCAGTGGAGTAGGAGACAACATCAGCCACATTGGTAGCCGTAGCTAGTACGCCCTGGGTGACTAACTTCGTGATATTTTTGGTGTTTGTACTGTACATTACACGCTACCGGCGGGGCATAACAGTAGCAGCAACGGCAAAAGGGGGTACAAGATTAACCTCTTGGAGCCCAAACTCAACCATTTGCTCCAAACTTAATCGTTTGGAGCAGTGCAAATTGCATTGGGAAGCTATTGAAGAGCTCTACTTATTTTTTCTACATTCCCCCAGCATCTCCCCATCACAAGAGATCCAAGAGCATTTGTTTTGGTATGGGTGGGGTGTTACCTTGCTTCAAAAAGTGCGAGTTTGGCCATTTCTCAAGCTTTCATTCTTCTTTCCTTGGTCCAAAATTTTGAGCAGGGGGGCTCCTCATCTTGAGTGGCCTCTAGGGGCTGTTAGAAAATCAAGAAAGGAGGAGGCTCCCCCTTGAAGGTGTTTTTAGGCCCCTCCATGGCCGTGGGCCCAAGGAAGATGCTCAAAGATGTCTCTAAGACGCAAATCCAAGGCCAAAGGAAGATGAAGGAAGATAAGATCTCAAGAGAAAAACCCACGCTGTAGAGAAACGTGTGAAGAGGGTAGTAAATTCTTGGTTGGATTAGCCCCCTCTTACTTCTCTTTGCTATTGAGTGAAACTCAAACTCTTGTAGATTTCCCCTTGTTTTTCCAATATGTTTTCCAAGTGCCCAAGAGACAATCAAGCGCCGTGAGTCATGGCTTAGGAGCCGTGCAGCTGTGCATCGTGGCGAGTTTAAGGACAAGCAGCCTACAAACCCCCCATCGAAGAAGACTAGCAGGCAGAAGACCGCCAACCACAAGCGCAGCCATGATAACGACGAGCAGCACACGACGTGTGATTGTCGCAACATCGCTTTCCGTGAAGACCTCTACCTCTCTGAATGAAGCCCTGCCACTTCAAGGCTGACTGCTCTCAGGCCGCTGCTCGTGGTGGAGAAGGGACAACGGCACTAGCCGCAATGGCAGCACCACGTGGAGATGGTGCGGCACGCAGTCGCAATCAGGGTCGAGGTCACAATTGTGGCCGTGGCCATGGGCCGGGTTATGGGAACAGCCAAGGCCACGGGGCGGGTTTTCCACAACCTTGAGTGACGCTAGTGGGAACCAATCAGGGACAAAAGTGGATCACAAGTGTGGGTAAATGTTTTTTTATGAGGATGTACAACATTTCAACTATTTGACGAGTTAAATTTTCTTGGTTATGTTCTCCCCTCTTGTTGAACCACATTCCATACTTGTTGATCGACATCGCCCACCAAATCTTGCATCTCTGAATGAAATGCATGATTGTTCTTAATTACTGGTCGGGACATGGACCACCATACATGACTTTTCTGACGCAATGATTGAAGCAAACGCTCTCAAGGCGATGAGCACAATCAAATTCGCAATACCATTGCTCAATGATTTTGATCCAACCCGGTTCAAAGATTGGAAGGTGCTTGGCGAATTCACATAAAACCGCAAGATGATAACCCAAGCCGATGCAACACTTGAGGTGCGATGCCCTCCACACCAATTTTTGTGTTTACCACAAACTTGGGTTGCCATCATCAAATGTTGTCACTCGGAAGAGTGGGGGTAATATGATGATGTACTTCAAAGGGCACATGGCCGATGCCCTTATGAACGAGCTGGCTGACATCAAAGGAGATTACTCCATTGTTAGCCTCGGCTTCACACGAAAAGTGGGCCTCAAGTATTTGCCATTGAATAGCTCAGTTGTTGTCGGTGACTACCATACGGTACATGTGATCAGTACCCTCAAAGCAAAGATTTGCATTCAAGATTACACTCAAAGCGTCACGCTGAAGGTTCTGAACCTTATTAACCCTTTTGATGTAATTCTAAGCAATCCCTCACTTTGCAAAAAGAAGGCGGTGATGTTCTTTGATTCAAAGCACTTGATCCTCTTGAAGGGGCTGTGCCGCTTTACTCTAGTTCCGAGTACGGAACTACCACCAACCCGAATCAAAGTCTATACCAGCTTGTTCATGATGCAAGTCAAGAAACATATCCGACAAGGTTGTCGATGTTTCTTGGCCCAACTGTAGAAAATGAAAGACGAAGTGAAGTACGACATGCCGTAGAAATCCAGAACAATGTTGGCGGAGTTCTCAGACGTATTCCAAGACCGACCGGCTGGGCTCACACCAGAACTGTCGGAATGGTGAAGTCAACACTAACATAATCCCTCGGATAATCTAACCTCTAAACAAGGTTCAGGTATCGCATCAAGGCAATACGAACCACCTCACCAATGGATTGTCGGTCACGATCGATAACCCAGAAGCGAGCCGCTTCTAATGAACTACGACCACGTTGCGACTACATCCGGCTAGCCGAAAGAAGTCGTTGCTTTACTTTTGTCCTGTTCTACGATATGTTACCAAGGATGTTCATTCCCTCAAAGTAACACAGGAAAGTTCTGCTCATCCTGTTCGCCTTTGGTTCCATGGCTTCGCCACCGTGTCTTTGCTCTGCTCGCTCTTTGCTTGCTTTGACCTCACCATCCACTCTGAGCTCATGCCTCCTCGCTCCGTCGCTCTCAACACTTCGCTCAACTCCCATCAACTCATTACTCTCACTCGACCTCAACTTTCTCTTGTGGACAACTCGTCTCTTCCGCTCCTCCCTCGTCACATCAAGTCCCTTTGATCTTCCGTGCCTAAATTCTCAGTACGACTCATGCCTTCCTGTTTTCTTCATCTATTTGAAGTGCTCAGCTCCTTCTGCATGTCGCCTTGCTTTTGCCTGCTTCTACCACTCCTATCTCCCCCCGTTGCATTCTTCTAACAAGAACGACACATACGCAACACGACTCTGCTATAACAGGCTACGACTCCTCCATTCAGACCCATGTATTGCCTAAATCCGACAAAGAGGCAAGAGGTCAAACTCAAAATTAAGGAGTACCTTACAGAAGTTTGGATTGAGCCGAGTAGCTCACCGTATGGTGCATCTATCCTTTTGTGAACTAGAGGGATTTTGGTTTGCGCATGTGCATGGACTACCAGACGTTGAACAAGCTTACAGTGAAAAATCGATTCCCTTTATCGCGAATTGAGGACCTCGTTGACGAAATCTAAGGATTGAAAGTTTTCTTGTCCATGGATTTGTCACAGGGGTATAAACAAATCTTCATCTCAAAATGTGAGGATTTGATAGAAGGAGAAATGAACTCAATGTTTGCCAAGAAACTCGTTTCTTTGTATTGCTTCACCGAGTCAAATCCTAGTTTTCTCAACAACAATAGAAGAGCATCTAGAGCATTTACGTGAAGTCCTTGGGATCCTTTGGGAGTAAAGGTCCTATGGAAAAAAGAGAAAGTGCAAGTTTGCACAAGATGAGCTTGAGTACATCGGACACATCTTAGGCAAGGACAATATCCGTGTTTCCCTAGAAAAGGTCCAAGCCGTGGTGGATTGGCCGCGCCCAGCAAACATCGAGAAGATCTGGTCTTTCCTTTGCCTTAAAAACAACTCTTGCCAGTTCATGCAAGGGTACTCAACATTGGTAGCATAGCAAACCAGACTCAAGTGAAAAGACACACGTTCGGATTAATCACCAGACCATGAGAAGGGTTTTTTCAAATTCAAGGAACTTCTTGCCACCCTCCTAGTCTTAGCTTTTCTCTATCAATCGTAATCTTAGGAGATGCGGTGTGATGCGTCAGTAATAAGACTCAAGACAGTCCTCATGCAGAACGGTCATCTAGTCGTGTATGAGAGCCTTAAGATCACTCTTGCTAAAACGCGGTACACGACTGGTGATTAAGAGCTTCTTACAGTGGTACACGTTTTAAAGACGTGGAATTCTTTCCTTGAGGTTGTAGAGGGAGATGTGACAGTCGTGGCCTACCATAACTTGTTGGTGTTTTTCCAAAAGTCACCGAACCTGTCATGGTGACATGCTCATTGGAGTGAATACCTGAGTCGTTTCTGGTTCACATGGGAGTATCAGCTAGGGTGCATTAACGTGGCCAATCCACTAAGCCGACATGCTGTGGAAATGAAGACAACCATTGACGTTAGTGGGTGTTTATGGTCCTTGCGTTGAGCTCAACGTAGACACCTGACATCCTCGCACCCATGCGGCAACCACCCCGAGAGATTATCCACTACAACGGCTCTGTGGACAATATCCAAATGGGATACTATGTGGATTCTTGATTCGTAGACTCTCGCAATCTGAGAAAGCCCCGATTGGTGGAAAATGTAGGAGTTTACTGGCACGGAGAATAAGTCGTTGTGCTAGAATCAAGATTTCTTCAGGCAAAGATGATCTGTCAGTTTCATTATTCGTTAGTTGTAGGTCATGTGGGACCATAAAAGATGTTTCAAGCACTCTCTGACCACTAGTGGTGGCCAAGATGGAGCGTCGATGTCCGCAAATATTGCATGACATGCGACCCATGTCCTAAAGCAAGGGAAGTAACAAAAGACTTGCTGGACTCCTTCAACAACTTCTCATCCCAGGGACTCCAAGTGAGTTTGTTAGCATAGAATAGCATTAACGGCCTTCAAGCCACGACTTGTGGCTACGATGCAATCTTGGTTATGGTTGATCTTCTGACAAAGATGATATACTTCGTTCCCACAACTACTGATGTGAATGCTTAGGAGATCGGTTGTCTATTCTTTGAGGGTTTCGTGAAGCATCACGGTTTGCCACTACGCGTTATCTCTGACCGAGACAGAAAATTCGGTAGTATGTATCGGCAAAGGATGAACGAGTAGTGCGAGAGCGAGTCTCGCATATCGACGGCATTCCACCCTCAAACTAACGGAAAAACAGAGCGCATGAATTGCACTCTAGAGCGGATGCTCCACATGTATGTGAACCTAGCCATGGACAACTCGGACAAATTACTAGCACCAACAGAATCTACAGTGAACAACTATGTGAATGAGTCCACGTAGTTCACGCCATTTGTGTTGAAAAATGGTCGGCATCCAGTGGTGTCGTCTTCCTTGGTGAAGAGAGGGAGCACCAACAGAACATTGATGTATTGAACAACATTCCCACTATGTGGCATTCATGGAAAGACGACCATAGGAGGTTGGGGACGCCCAACATGGTTGTCGCATGGATGCTCTGTCCTGAAGGGGTGAGTTTGCAAGGCATACTGACCTTCTAACTACAGCATAGGTGCAAGTGCAAATCACGTGTTCATGTCTTAGCGTGTGATTCAAGATTATTAAATTTTCTTTTACAATGTTGATGCTTCCCTACGGGACACTCGTACCTGTTGTTCTGGAAACAAGAAGATTCATAATAAGTGGGAAGGAGTGTAGCAGGAGGGCCGGTTTATCCCTCTCCGCCCTCATAAAATGCGAGGTCTAGCCGGCGGCGAGCCCTCTCTTGCAAGGGCTGGCTGATGGCCAGCCACGCACTGGCCACCGGCCGGCTGGAAGCCGGCCTGCCGGGTGGCCGGTCGCTAGTCATGTGACTGGTCGGCCACCTGCCGACCAGCCGTAGTCGCTGATCGAGCTGGGGGCTCGATCGACGGCCGGAGGGCCACCAAAGCCTTGCGAGCAAGGCTGGTGGCCCCGCACCCTCGCCCTTGCCCTCTCATCCACGCCGACAAAGGTGAGACAGATGAGGGGAGGGATTGAGGAAGACAGAGGGCAAGAGTGGGGCAAAATGACTGGCGCAAAATCACCAGCGTGCTCCACAAGCGACGATTTCATACCATTGCGTCAAGGTATATCGAAGTCGTGAGTTAGTGCAACTTCGACCTAATTCTTGATAGAAATTGTGTAAACCCATGATTTTGGGATAAAGACCCATTGTTCTGGTCCTGGATCAAGGGAGTGAGGTTTGAAATGGACATGTGCCTCCGCGGACTCGAAATATTTTAGTCTCCCTACTGAGGGTCGGTGATGACGATTGCTCCTCAGTGCTACACAGGGGAAAACCCCTCATGCAGGCTGAGATTGCCATTTTACGAACTCTGATAACTCTTAACAGGCGTTGGAGACAACGCTCGCTACACTTTCTTGTTGGCCTTAAACTTGAGTTACTACCACCATTTTTTAGTATCTCATGAGTGAAATTTGAATACATTTGAGATCCAAAAGAATGCCATGGCATAACACCTCTAATGAGGATGTAGGCTAGTATAAGATTATCTGGCAAATTTTTTCTATCCGTATCCATATTCATGTTTATATATGTGCCTACATGAGTTATGGTTTATCACCTTGAATTCATACCCTTGACAATTAGTGTATCAAAAAGTGTGTCTTAATATACCAATATTTTTCACAAATCATCATCAACAATTCATGTCACTAGATCCCATATGTACACTCATTGTACAAGATGTTAGTTGTTTTGGATTGTATGTACTTGATACTTGTTTTTCTTAGAATTCCATGTTCACTGATATATTCACTTCCCAATACACTTGTTGACACACAATTTTATGCACAAGGTGATTGGTCATATATGGCCTACATCCGGGTGTATACATATGTATGTATTCATATCCATCTCTCCATCCATATCCACATCCATGTGCAGATCCACTTCAATATCAAAATCCATATCCATATCCATGTCTATAACCATTTCTACATGCATGTCAAGAGGTATATCCATATTTATATCCATGTCTTTCTCCAAAATTTATCCATACACATCCACATTCATTCCATTCTTTTGCCCATGTAGATCTTCATGCGTGTACTAATGTAAGTGTTAATATCTAGAATTTCTTTCATTTTCTAAATTTCATGTTGATCCTTAACTTTCGGGTGAAGATGAATTTCATTTTTTGATTTACATCAGAGATGTCACCACTTGCTTTTTTCATGTTTTCTCATGCGTTGCAACCTAGTGCACAGTGGTCATTTTATTCTTCACATGACTCTGCGCATTCAAAGTAGTGTATTCTACAGAGGTTTTTTATTCTTACAAGGTCGTGGAGAATGGTTGGCTGCGTGTGTGTAGTGTGGCTGATTGCTTTGTCATGAAGGGCCAGTATACTTTGATCGGCAGGAGCATGCTTTGTACAATCGTCATATCATTTTACCAGTCATATCTACGCAAGAAGTTGACCCTTTTTCTTGCGCCTTTTTTTCTTTTTGGCGATTTTCCATGACACCAAAAGCTATTGGGGAAAATAGATCACCTATCGTTGACTCACCCTAGTTTTTGCAAGATATCCGATCACGTTCGACTTCATCGTGATGTTGTTTTGCACGTTCAAATCATGTCGGGAGACTAAACTTTGCATATTGAAAAGGGAACTCCCCAGACCCCGCTATAGAGGGGTTTAGGAGGTGCTGGAACCTTAGTAAAACCCACAACCCGTGTATGTTACAGGGGATTTGCTGAAATTGCTTGTCCTTGCCGATTTTGAGGGCAAAGTCGGGTATGATGCTAAAGTAGTGGCAGTGATGCGGAATTCAAATTTTCAGCTGGTCAATGGCGTAGCGCTTTGGGCGACGTATCGCGGCGCACAGATATCCCGTTTTCTTCGACCCGTTGCTGCTTGCACCTGGTCGTTGCATGGCTGAGCCGCAAAGCCTACTGCAAGCCCATGCCGTGCGCGTGGCTTCTCGCTCTCCTCCGTTTTTTTCCGACGGAGCGTAGAGCCCGGCCAATTGTCACCGGGCTTGCCAACGCGGCGTTGGCAAGCCCGGTGACGCCTGGTGAGCCTCAGTGGCCCAATGGCCCGCGGCGACGGTTTCCTACCTTGCTGGAAAATGACCGAGGGGGGTACTCTTTCTTTGCAGCGCGTGCGATTGCCGTCTCAGAACGCCAAACTGGAGCGACGCGAGTCGCACGGTTCTAGTTCGCGTGCAGAGGCGGAGAGGGAGCGTGCTCCGTGCCCCGTTTGCGTTGCAGAGCCTGGAGCTGTCAGCGGTTGCGTTGCGTGACTGTTGTTGCAAGCGTCATGTCATGACGGTCGGTCATGATGACTGGCAGCGCGCCATAGGTGGCGTGTGTGGGAAGGAGAGGAAGGGGGGACGACTGTTTTGTGGTGACGAGTACGGAATGGTGGGTTGTGGGGTGCATTGCTCTCAGCCGCAATCGGCCGCAAATTGCGGCTGACCTGATGCGGCCCGCAATAGGTCGGTCAGCCGCATACTTTCGGAGGCAAAGCCAAAGCGACGACGGCGATCATTTGTCTACGAACAAGGCGCTGCGCCTTCTTCCCCCGGGCTTTGCGCGTGACGACTCGTTACTCTCTTCCCTCGTCCCTCACGAGGGAACTTACGGCGGATTCGTGAACGCTCCGTCTTCTCCTGTGGAATTGTTTGTCCGCTGCTGCGGAGCTTCAACGACTGTGCAGCTTTGCTGCGGCCAGTAAAGCCCTCAACCTTACCGAGCCTTGGGAACTCAGGTGATGGCTGAGCCTCATTTCCCACAGGCTGTGGGCCACAGCAATGAGGCGAAGGTAAACAGGGAGGGGGACCGGGGGTTGATGTGGGAAGGAGGGGGGGGGGGGGGGGGGGGGGG
>SZWC01001178.1:64738-80840 GCA_023375785.1 Penium margaritaceum | reverse complement strand
CCCCCCCCTTTTTCCTCCTTCCCCCACCCTCCTTCCTTCCGTCCCCTCTTCCACACCTTCAACTTGGTCGCAGTGAAGGGCATGAGCATGTGTCTCAAGTCTCTCTCCAACCTCCTCAGGGTGCGACCGATCTTCCCTCGAGCGAACACCATGCTGCGCGGCACCTTTTCCCCCCCGCTGGGGTTGTCTCCCCCACCACCACCTGCTCCTCCTCCCGACGCCGCCTTCTTCTTCTCCTTCTTCTTCTTCTTCCACTTCTCCGCCAGTGAGGGCCTCGCCCTCATCTTGATCGTTTGCTGCGGCTTCCGCATTGTTGACGGGGAGAGAGGTCAGAGGACTTGAGACTGAGGGAAGAGAGGGAAGTCGAGAGTAAGGGAAGGGAGGAAAGTGAAGAGCGAGGGAAGGAAGGGAAGTTGAGAGCGAGGGAAGGGGGGAATCAGCAGGGTGAGGAGGTGCCTCTGCAGGAGGAGAGGGCTTCGGTTGGGATCTTGCAGGCCTGTGCACGGGATGAAGCACGTGGGTTGCACATGAGCCTGGTCCAGTCTCGCCGGACTCCGAAACGGCCAACAACGCGCGGGCGGCAAAATCCGGTGGGCGAGCTGATCTGGGGTTGCGAGGAGCTTACGAGCTGATGTGGCGAGCGCGAACGCGAAAAAAAAGCTCGGTCCCACTACACCGCGATAGAGGTGAACAATTGAAAAGAGGAGTAATTTATGTCGAATTTGGAAATGAACCTTTGAGATCGAAGCATCCCCGCCGTAACTTGACTCACGGCGATGGCTTCATGCATCCGCGCCAAGTCCGCCCCTGTCCGCTGACCAGGGTGGCCTCCAGAAGACGATTCAACCGGAGCCCACCCAACCCGATGGGTTGGGTGGACACTAGTGCGCTGGAGAGCCCACGGGAGGTCACCCAGAGAGAAAATCAATATTGTGCCCTGAACCGACGTTCTGGTTTTGATTTTGACTACAAGGTTTTCGCATTTTCCCTCTCAAACTCTGATTTTTGGATGATTCTTTGACCTGGAGGGAATTGGTTCGAATCAGCGAGAGAACATGTAGGACTCCTCCAAAATCGCGTGTCTCGCTGTCCGAGTTTGATGGACACAATTCTTGATTCTTCGGAGGTCATGCTAAGGTAGGTTGTAGCAACTTCGACGGTCGACTCGCACACCCCACGGCTCGTGCGCAGGCGCCAATTTTTGTCGTGCCGTCGGCAAGAAGACGGCGCCGGTTCGACCGTAGATGTCACTGTAGATTTTGTAAAATGTTGTTTGAAATCACGTTTCTGATTAGAATCAACATCATATGCATTTCGTCTGATTTTAGTAATTTCCGCCGATAGGACGTTATCCAGTTTGTGGGAACGATGCCACGTAGGATAAAATCACCTCCAAAACATAAGAAACTGGCAGGTCTCATGTGATTCTTGGTTTGTTTTCGCCACTCCCTTAAGCGGATGAGGCAAAGGTTGCGGGCACTCACGGACGACTTCGTCGCGCCGCCTCCCGCCCCCGACACATAGAATCAAAATCAAAATCAGAGTGATAGTTCAAGGCCTTGGTCTGGTTCCAAAACGAGCACTTGAATCTATCTGATCGCTAAGCGGGCAGACAGATTTGTCCACTTGTAGTATAAGCCCCCAGATTTTTCCCCTCATCAACGCGAGAAAATGAAAATGGTTTGATGATGGACGAGTAGTCAAATTTGTCTCCCTCGAAATTATCCTCTTGCGAACGAGAAGACAGAAATTCCCCCCTTTCATTCGCGACGCCACATCATCCGCACCATTCCAGGAAGGAATGATGGTCTATCTAAGTCATGATGTCTTTTCTCTTGTAGTAAAGAAACTTAGTCAAAGTTATATGAAAGACATGAGAATTTGCGTGTTTGTACATAGCCAAATGGGCCCCAAGTTCGGGCTTGGAAAAAGGGGGAAGCGTACAAGAGGACAATTCAATCTGCTCGTTTCCTGAGTGGACGGATTTGTATGCTCATCCAATGCCTTCCGATTCTTCGGAGGGCATGCACATCTGTCCACTTGTAAAACAAGGAGACAGAAGTGTCCTCCTATCTGCCCCCCGCCCTTCTCCAAGCCCGAACTTGGGGCCCAGTTTGCTATGCACAAACACACAAAGTCTCATGTCTTTCATTTAAGTTTGACCATTTTTTTACCGAGGAAGAAATGGCATCGTAAGGAAGATGGACCATTTTGGTATATTTGCAAATGGTGCGGGTGACGTGGCATCACGAACGAAAGGGGGACTCTTTTTTTGCTCGTTTGCAAGAAGACATTTCTCAAGGGAACATATTTGGTTGCTCGTCCACCATCTGACCATCTTTCTCTACTCCCATTGACGAGGGGACAAATCTTTCTACTCATACCAAAAGTGGAAAAATCTGTATGCTCGCTCTGCGTTCAGACAGATTTGAGTACGCGTTTAGAAACCTAACCAAATTTGAAATTCTCTCGAGGTCACCCACCCCATCAAGGGTTTGGGCTCCTATTGTAACAACTTTAGGGTGAAAGTTGCCAACAGATGGCCATCAAAAACGAGGGTTGTGTGCCAGAGCCCATCCAAACATATGTTTGCATGGACAAGGCCATTCGAACCGTCCAAAAGATGAAAAGTAAATTTTTTTATTATTTCAATGACCACCACTTTTGTATGGTGTTCCCCGCCTCAAAAATTCAAGTTCATAAGTGAGAAGATCTGGAGGGAATTGGTTGGGCATGCTTATGATGCAATGGTCAATGCTCACGAGTGCTTTGGCATCACGTTCAGCACCCAAACCTATCATCCCTGCCAAATCTACTTAGAATTCATGCTAACTTCCAAAGCCAAGTACAGACTCCATACAAAAATGACTTCAGGAAGTGACTTTTTTACTTTTGGAGACGAGCTGCCCTTAGATCATTTTTTTATTGACTTCAAAGTTTCACTAGTTTTGTCATTTTTGTGAATATTTTTATCTAAAATAACAGTTCATTTTCCTTATTTCATGTTGAAAAATTGGCATTTTGAGTTTTCCCTCTCAAACCCAGCTTCAACAACGAATATGAGCACTTTGAGCTCCGATCAAACTGCTTCCCAAGCCGCCTTGCTTTTTTTACCACGGGTCCCAAGTTCAACATCGCTAAAAGGGAAACTGCAATGTCGATGGGACAGTCATGGCCAAATTACACCAGAAGAAGTCGGCTGGCCTTAAAGGGAATGATATTCAACCAAGGAAGTCGGCTTCACGTGTCAACTAGCGTTCCTGGTTTGGAGCCTTAGAAAGTAGCTTCTAACTTCTCAAAAGCGAGTTTAGGAATATATGAATAATTTTCATGAGTGGATAAATTCAAGAATTCTATGGTAGGGTGAAGCTATAGCGATGCCACTTTCTCATGGTAAACCAATATGGCGTAGACTTCTGTGCCAAAACAAAAATGCTAGAACATAATTATGAACTTTTTAGCATTTCATGTGAAATCATTCATTTTCTTATAAGGGGCCAAAACAATAAAAGCGACAAATGGAATGGCCTTTTATTGTGAATTTTCAGCTTTTCTTCCCACTGAACTTTCGTACAAACGACACTTGGGTCTCCACAATGGATTTTGGCTATCCAGCATGAACTGAGATGGCTAGGTTCAAATACGATCATCACAACATATGCTTTTTGCCACAGATGGTAGTGTTCTCATGGGGATGGAAGACAAATGCAATTTTGAGTTCCGTTTCTTTGATTTGGAGGCAAATTGGTTGCTACATCATTCGCAGAAAATTCTACAATAAATTCTACGCCATGCGTATCATGCTCACTATCCTTGTCATGTAGATGTCTGGCGAGTCTGGAAAAGGCCCATAAATCATTGTTCCTTGGACGAACCCACTCAAAATCTATAGAATCGTTATCGCATGCATCTCATTCACCAATCCTTTGTGTCACGTCCTTGACATGTACGAGTACCAAAACTCAGTGAGTAGGTATTTTTATCAATATATTCATGCCCTATTCTAGAAAAGTCTCCAGATTGTTATGCTGATTGGCCAAGGAAATCTTGGCCACCTATCCTGGCCTTGGGTCTTTCATTCAAGAAGGTTCTCATAACTACGACCACTTTCCAGAACGGTCGCCACACGTATCACAAACTCTATCGCTGTTTTGATATTTTTCTGTAGACTTCTCAAGGCACTAGACTTTCATGAATCTTTCTTCCATATTCTCGAAGCCCTCCGACTCATTTGTGGAGCATCTTGAAATATCCACTTACAATATGACCTTGCACGCATCGCTCCACTCGAGCATGAAGGGATAAATATATGCCCCATTGTGATACTTGTTACTGAAGGTATTTCCTTCACACACTCGACACTTACCATCAAAGCACACCTAATACTTGATATAATTTATTCATTGTTCCCAATTTCTTAAATTTCTTGAACCACTTTGTACTTCATCGATGTGAACCACCTAATTTTTGCTCGGTGTATCACTACGTATCAAAGCACAACGATGCTGAAGGGATAGCCAACGCATTAACTACCGGACAACAACCTTGCACAACTCTCTAGCGTATCTCCATCGTTCAGAAGCTTGTGGACCTCCTGATAACAACCGTGAACAAATCAAGCACAACCTGTAACGAGGTGCCCACTTCTTCTGGCATACCCGGGGCTCATCCGAGTTTTGGGGGCATGCTGGCGATTTTCCGATTTCTCAGAAACGCAGGTCGCGGTGGAGCTCACCCCTGCTCGACCCCCTATGCGAGGAGGAGGAGGAGGAGGAGCGAGCACGCGAGTGAGCACCAGCGTGGAGTTCACGTCGGCGCTACGGGTGTGTTTCGCGCGAATCCCCACACAATGTTCCGAACACGCCACACGGGGGTGGCTTCCCCCTCTCGACGGGCAGCGTATCGAATACGCTACCCACCGACGGGTCTCTCTCAGAGGCGGGCTCCTGACTCCGGATGCGTTCAACCACAACACCGTACTCACCATCGGAAAGCATACGCAGTGGCTTGCAACGCACGCAGCGGATTGCCGAGAGAGAAGACAGACCGTCGATCTCGATGATCGACGGCCAAGCATTTCTCGCACTAGGTATTAGGTGCAAGTAGAGCACCAGGAGCAGGTGCAAGCAGATCCTTGGGTTTAGGAGCAAGTAGCTTGCTTCAACAAGCTAGGAAANCGTGTTGTGGCAGCTACGCACGGTGCAAGTTGAAGCGCGAGTGCCGACGAAATGGGAGCAGTTTAAGCAAGCCATCAGAGATCGATTCATTATTTTGAATGCCTCCATGGTCGCACGCAACAAGCTGAAGCAGCTGAAGCAGATTGGCTCGGTGCAGGAGTACACGCGTCGTTTCTTGGCATTGTGCTCGGAGATTGACGACATGAGCGAGCCAGAGATGGTAGACAAGTACCATGACGGCTTGAAGGCAGAAATTCAGTGCACGCTAGCACTCAGTGGAATCACAAAGTTCAAGGTGATGGTGGCCACTACTGAGCGTGTTGACGCGCTACGCTACCATCGAGGGGGTTTGCGTGAAAAGCAGGAGAATTTTTAGCGTCAAGCGCANACGCACGCAGCGGATTGCCGAGAGAGAAGACAGACCGTCGATCTCGATGATCGACGGCCAAGCATTTCTCGCACTAGGTATTAGGTGCAAGTAGAGCACCAGGAGCAGGTGCAAGCAGATCCTTGGGTTTAGGAGCAAGTAGCTTGCTTCAACAAGCTAGGAAAGCAATAGGTTGAGGCCTAGGCCAGCCAACCGAAAAGTATAGATACCTTGTACTTAGTTCAATCTGATAAACTTGTATTTTCTAGCTCTAGCTTCCAGAAATCTCCAAGTCTAACTTCCCGCTGCGACTGTGCTCTCCACACGCTAAAGCCTAATCTCCAGAGAGCACCCACTCTCACATATGGTATCAGAGCCAGGGCCACGCGTTGGGCGGAAGCGCTGCCAGAGCTCACCAAACTTCAAGGAGCGAAGGCACGGACTACGCCGGACAACGTGGAGGCTGATCGAGAGGGAGATTCCTGGACCAGAGTTCGAAACCAACGCACGAGCCAACCTCTGGAAAAATTTCTACATTTCCAAAACGTCCACACTGCCTACCATGCGCGCGGGGGAGATGACAGGCGACTCATACGCTCTTCGAAGACCTCAGATTTTCTTCCCAGACTGCCCAATTACTGCCGAATGTTTTTTGATTGCTCCCAAAATGCTGCCAATTTTTTTTTAAGGATCTCCAGTGGCTAAAATTCATCCATAGCCATGGAGCAGGCCCTACAGCAGATCGTAGAGCAGCTGGGAGCCCTCAAGCTGGATAACAAGCGGCTCAATCAGTAGATGGCTGACCTACGGGAGGGGACTGACGTTGGACAGGTTCGGGCACCCGGGCCAGGAGTCCGCCAAGACTGAAGCCAAAGGCTCCAGAACCGTTCAACCCCTTACTCAAGGGTGCGAGCATACGGACCTGGTTGTTCGCGATGAATAGCTGTTTTGGGGCTCTGGGTCACCCTCCACAGGACGATGCTATGCGTGTGTCATTCGCGGTGACACTGCTACGTGGAGCAGCATTGGAGTGGTGGAGGCAACTGAATACGCCGGCCACTCGAGGTGGAGGTGGGAACGCAGCTGTGCAACATGCCGTGTTGTGGCAGCTACGCACGGTGCAAGTTGAAGCGCGAGTGCCGACGAAATGGGAGCAGTTTAAGCAAGCCATCAGAGATCGATTCATTATTTTGAATGCCTCCATGGTCGCACGCAACAAGCTGAAGCAGCTGAAGCAGATTGGCTCGGTGCAGGAGTACACGCGTCGTTTCTTGGCATTGTGCTCGGAGATTGACGACATGAGCGAGCCAGAGATGGTAGACAAGTACCATGACGGCTTGAAGGCAGAAATTCAGTGCACGCTAGCACTCAGTGGAATCACAAAGTTCAAGGTGATGGTGGCCACTACTGAGCGTGTTGACGCGCTACGCTACCATCGAGGGGGTTTGCGTGAAAAGCAGGAGAATTTTTAGCGTCAAGCGCAACACCAATAAACCCACCCCATGGAGATTGACGTAGTACAAGGAGGCCATCAGTAGAGCAAGCCGCATGGTGGGAACTGTTGGATCTACGGGAAGCCTGGGTACCATAAGACGGACTGTAAGAAGAAGCAACAGGGAAACGGCAACCAGTAGTGAGAGGTAGACGGCCAACTACTGGGAAAGCTTTGTCCGCAACAGCGAACACCAGCCCCAAAAGTCCTTCGACAACTAGGGAGTTCTTGAGTGTATTTCTATGGAGCGAAGGAAGCGAGAACGTTCCGAAGATCCTCCTGAAAGCCGAAATTTCATCGGCTGGTGCTACGAACGGCGAGGGACGCCAGACTCGCCGGTAGATTAAAGCATTGCAGGATTACCGCGTGTCGCACTCATTGTTCAGTGACGAGCTTGCAAAGAGGTTGGGGCTTGCACGGCTACCTAGGAAGCCAACTACGGCCAAGTTGGTGCAAGGGGAGCTGGAGTGCGGACTGCCTCTAAAGCCTCTGAGGGTCCGTCTGGGCAAGCTGTCGTGCGAGGTGAACTTTTGCACGTGCCGGATGGATGCCTATGACGCCATTTTGGGGCGTGATTGGCTGCACCGGTGGAATCCTATTGTGGATTGGGTGCGCAGTCAGGTGAAATTGAAGAAATGCGGAGAGAAAATTGGTTTGCCATTGTGGGCAGAGGAGAAGGACTCCAAGGCAGGCAAGGTGCTGCAGTTGAGTTACGTGCAGTTAAAGCGCTATCAGCGCAAGGGGGATCAAGTGTACCATGTGTGGGTGTAGCAAAAGGTAGCAGCTGAAGAGGTGGAAGTGTTGGCAGCGAAGACAAAGCAACAAGAGGGCAAGCAACAGAAAGCACCAGCAGCAGAGCTGTCGGAAGGCATCAAGGGAGTGTTAGACAGCTACAATGACGTGTTTCCTGCTGAGTTGGCAAAGGGTTTACCACCGAAGCGGGACATCGACCACAAAATTGAGTTGGTTCCTGGAGCAAATCCAACGGTGCAGACTGCTTATCGCATAAGGGATAATGAGCTGGGTGAGCTGAAGAAGCAGTTGGAGGAGCTGACGGAGCAGGGATTCATCAGACCGTCGGTGTCACCCTACGCTGCACCGGTCCTCTTTGTGAAGAAGAAGATAGGGGAGTTGCGGATGTGTGTGGACTATCGCACACTAAACAACGTAACGATCAAGAACCGGTACCCCCTGCCAAGGGTGAAGGAGCTGTTTGACCAGCTGAGGGGAGCGCAATACTTTAGCAAGATTGACTTGCGCTCAGGGTACCATCAGATCCGGATTGCGGAGCAGGATGTGGAGAAGACGGCTTTTCGGACGCGGTACGGCCATTTCGAGTACCTCTTCATGCCGTTTGGGTTGACCAATGCTCTTGCAACTTTCATGAGCCTCATGAACTGGATCTTCCACCCTCACTTGGACCAGTTCATGGTGGTGTTCCTCGATGACATCCTCATCTACTCCCGAACTATGGAAGAGCATCAACAACATCTTCGGCAGTTATTGGAAATTCTTCGGAGAGAGAAGTTGTTTGCAAAGCTCTCCAAGTGCGAGTTCAAGAAAAGGGGGGTGGAGTTCCTTGGGCACATCATGAGCGGCAAGGGTCTCCACACGGACCCAAAGAAGGTGGAAGAGTGAAGTAGTGGCTGACACCAAAGTGCGTGCGTGACATCCAGGTATTCCTGGGGTTTGTCAACTACTACCGGAAATTCATCCGAGGGTACGCAGAGAAGGGTGCATCGCTGATTCAGCTATTGAGAAAGGATCACCAATGGGAATGGGGCGATCAGGAGTAGAAGAGCTTCGAGGAGCTCAAGGCTGCAATGTGTGATGCTCCGGACCTGATGCATCCCGATTCATCCTAGGAGTACGTCATGGCAACGGACGCAAGCAACTATGCCATTGGGGATGTATTGATGCAAGATCACAAAAAGGGGCCGCAACCGATTGCGTATGCGTCTCGCAAGTTGCAAGGCGTGGAGGTGAACTATGCAATCCATGAGAAGGGGATGATGGCGGTGATTCATTTGTTCAAGCACAGGAGGTGTTACCTCGAGTCGTGGCACTGCGTGGTCTTCACGAATCATTGCACACTGAAGTACCTGAAGACGCAGCCAAACCTCAGTCGCCGACTAACTCGCTGGATGGAGTTTCTTGAGGAGAGTTTTGACTACGAGATCCAGTACAGGCCTGCGAAGGTGAACCCGGCAGATCCTTTGTCAAGGAGGCCAGACTTGAGCCTCAACGCCATCTTAGTGCTGATGGGATCACCGGTCATGCATAGCCTATTCAAGCACGGCTATGGCGTAGACAGTGAGTTCACGGGTGGTGCGTTGCAAGATGCCACATGGGATGGAACGTATTGGCGAAGGGGGCAGGAGCGGGGGATTGTCGTGCTGGACTATGCGCCATTAAAGCAGTTGTTGCTAGAGGAGGCACATGACACCCATTACTCGGGTCACTTCGGCTTTGAGAGGATGCTCAAAGCCTTGGCACGCCAATACTGGTGGTCGTCAATGATAACTGATTGCAAGAGGTTTGTGAGCAGCTACGATGTGTGCCAACGCATCAAGGTACGGAGGACAAAGCCACCAGGGAAACTGCAACCATTGCCTGTACCAGAGAGGCCATGGACAAACATCTCGCGCGTCTTCATTGGCGGTTTGCCTGTGACGCAGCAAGGCAACAACACGGTATTGGTGGTGGTGGATCGGTTTTCCAAGATGGCACATTTCATCGCATGTCCTGAGAGCATCACAGCTGCTGGGACGGTTCAACTCTTCCTCGGTCATGTCATCAAGCTGCATGGAGTGCCGTAATCGGTGGTCTCGGATCACGATCCAAGCTTCACTTCGCGATTCTGGAGAGATCGCATGGAGAAGCTAGGCACGCGAGTGCAGCTGACCACGGTATACCACCCACAGAGCGATGGTCAGATAGAGCACACAAACCAGACATTGGAGCAGCTGCTACGAAGCATGATCCCAGCGGATGGAGAGGGTTGGGAGGAGAAGCTCGGAGTGGAAGATTTTGCCTACAACTCAGCGGTGTCAGAATCAACAGGAAAGTCACTATTTGAGGTGGTCTATGGCCACTAGCCACTTAGCCCAGCCGTCCTTGCTATGGCAACATCGCTTCTGGCTGTACAGCAGATTGCTGAAGGGTTTGCCACCACCTGGGACGTGGTGTGGCAACGGTTGTTGAAGGCACAGAAGCAACAGAAGCGGCACGCTGATAGGCATCGCTCTACGGATGAGTTCGAAATGGGAGATTAGGTGATGCTGAACTCTACTAACCTGCAACTGATGGGGGTTGGGAGTCCCAAGCTGAAACCGCGATGGGTGGGTCCATTCCGCATTTTGGAGAAGTGGTCGGCCGTTTCCTACAAGCTGGAGCTGCCAGCTCACTACACCATCCATCCGGTGTTCCACATCTCCCTGCTTCGTGCCTATCGTGACCCCAATACCTTCTTCCAGGGTCGCGGGAAAGCTCCACCTCCTACCATCCAGGTCGAAGGAACTGACAAGTTTGAGGTGGAGACGATTTTGGAGGACCGCCAGAGGGGACGACGGCGAGAGTTTCTAATGTAGTGGAAGGGGTATTCGGCGGAGCACAACCCTTGGGAGCCAGAGACCAAATTCCATGTTAGGGGTACCAACACTGTTCTCCAGGATTATCTCAGGCGCGCCGGGACGTCGCGCCTCCGATAGGGGGTGGGTGAATGTAACGAGGTGCCCACTTTTTCTGGCATACTCGGGGCTCATCCGAGTTTTGGGGGCATGCTGGCGATTTTTCGATTTTTCGGAAGCCCAGGTCGCGGTTGAGCTCACCCCTGCTCGACCGCTGATGTGAGGAGGAGGACGAGGAGCGAGCGTGTGAGTGAGCACCGGCATGGAGTTCACGCCGGCCCTAGGGGTGTTTTTATCGCGAACCCCCATGTGGCGTTCCGAACATGCCACGTGGGGGTGGCTTCCCCCTCTCAACGGGCAGCGTATTGAATACGCTACCAGCCAAGGGGTCTCACTGGAGGCGGGCTCCGGACACCGGATGCGGTCAGCCGCGACACCGTACTCACCATTGGAAATCATACGCGGTGGCGTGCGCCGCTCCCAACGGCTCGCCAAGAGAGAAGACAGACTGTCGATCTCGACGATCGACGGCCAAGCATTTCTTGCACTAGGTATTAGGTGCAAGTAGAGCACCAGGATCAGGTGCAAGCAGATCATTGGGTTCAAGAGCAAGTAGCTTGCTTCAACAAGCTACGAAAGCAGTAGGCTGAGGCCTGGGCCAGCCAACCAAACAGTATAAATTCCTTGTACTCAGTTCAATTTGATTAACCTATATTTTCCAGCTCTGGCTTCCAGACATCTCCATGTCTAACTTCCTGCTGTGATTGTGCTCTTCACACACTAAAGCCTAATCTCTAGAGAGCACCCACTCTCACACAACCGGAAACAAGCAATAGTAAATGGTGAAGACTTCATTATTGGAGGATGAACAGCATGTAAACAACAACGCTCTCTAGATGAATTAGAAAACAACGGAAACTTTCATAGAAAGTAATATAGCACTCACAAAGTTCATGGCCAACCTGCTCACGGACCCCTCGGGCTTCGTGAATCCTTCACCCATGTCCTTGCCCGTTGCGACGACATATAGCGTAATGGGAGGCACTAATAAAAAATCTTACATTTCTAAAGACTTTTCATAAAATATTTCTTAACTCGAGAGCCTCAACACTCATTAGCTCCAACAACTCAACATAGTGATGGATGAGAATCAAAATTTTGGTGCACAAGAAGTAGTGCTCATGATAAAAAATATCCAACTCTGGATTGAATACAAGATTCGATGGTCACTCCCTGGGTCATTCAATCCTACGAACTGAAAAGGACCCACAATCGGGATGTGGGTGACGCGTTTGAAGGTTTACTTCACTATTGCTGGATTCAACAATGGCCTCACTTTTGCATGGCTTGGCTAAACGTTGGTGGTCTGATGTGAAGAACATCCAACAGCATCAGGAGACCGACGAAGCAAAATCAACAGCTCACTCGACCGCTCTCACATCTTTAACCATAGGTGCACTACCTCTCAAGCCGATAAATCTAACATAGTAAAACTCCCTTACTCTATTGGGAATATGGAAATATTTTTTCACGTGCCACACTTGCCCAGTTTCTAAAACTGAATGAGAAATCGAATGTACGATACATGCTCCAATGCCTCCATGAACATTCCAGCATGACAGAGTACACACAGTGTTTCCAAAAAACCATCACTAGGTACAACTACGCCCCCAATGAACTTTATTTATACTATAAAAACAGTCTCAAGCAAGAAATTTAACAAGAAATCGACATTGCTTTTCATCCAAGAAACCTTTTTGTGAATGATCGCAGTAGCTCGTTGCATTCATTGCGCTGATTTTTAATGCTCCAATGTAGGAATCAAATGGCTAATGACTCCATAACCACAATTCATGTCGTGGGAGAGGAAAGTCACAGTTAATGGAAACCTCGTCTTTGATTGATGTTGTCTATCAATGCGATCAAAAATGTTTTTATAATCGAAGGAAGTCGGGTCAAATCTTTTGCGACTATCAGAAATTACATCAACAGGCCAAAGGTGGTGGTAGTCGCATAGAAGAAATCAAAATCTCAAGAAATGGCAAAGGGGAGGAGTAAAGATTGAGACTCCTATCTAGTAAAAAAGTACATAGATCAATTGCTCAAATTGGCTCATATCACCATAGTCGAGGGTTCGTAAGATAGTAACGTATGATAAGGGGTACGAGGATGACCCCCGATGATACTGTTATAGGTGCAACCGAGGGGTTATAAATGTCACAGGACGGTATCGACATTACTAGACGGAGGACCTCCTCACAGTTTCTTCAGCAACCACATGGTCTAGAAATTGAGTTTACACACCGATCCAAGGATGGTTTTTGAAGGAAAATCTACCATCAAATGACTCCAGATTTTTCGACTTTGCGAGCCTCTCCCACTACAAATTAGAGATCTTGTGACATAACATTCTTGAGGAGTTGCCCAATGAGTGACCAAAAAATAATCCCCGGGCAAGATTTCATATACCAGCACATTCTCCATGTGGGCTAAAGCAGCGGATCAGTCTACATTTATCTGTTTTTGTAGTACATGACATATGCCTTCGGTCGAGAGAACCAGGACATAGTGGTGGTTATGGGAAGCAACAGAGGTGGAAGCAGCAAAGGAAAATGATGCAGTCCAGAAATTCCAACCGATATCTTTGGATGTGGCAGGATGATATTTACAATGTGGGGCTCCAGCATGGCTAGTTCACATGGAGACCGAGGAAGCAAAAGAAAAAATAGTTGCCAAGGCGACCAAATCGGCCTCGACACGTGAGAATTTTGAAACCGTTCCCAAAGGGTGTGTAACACTCGTTGAGGAGTTCGAAGGGTTTTTTCCCGACAACAGCACTGAAATGCACCTCCACAATGAAACATCAGCAACTTGATAGACCTTAAATGAGGCAGAATACGAACAGTCCAAGGGGCCTGTCACATGATCTCTAGCTAGCCAAACTTAAGAAGTAGTTCTATGAGAGGCTCGGTCAGAGATTCATCAGACCTTCAACGTCATCCTATGCAGCACCTGTGCTTTGCATGAAAATGAAATCTAGACACATTCCGTTCTACGTGGGCTACCGAGCGTTGAACGATACTACAATAAAAGTCCCTCCGTCAAGACGAACATTTTTTCCAACTCCGCAAGGCTGGAATTTTCAACATAGTTAATTTCCACAGCGGCTATCATCATATCCGTGTATCTGATCAAGATGTCTAGAAAACCAATTTTTGTACCAGGTACGGACATTGCGTGTTCACAGTCATACCTTAGGATCCAAAAATGCCCCTGTAACATTTTTTACAATGATGAACAATGTTTTTCACCCATACCTCAATGAATTTGTCGTTGTATATATGGATGAAATCATAGTGTACAACAATATAAAAAAGGAAAACAATGGACCTTCAAAAAGTTCTTGAAATTTTTACAAACGGAGATATCTTGATAAAACTCTCAAACTATAACGTTGGTCACTGTTAGATTGAGTTTATGGGCCACATCATTGGCGATGAAAGAAACACCATGCACCTAAAAATGTGTAGGTAGTCACTGAGTGGCCGACGCCAACCAATGTACAAGGCGTCCAATTTTTTTGGGATTCTGCATCTACTACTGTCGATTCATAAAGGACGATGCTCAAGTTTCAACGCCCTTCTCCGATCTCACTCGTAAAACTACTGGGTGGAATTAGGGGAATAGCGAACAAGAAGCATTCAACTCTTTGAGAAACGCTCGGACCTTGGCTCCATTTTTGCAATTGGCAAACCCAATGGTGTACTACATCATGGCCACCAACGTGTCTGATCAAGCAATCGGAGTCGTTCCCTTCCAAGACAATGATAGTTGAGAACAAGTGATCACGCACATGTAACAGAAATTGCATAAAACATAAATCAATTATGTGGCGTATAAAAACAAAATGCTTGCAACCGTGTACACATTCACAATATGGTGGTGGTACGTGGAATATCCACGATGCATCCTCTACACCAAAGATCACGCATGAAAACACCTCAAGCCCAACCAAATCTGAGCCATCAACAAACTCGATGGATAAAGTTCCTCGAATCAAGCTTTGACTATGACATCGAGTACCAACCTGTTAAACCAATCCAGTAAACACTAAGTCGTGACCACGTCTAATGGACGAGATGAGCACGCTACTTGTCAAACGACACCCGTGCCTCGCAAGGTTGTTTGCAAAGGGTTAGAAGGAGTTCAGGAAGTACAACAAGACTATGTTTTTGCTTGAAAAACCATACCGGTGATGACATTTTACTCACAGAGTCACCATACCACCAAATGAGGAGGTAAGACGAATGCTAGTGGAGGAATGTCAAAACACTGGTCCATGTCGACACTTCAGCGAGGACAAGATATTAGAAAAGCTGGTGAAACACTACTAAGGGGAGAATATGCAGAGTGACATACCCTACTGCTTCTTGATTTAGATATTAAATAATTATTTAGGGACGAAGATTTCTTTTATTTGACTACAAAAAAAAAAATTCTTGTGTGGAAAACGAATAAAATGTATTAATTGACCCATTGTCGTTCAACCCTGGCTACCGCACGAAATCAAAAGTGCGATCGCGTCGACCTCCGAGGGTCACGCGATCGCTCGATTTCCGGTGTCGACAGGACACCGACACCGGAAATCGTTCGCTCTAAAACATGAAACAGGCCGCTTGCATGCAGAAAAGAACGAAATAAAGACAACGTACTGAACTTATTTCACCCAAAACGAATACCAAAAAATGATTTAAAAAGAGGACGAATTATGACTACACCCCGAAAAATATTTTAAAAGTCGAAATCATGAAGCAGTAGGGTGTGCACTTTCTGCAAAACGTGTGACATCTAGAAGCAGCAAAAATCTCAATGCATGAGACCAACTGGACTACTCCAACCTCCATGACGGGATTTCTTGCCACACACAAGAATTTTGATCCTATCCTCGTGGTGGTGGACCAAACGTTTGCCCTTCATCCAGACAACGACCAACATCAACACAGAAGGAAAAACACAAAAATTATTCCATTAGATCCTATGGCTACACGGCGTGCAATGCGCCATCATCAATGATAAAGACAGTCGCTTCACAAGTTGTATTTGGCACGAATTGATGACGTGTTATGATGATAGAATTCAACTATCTACAATATTCCACCCTCGAACCAATGGAAAAACCAAGTGGACTAATCAGATGTTAAAACTTCTCAGAATTTTATACGAGCCACACTACACCAAACTAGTGCCAATTAGACTCGCATACAACTGTACCACTTCCATTGCAACGAATAGAACTCTGTTCGATGTGGTCTACAAAAAACTTCCCGTCACACCAATAGGACTACAGAGTCAAAGAAACATTGTCGTGGTCGATATCCACCACAAAGGTTTCTCCAATGTTTTGGAAGAAACACTACAAACCCTCTCAAAGATACAC
>SZWC01001178.1:32065-46268 GCA_023375785.1 Penium margaritaceum | reverse complement strand
TCACGCCACTAGCTCGGTGAGCTCCGCATTGCACTCCATCTTGGTACATTTCCCCTTCCCTCGTTTCTCTGGTCTCTCTCCTTTCTGCATTCATGCTTCTCCCTATCATCATGCCAGGACTAGATTAGATGATAGAGGCCCTGCAGGCAGCTCTTAGTGTGGCACATGCAAAACGTCGTAAGGCTAAAGATGAGCTCCAGCAGGGCCGTGGGGCTTAGAAGGAGCTAGCTGCTACTGTAGCTTCTCTTGTCATTGAGCGTCTCCATATCATCCCGAGCCATGATGCTGTCCTTCTCACTGAAGAGACATCGTCTGCGGATTCTTCTATGCCTACCAGTGGTGGTGTTGCCAATTCCTCCTCTCCAGCTGTCTCAACAGTAGCCCTTGCCCACGTTCTTCTCCAAGCCAGGCATAGGAACTTCGATACACCACCACCCCCTTTCACCTCCAAATTCACCTTTTCCTCTTAGGAGACACGCTTCAGTGCGTGGGTCCAGGGTGAATTGCTTTGGGAGTACTACTCTCCGACCAAACCGTCGTTAATCCCTCAGCCTGCTAAGGCCGCCCGTGCTCTGCGAGCTATCATCAACGCAGGCCTTGAGAGCCTTCTTGATGACATTGGTAGGTACAACGCATACCCCACACGCGGCACCCCTGCTGACCCCATTGGTGCCTATGCTCTCATCCGACGGCTCAAAACTGTGAGTGGGCATGCTGCTCAGAGTGCCCTGACTGTGTTGTTGAACAATTTGTAGATGCGGGTGGACGAGACTNAGGAGCTCGATTCACCATGCACAGCAGCTCAGTATGCAGGTCATGAGTGGGAGGATTCGAGTGTCCTTGACAAACCTCCATCCACTAACGAGGACACCCCTCTATGTTTTTGCATGCTGGATAGCTCGTACTTGTGGGTGGAGCTTGCTGCAGTAGCTGAGCGCTAACTTCAGGAGCGTGAGGCGGACATAGACCGGCAAGTCTACACGCCGGATGACTTGTCTTCATCACCAAGGATGCAACTTCCCCGTGACTCTCAGTCATCCAACTCCTCCTCGGCAGCTACCCCCTCTCCTACCCCAACTCCTACAACAGCTGTAGCACCTAGACCATCAACGGTACGTGTGGTGCCTGGTGTGATACCTATTCTTCCCGTCCACACCGATTCTGTTGGCCTGGCTGGAGCTATTCTTGACGCAGCTGTTGGTGCCGCTACCACTTTCGCATCCACAGCTCGAGCCTGCCAAGCCCCAACAGAGACGACGGCTGGGCGTCCATCTGAGGCCTACGCACAGGCTACTACAACCCTCACTCTCCTTACTACCGCCGCCGCAAACATCGCCACACAGGTGACAGAAGCAGCAGTCTCTGTCACCCCAACAGCTTCCTTTCCAGCAGACGCGATGTCCAATGTTGTTGGCTCCATTTGTGTGTCCACCGCAGTAGCAGTATTGACTCCCACCGGTGCTCCTCATGCGATCACGACGTACGTCATCACTGAGGTCCTTGTCGCATCGGCGTCGGCCACTGTTGTAGGGGCCACGATCACAGGGTTCCTGTGCCTCACCGTGGCGGTCGCCGAGTGGGCAGTTGTTCTCTTATCATCCGCCGCCGCCATGGTGCCACATGTCTTCACCATGCTGTCACGCCACTAGCTCGGTGAGCTCCGCATTGCACTCCATCTTGGTACATTTCCCCTTCCCTCGTTTCTCTGGTCTCTCTCCTTTCTGCATTCATGCTTCTCCCTATCATCATGCCAGGACTAGATTAGATGATAGAGGCCCTGCAGGCAGCTCTTAGNTGCTAAGGCCGCCCGTGCTCTGCGAGCTATCATCAACGCAGGCCTTGAGAGCCTTCTTGATGACATTGGTAGGTACAACGCATACCCCACACGCGGCACCCCTGCTGACCCCATTGGTGCCTATGCTCTCATCCGACGGCTCAAAACTGTGAGTGGGCATGCTGCTCAGAGTGCCCTGACTGTGTTGTTGAACAATTTGTAGATGCGGGTGGACGAGACTACAGATGAATATTGAGCGCACAACCTGCACCTGCTGTGTGATCTTGGCAGGTTTGGCCCGGTCCTCTCTCAGCTTGCCTCTCTATTGTTACTAGTCTTATCCCTGAGGTGTCCGATCTCTATCTCCATGTCTCTGAGGTAGAGCTTGAGCGGCTCGCTGCTACTCCCGTTCCTGCGGATTCTCCACCTGGGATTGGTCCCCTCTACTACTTCACTGCCTCCTGTCTCACCGATTGGTCGAAAGCCCTACAGAACAAGCGCATGCATCGTGTTGCGCTCATTACAATCACCACCTCCTTGTCCTCCTCGCCAGCCGCCGCGACTTCCTCCGCCTCCGCCTCTTCTTCTACCGCCGCCCATCCCACTCAGGCTGCTTCTCGTGGGGGGATGGTGGTACTGGGCGTGGGGGTGGCCGTGGAGGTAAGATGCGTGGGGACGACCATGGTGGTAAGAATGCCTCTCCCACCACCGTCAATGTCACCTGCTAGAACTGTGGTGCTACTGGACACTATGTGCCCAAATGTCCGACTCCTCGTGATGATGCGCGTCTCGTACCCTTCATGCGCATCCATTGGGCCCGCACAAGTGTGACCGCTTCATCCTCCACTGCAGCAGTCACTGTTGCGTCCTCGACATCCTCATCTTTTGCTTCAGCTCTCTCTACCACACTTGTCCCTCTTCAGCCACCACATCCACCAGCCATTCCTTGGCATTGAATACCGCCGCAGTCTGGGCCTTCCCACCATGATCCCCTGTCCTCTCACTATGCCGGGCCTCCCTGGGCTCGTGATGATGGCCCCTTCTCTGACCGCTCGTCTGACCACTCCTCGGACCGCTCTTCCGTCTGCCGTGATGAAGAGCGCACCCTCGAGCGTCGGCTGGCGGAGCTACTTCACCTTCATTCTCAGGGAGGTTAGAGTGTGAGTGGCCAGTCACATGTGTCCGTCTATGATTCTGACGCCACCCTTCGTGGTGCTGCGTCTGGTGGTGTCAAGGGGGTATTACCTGATGACCGTGACTGGATTGAGGATTGGCAATCTCATACGTTCCCCACTCGTCTTGGTGACACCTCTCCCCTCTCCTCCCGTGGTACCGTTGATGTCTGCCTCGTCCTTCCAACCACTCGTGCGTCCCCCGGTCTTTGGATCATTGACTCTGGGACCACGCATCATATGACCTCCTGTCGTTCGTCGTTCGTGTCCCTTGGGCCAATTGGGTTGATCCGCTCTGTTCGAACTGGCTCCAACCAGCTTCTCCCAGTCCAAGGTGTTGGTGTTGTTCGCTTTTTTGGCCCTGGGGGCACTGTCAACTTGCCCAATGTCCTCTACGTGCCCAACCTTGAAGTCAGTCTCCTCTTTGTGACCACCCTTGACAACCAGGGCATGGAATTCTCATCCAACCGTGGCTTGGCCTCCATTTCTCTCCGCTCTTCTGGTCGTGTTGTTCTTCCTGGCGTGCGCTGTGATCGCCTCTTTCGTGTTCCTCTCACGTTGTCCTCGTCTTTCGCTACATCTGCTCTTGTTCATGTTGCACTATCTCTGTCTCCAGCACATGCTCATCTACTACATCATCGCTTCTGTCACATTCACATTGCGGCCATCCAGCGCCTTCTCCGCCTTCGGCTTGCCTACGGCATTGACCCTGCCACATTTGCACCTCCCTGCACCTCCACCTTTCTAGACTGTGCCAATGGCAAAATGCATCGCTCCCTACTCTCCACTACTGACTCTACCACCTCCCATCCTCTTGATCTTGTCCATGCTGATGTCATGGGTCCCTTTTCCCAGGACTTCCTTCGTGGCCTTGGCCGCTATGACCTGTGCCTAATGGATGATTTCTCTCGATATCGTTGGGTCTTCACTCTCCGGCACAAAAGTGATGTCACTGACGTTCTTGAAGTTTGGCTCCCTCAGGCTGAGCGTTCCTGTCTACACTCATAGCGAGTCTTTTGCAGTGACCGTGGCGGCAAAGTCTTTGGTCGCACTTCTCACTTTCTTGAATCCTATGGTGTTCACATTGGTCCCTCTGCCCCGTACACCCCACAGCAAAACGGTGTCTCTGAGCGTTGGAACCGCACTCTTGCTGACAGTGTTTGCTCCCTTCTCTCTGCCTTTGGATAACTACCTTGTTTGTCTTTGAGGCCATGTCTTACATGACTTCGGTATGGAATCGGGTTCCTCATGGCCCTCTCCCTCACTCTGTTATGCCTTCCGAACGATGGACGGGCCGTCGTGCGGACCTCCCCCTGGCCCGCATCTTCGGGTGTCTGGCCTCTCTTTGGGTCCCGGTGGACCAACTCGAGGGGAAACTGTCTCCCCGTGGTCGCTTGTGTATCTTTCTCGGAGTCTCCCTGTTCTCCAAATCTTGGCGGTTTTGGGATCCTTCTCGTTGTCGTGTCCTCAAGTCTCGCGATGCTCTGTTCCATCGCGATTCTCCACGTTTCAGTGGGTCCCTCTCTTCACCCTCTCGGGGTGGGGGTGGTCCTCTTCCCTCTGAGCTGTCTGTTCTCCCCTCCGTGCGTCCCTCAACACCCACCGTCTCCACCAGTCCCCTGGGCCCGGAGCCCTTTTTGGGACCTCCTTCCTCCGACCCCACTCCGCCTTTGGCCTCTCCTCCACCTGTGGAGTCCCCTATTTCCTCAGCCTTTGACTCTCTTGAGCCCACTACTTGCTCAACCTCACCCTCTGCCTCGTCCTCTGCCTCAGAACCCAGTGCCACGTCTGTACCATCTCCTGCTCTCTCCGAGCCCCCTTTCCCAGTTGACTCTCCTTCTCCTTCGCTACATGTACACCCGCTTTCTACTACCCCCTCTTCTGTAACACGTGTACCGTCTATCCCTCCAGTCTCATCCTACACGCATGGCGGTTGTCTCAGGGCCCTTCCATCTCAGTCGCACCCTCTTGTTTCTGGTGACCCTGGTCTCCGTGCTCTTGGTCTTGCAACCTCGCCATTGTCTACGGCTGCCTCCGTGGTGCACCCCGTCACAGCACTTGGCTACCCTCTCATGAAACAAGAGTTTCACTCAGCTCTTTCTTCATCTGTAGCTGGGTTTGTTGCCTAGTGTTTTGTTGCCGCTGGTCCCTCTCCTCTCCCACCTGAACCGTTGACAGTATAGGCAGCCCACACGGCTTCTGAATCCCCTTTGTTGGAGCAGGCCATCAAAGCTGAGCTCGATGCTCTTTCTGAGCACGGTGTGTACGAGCTTGTGGACCTCCCACCGGGCCGCAAGTCGGTTGCAGCCAAGTGGGTGTACCGTCGCAAGCTAAATCCTGACAACACTGTTGAACGGTACAAGCTCGTCTCACTTCCAAGGGATTCTCTCAAATCCCTGGTGTTGACTTTGATGAGACCTTTGCCCCAGTTGGTTGCTATACCACAGGAAGGGCTCTTCTTAACCTAGTTGCTCTGCATGATTGGAAACTTGAGTAGATGGATGTGAACAATGCCTTTCTCTATGGTAAGTTGGATGAGGAGATCTACATGGTATAGCCGCCTGGATTCATTAATGGAACAAGCCAAGTGTGGCGTCTGCGCAAGGCCCTTTATGGCCTGAAGCAGTCCCCATCCTGCTAGAACCAAGAAATCACCGCTACCTTAGAAAAAGGGGGCTTCAGAGGTATTGCTGTGGATCCTTCTTTGTTCCTCAGTGCTCCCACCAAACCACTCGTTTCCATCCTTGTCTATGTGGATGATCTTCTCATTGCTTCCCCTGACGTCGCGTCTGTTGTGGCTGCAAAGTCCCTGCTTCATGTAGCATATAAGACGAAAGACCTTGGTCCGGCTCGTATCTTTCTCGGCATGGAGTTGGAACATGACCATGCACGTCGTACCCTACACGTTCACCAGGCTGCATATGTACGTAGCTTGGGGATCGCTTCGGACCACTTCTTACAGCAGTCCCCACAACGTCCACACCAATGACGCCCTCTGCCCAGTCCCCACTGAAGTCTCTGGAGCTGTCAAAACTAGGGGAGACGGTCGATGTGACCGACTATCTCCGGGTCATTCACTCCCTGATGTACCTTGCCACAACCACGCGTGTTGATGTGGTGTTTGCTGTGAACTTCTTGTCCCAGTCCTCCCTGTGCCCCCGTGAGCACCATCTTGAGGTCGCGCTGCAGGTAGTGCGCTACGCCCTGTCCACACCTCATGTTGGATTGTACTTTCATGCACAGCCCTCGGTCGTGGTGGATGGCTTCACAAACAGTGACGAGGCACATGATTCTGACGCACGCAGCCAAACAAGATATATCTTCTTGGTTGGTAGAACTGCAGTCTCCTAGAAAAGTGGCAAACAAGGGTGTGTTGCTCGCAGCACCGCCGAGGCTCAGTATGTTGCTCTTGGAGCAACATAATCAGACTACAATGTGAGGTTGTCTGGCTGTGTCGTCTGCTGCAACAGTTGCTTGTTCCCATTCATTGCATTACTCTACACTATGACAATCAAAGCACAAAGGCTATTGACGAGAACATCGGCATGCATCACTCACGCACCAAGCATATCAACGTGGAGCATGATTTTGTTCGCAAGTGCATTGCTTTTGGCATCGTCCAAGTTGCTTGGGTGGATACATGATCTCAGAGAGCTGATTTTCTCGCTAAGGCCCTCAGTCAAAATTTCTTCAAAAGTGTTGTTCACTCTATTGGTCTCATCTGTCCACATGACCCAGGTTGATGTGCTATGGTGTACCTGTGGCACTTCCGTTGATCTCCTCTTGTTGTTCTCTCAAGTGTGTGGGTTGCTTGCCTGCGGGTCATAGGGGGAGTGCTAAAGTTCGTTAGCCACTCACAGCTCTATGCCCTCTTGTCTCTCACACTCTACACACATGTACAGAGTAAAGGAAAATGGCCTTACCTGGGAAAGTGCCATGTGGGCCCACCTTTACTGGAGCCTGTGACGTCATCAAGCAACTGTTGGACCCAGGAGTGCCCTCTGGCACATACATGGCCATTGCATGACTCTCTCTGATTCTGTGATGCGGTAGATGTTGAGGCTCGTACATTCTCACTGTCGTGCCCTGCATCATGCCTTCTTGCCTTGAGTGTTTTGGGGGGATTTACATGTTTTTTCAGGTGCTGGTCTTTAGGGGGCCACCGTGCCGGTTTTGGTCGTGCACTGGTGAGTAGCCGCCCTCGGTTTATTCCGAGTGGTCGGGCTTGACCCCCGGGTGGCGGCACTTGCCCATCCAAGCCTGATGCTCGGTGTGGGTGCATGTTCACCCGTGCTTACCTCGCTCGATCCCTCTCACTCTCTCTTGTATTGGTTGACTGCAAGTTCTAAGGCAAATTATTGATTGCATCCATGGCGAGTCTCGTGCTTCATTGCGCTCACCCACTCCTCATGCAGCCTAGTTTGCCCAGTAACTACGTCTAGCACACAGCACCACCTGTGGGAAAAAAATAGGTTACACTGGAAAAGACGCAAACGATTCAAAAGCACTATACACGAATCTGAGCGCAACGAGAGTTAGCGATTGGCGTCCCCCACCCCGTTTTTCGCTTTGCGACGTCGTGCAAGTTGTAATGATTTTCTTGCGATCGCGGATCCTGCACGACCATGCAGGATTTGCAGCGGCCAGATAGCGCACGATGTCGTTGAGCCTTTCGAATTTTGCATCCCAGCGGCGAGAAACATCCTGCAGGATGCTTCTCGCGGCTGCGTTTGCTTTTGGCACTGTTGGTCGAAACGTGAGTATTGAGGCAGAATCTGGGTGAAAATTCCTTGATCCGTCTGAACAAACACAACAGTCGCCTGATAATAGCAATGCTGAATACTCTGCCGTCATATTACTATATGCGAGATTGGATTTTGACAATATCGGGTCCTCGCATTGCTTGCTTCGCTGCCACGGGGATGGCTGTTTTGATGGGGTACACGGATACTCTCTCGGGAAACAATGATAGAGTATTTAGACGTTTGTATGTATTACCTTGGGGTCAGATGAGTTTTTGGGGTATGTGAAAGTGCCCGAAATGAGTAGAGAACAAACGCGCTTCGCGCCCATAACTAGAAAAGCAAAATAAAAGGCCCGCAAGCATAGCGAGCGGGCGATATTTCTTCTTTAATTTTTGGGTCACTTTTATGCACCAGATATCGAAACAAGCACCTAATATGGTCATAATTTCAACCCGTCCCTTATTTTCTAGGTGAGTCGCAACCTAAGCAGTTAGGATATAGGACAAATTAATGCGAGGTGCCTACTTCTACCCTACTCTCGACGCCGAGTCACGCCCGCCTTTTGTCTCCAGTCCGCGATGCTCGAACAGATCCTGGTGTAGCGGAGAGGCATGTAGTCAAGGCGCCATTATGCTGGATGCCTATCTGCGACTGCAAATCGCTATGGCCACAGAAAACAAATTAAGCAAAACTCTTGTTGACTTACCATGCAGGGAAATAGTCGCACTGAGGAGAGATTCCATGCGTCCGCCATACACTGATTGGGTCACCAATGGAGGCGTTTGGCCGTTCGATAGTCGCATTTTCTTCTATCGGGCGGCTGAGCACTTTCCATCGTCGAGCCTATCGAAGTAATGCGGACGCAGGGGTAGGAGGTACGTGGTTGAGAAGTGGCGCGCGTGGATGCGAAGTCGGATGGAAGGGTTCCGTATTCTCTTCAGCCACATACGATTCAGTATTCACGGTCAATTGGCCGTTCGATCGGCATATAAGATGGGCAACTTCTAGGGTAGCAGTCGTCGATACAGTGGCTATTAGAACTCAGCATAAACTAGACATCAAAATTCATTCTCGACATCGCTCGGACATCTGCCATCGAAACAGGTACCTGCCCTCGTCACGATTCTCGCTCGGCAGTTCGGGTGGGTGCGTGGCGCAATCGCAGCAGCTCGGAAATATTTGCCCTAGGATATATTGCCTAAGGAGAAAATCCCTGAATGTCACTTCTCAACTTCGTGGGAGGGGGCATTGTCTGAATTACACATGGCACTCGGTTAGTGTCAGCTGACTCCTCATTTGTCTGGAAAGTGCATGGCTTCGATTACGTTCCGCGCATCCATTCGATCGGACAGCACGGACGGCTGCTGCTGGCGCTGTCCACATTCGGTTTATTCAGTGCAGGCGGCATCCGTACATAGTCTGTCGTTTTGCTGGCAATTGGTGAGGCTATGAGTTCAACGGCTGAACCCTACCGGATACGGCCTAGGTCATTTTTTCTAGGGACAACGCAGTCCGCGAACTTCGTGCTTCTTGTCGAGCCTCCAAATCCTCGGCGGAATCGTTGGTGCATCCGGTCTGGTCCGGAGCGGCTCTCCGCAACGTAAAATTCTCGTATGCCCGAAGGCTGTTCACTTCAACTTGAAGCTTCAGGACAAAACCTGAGTTGACGCTATGTGCAACCTGCAACTTTTAGCAGGAGACGAGGGTTCCGGAAATTGCTGCCGATGAAACATTCGCCATCGATTTCGTTCGCCACCGCAAACACCTCGCGCTTGTGGTGTAGCGGTCAAACCAGGTTTCGTCAGTGCGCTTACCTTCAGCGCGTGTCAAAGTGCCATAATACAGCGACAGTTTTGACAACTGCAGGTGGAAAAACATTGAGAAAACAATTGAGGAACGAATTCCCGTGAAAAAGACGTCCGCGGGAGTGCGGTTCGAGCATTTGGCCCCGTTCGCCTGAACCAGCCGCTGCACCTGGTGATCGAGACCGTACGGCTGGTGGAAACAGAGGACATAAAACCGTTAATTGCGTGTCATGCAGAACTGAAAAATTCCAATGCTGTCCTGTTATCGAGTTTTGTTGCCAACTCAGCTTGCTTCAGACCACACAAAGTTTTCGACAGGACTTGCAAAAACTTTCAAGCCGGTTTTCGGGAACAGCTATCACCCAGCATCCATGCGTATTGACCAGTAATTTGCGATTAATGTGCAAGTGAGTGAAGGGGTTTGTGGAGATTCCTTAGCTACTTTTGTTCGAGAAGCAGTCATGCGGACACTACAGTTCACATGCAGTCGAAATGATGACACTAAGGCAACTGGGAGCGGTACGGAACATTGATTCCGTCTCCGGCCAATTCCCGGAGGTACAGCGAGCGCGAACCTCGTGGCTGCAGCACCATTTTCACGTCCGCAGCATGGCATAGTGGATATCGTCGTGGAGGATTCCTGCGGACTAAATTCGTCCTTGGTGAAGGCTTGCGATGCTGGAGTATGAGACAACGTTATGCCCTCCACCAGTTCGTTCACGGCGTAGGAAGTGCATCACTGCACACCGAGTACAGAGAAACAAATCCGTTGGATCGAACATTAGGAGCTAAAGCCTTCGACGTGTGGTCAGGGGATCTTTCTGACAGAGCGAAAGAACCGCAGTAGTAGGAAAAGTAAGTCACCACTACGTGGTATGGCTTGATGAGTCTGTCTTCGGTCGGGCGCGGCACACAATCGCTTTCCGACGGAAACAGAGCAGTAGGGAAACCATGACACCAGTACACACCGTCGCAGAGCTCTCCCAAGTCCCTCCGGCTGCCTCTACGCAAATCAGTAGCCTTCGGAAATGGCTGTCATAGGAGGTCGTGAGCCGTCAACCTGGTGTGAAAAACACATCCTGTCTTTCTTGTGGAAGTCGACAGCATGTGAGAGCAGCTTGTCGAAGCGTCCAGTGCTATTCGTGCCGTCTGCAGTGACGACAGTAGCTGGAGCAGCAGCAGCGGCATAAGCCGCAGAAGCGGCAGCGGCAGCGACAGTAACAGCAGCAACATAAGCAGCAACAGCAGCAGCAGCAGGAGGAAGAGGTCGAGAAAGGACCAGCGTCATCATGATCACAAGCAGGAATCATCCGCACCCTGAAAAGTACTGTCAACGCCACAGTCGCCGCTGTTCCCGCTGATGCCGCCGCCGTTGCCGCTGTATCTTTGAACACAAGCACCGGCCTCATCTCTGGGTCTCACCAGCAGCAGCAGCAGCAGCAGCAGCAGCAGCAGCAGCAGCAGCAGCAGCAGCAGGAGCAGCAGCAGCAGCAGCAGCAGCAGCAGGAGCAGCAGCAGCAGCAGCAGCAGCAGCAGCAGCAGCAGCAGCAGCAGCAGCAGCAGCAGCAGCTGCTGCTCAAACGACCTCATGGACGGCATCAACGAGATGGCCTACACCAATAGCAACAGCAGCATTAGCAACATTCACGATTTCGCTGCGGACAATGACGTTTCAGGCAGCAGCGGCTTAGGGTTTCACCATTCGGTGTGGGACCAGTTGTTCCAGCGTCCGATTTGGGACCATGTGTTCCGGAGGAGCCTTGCCAGCTCCGACCCCACGGGCCCGCAGACGGCCATCCTCTTCTTCGGCGTGTCGCTGACGTTCGGCGCGCTGTGCCGGCAGCTTCTGCAGAACACGCGCATTCCGTACACCGTGGCGCTGCTCGTCATCGGCGTCGGCATCGGAGCTCTGGGTGGGTTGTGCGGACCCTTTCGCTCTCCAGTGTTCCCGTTCTCCTTTCTCTCCGCCCTCCCTCTCCTTGCGCTCTCCGTTTCCCCCCCCCATTGCTTGACACGCGGGTTGGCGTCGGAGCTCAGGATGGGTTGTGGTTCCCCCCGGATTCTTTCCTGTTTCCTGTCTCCTTCCCCCTACACATCATGTTGCTCCTCATGGCCTCCGTTGCTTTGGCAGAGGAATTGGCGTCGGCGTCTTGGGATGGTTGGTCTCTCTGTTCCTTTGTCTTAAGCCATCGCTTCCTTTCACTTTGCACCCTCTTTTGCTTCTGGGTCCCAACCCAGCCACTCCATTGTCTTCTTTCCACGCCCTTTTCTCCTCTCCGCTCATCAAAGCAGGCACTTGCCATGCATCCCTCCCTCTCTTTTCCCCTAACCTTCCTCCATCCTTCCTCCTCCTTCCTTTCTTTGTCCCGTTCGAAACCTCTTCTGCCCCTCCCCTCCTCCCTTCCTGCCCTGTGTCCCTCCCCGCGCACATTCCTCCCCGCGCACATTCCTCCCCGCGCACATTCCTCCCCGCGCACATTCCTCCCCGCGCACATTCCTCCCCGCGCACATTCCTCCCCGCGCACATTCCTCCCCGCGCACATTCCTCCCCGCGCACATTCCTCCCCGCGCACATTCCTCCCCGCGCACATTCCTCCCCGCGCACATTCCTCCCCGCGCACATTCCTCCCCGCGCACATTCCTCCCCGCGCACATTCCTCCCCGCGCACATTCCTCCCCGCGCACATTCCTCCCCGCGCACATTCCTCCCCGCGCACATTCCTCCCCGCCCCTTCCTGGTGCAACCCTCCCCTCCTTTCCATCCGCCCTACCTGATGTCCTCCCCGCCCATTCCTAGTGCAACCCTCCCCTCTACCTCCTCCCCCTCTCCCTCCTCCCCTCCCCTCCCTCCCTCCCTGCCTCCTTCCCTTCCGCCCTCCGCCTGTCTATCCGTTTGCCCCTCTCTGCATCCATTTCGTTCTTTATTTCTCCCTTCCACTTTGCCTCCCTCCCTTGCTTCCTCCCTCCTTCCCGCCCTTCGTTCCTTCCTTCCTCCACCCCTCCATCCCGCTCTCCCTCCCCTCCTCGGTCCCTCCTCCTGTCCTGCTCCCTGTCCCTCCCTCCCTCCCTGTCTGCCTCCCTGTCTTCCTCTCCACCTCCCTCCCTCCTTTCCTCCCTCCTTCCTTCCCTCCCTCCTTTCCTCCCTCCTTCCTTCCCTCCCTCCCTCCCTGCCCCCTTGGGTCCCATCCTTACTTCCTGCCGCAGTCCCTTTCTTCTACCACCTTTACTCCTGCCTCCTTCCCTGCCTCCCCCTCCCTCCCACCCGCCCTCCCTCTTTCCTTCCCTCCCTTCCTCCCTTCTGCCATTCCTTCCCTTCCCTTTGTCTTCCCTCATTCCTTCTGTCTCTCCCTCGCCCCTGCCCCCATCTCTGGCTTATTCCCACCCTCCCTCGCTTTCTCACTGACAATTGGCCTTCATCCTTTCCACCTTCTTCCACCTCTGCCCCTCATCTGCCTCTGATTCACCGTCCGTACTCTACCTGCTTCCATCCCTCCCTTCCTCTCTTTCTTCCCACCTTCGTCCTTGCCACCACCATACATCCCTCCTGCACGTCCTCCTTCTCTCCTTGCCTTCCTGCTTTTCTCTCTTCTTCCCTCACTCCCTCCCTGTCCCTTCCTCCTACCCTCCCTCCATCCTGTCCCCTTGCCCTACCATCCTCCCTCCCACCCTAACTTCCCCCCTTGCTTCCTGCAGTGCTCTCTCCTCTGTCCATCCATCCCACCTCCGCCTTTTGCTTTCCGGGGAAACATACTCCCCTCCTGCTATGCCACTGTCATCGTGTGCTGCCGTTATTCTGCTGCGCTTCTGCCTCTTTTGCTCTAGACTACCATCTCCCCCCCCCCCCCCCCCGCGGTGTGGTGTATGATGGAGTGGCAGTTGTTGTTGCCTGTATGGTGTGGTGTAAGATGGAATAACAGTTATTTTTGTTGTTCTATGGTTCTGCCATTGCATGACTTGTGTTCAATGGGGTAATGGGACAAAACTTCCGCTGCATTTGTCCCGTTAAACGGATTGCGTGCATGATGGTGAATGCACAACCGTGCATTCCTGACGGTGCATGTGCAGATTTCTATTGCAATCTGGGAGTCTTGGGCGTCAGCATCAAGATGTGTAAGTGCATTCACTCTTGCTCCCCTTTCCCAGCAGACGTGAGGAATTGCACTTCTTTCCTACTCCTCCTCCTCCTCCTCCGCCTCCTCCTCCTCCTCCTCTACCTCTTCCCTGTCGTCGTCGTCGTTGTTGTCATCATTGCTGTCGCTGTCGTCAACGTCGTTGTCGTTGTCGACCTATGTGTTCAGGTTGTTGCTGCCGCAGCTGTCGTTATCGTTATCGTCCTTGTCGTCGTCGTCGTTGTCATCGCCACCACCGTCGCCGTCGTCGCCGCCATTGTCACCGCCGTCGCAGCGTCATCGTCGTCGTCGTCATTGTCGTCGTCTTGTCGTCATTGTCGTCGTCTCTTCATCATCGTCACTGTCGTCATTGTCTTAGTCTTTGTCGTCATCGTCGTCGTCGTCGTCGTCGTCGTCGTCGTCGTCGTCGTCGTCGTCGTCGTCGTCGTCGTCGTCGTCGTCGCCGTCGTCATCATCGTCGTTGTCATCGTCATTGTCGTTGTCGTCGTCATCGTCGTTGTCCTCCTCGTCGTCATCGTCGTCGCCGTCGCCACTGTCGTTGTCGTTGTCGTCGTCATCGTCGTCGGCGTCGGCGTCG
>SZWC01001177.1:271815-305905 GCA_023375785.1 Penium margaritaceum | reverse complement strand
TCTATATCTATGTCTATATCTATATCTATATCTATATCTATATCTATATCTATATCTATATCTATATCTATATCTATATCTATATCTATATATATATCTATATCTATATCTATATCTATATCTTTATCTATATATGTATCTCCATCTATATCTATATCTATATCTATATGTATATCTATACCTATATTTATGTCTATATCGATATCTATTCATATAACTATATCTAGATGTATTTTTATGCATATTTGTATTGATGTATATATTTTTGTTTTTAGATTTTGTTATTCCCATTTTATATCTACATCTATGTTCATTTCCATTTGTGTGATTAAAAACATTATCGACATATTTTTGACATACATATGTTTTCATTGAAAGAATATATTCATTTTTACATAAGTCTGAAAACTTAAAACCATAATTTTGTATTCAATTTAGTTTTTTATTGTTATGAATTGGAAATCGTTTTTGTTGAGAAATTCGTAACATTTTTGTTTTGGAAGTAGAGCATGAAACATGAAAACATTAACGCTTGAAATGTTCAAGGGAGAATAAATTCGGCTCCTGAGTATGGAATTAAATTATTTCTCTGACTGAATTATACATTTAGTTTTTTTTTGTGTTAGTGCAGCCTCTATGATCAAGGTGGACCCCACATCAGTGCCAAAAGAGAATCAATGACGTGGAATTCGGAACAATTTTATACAGAATGACAATTGGATATACCTGTTCAGATACCGAGATACCTTCTCGGTTGACCGAGATACCTTCTCGGTCGACTATCTTTGTGTTTTTTGCTGGGCTGTCGGCTTTCACTTGTTTGCACGTCCTTGCAAGAATTCGATGGGGGTACCTGAGAAGTGGGTTGATGCTACTAAGCTTTCAGTACAATCTTTTCCGCCATTAGCTTCCCCCATCGCGGACTTCGCTGGCAGAAGAAGTGCAAGCAACAGATGTGAAAACAGGTTTTGAATCTTTTTGCGTTGTTTCTGTACAAATTTCAAAGTTTCGTTAACTCAGTTCGCGCCTAAGGATGGCGAAGTTTGACTTCTTCAGCAACCCAATAGCCAATTCTGCAGGTTTCCAGTCAGCCATTGTTTTGGATGTTCAGTTCATTCCTTCTTTCGGCTACTGTAGATCGTCCTTCCTAGAAACAGCCTTTTAAAACGGTAGGTCCGCGACAGCATTATCTGTCCCCCGACCTCACTAAGGACAAGACAAAAATGCGGAAGACTGGTCCAAGCAAGCCCTTGACAACCAGAGAGGAAAACGGCACACGTCTTGTCGCGTTGTGACGAACACGTCATGCACTGCGAACAAGCGGAAAAGCGGCAAGCGAGTGACTGCACGTCGCTGGTTTCGTTCTCTTCTGAGAGCGCTGTCGCCCTCGCTGTCAAAAAATCTGCGCTTCGGTCGTCTTAGTGGTCTACCACAAGGTTCTGGCTTTTTCGTGCTTTCAAGCTCTGGCTTCATGGGTTAAACCATGGGGTAATAAGAAATGGTTCTTGTTGCTGCCAGCTGGCGGCTAAACGAAACACAGCGCACAGAAGAGAACACAAAACATCCTGACAAATTCTTTGTCGCGGTCGTCTCAAACCCCTCCACCGCAAACCAAGAAGCTTTCGCATAGTCTGAAAATGTAGATTTTAGTTCCAACAAAAAATATTGAAGCAATCTTAGGCGGCAAGTCGGGAATCGCTTCCATTGCAACGAGGGAACTTCCATCGACCTTTTCGCTAAATTTATAGCTTTAATGACAGATACAGCGACGGCCGCTGTTAAACCCTCTTGGTTTTCACTGGATTTCAGTTGTTTTTTCAACTTCCCGTGGAAATCACCATTCGCGAGCTTGACACCGACAGCGGCGACAGGCAGCGTTCCGCTTCGATTTTGTCTACTTCTGGGCCTCACTTTCGACCAGCCGGCAGCCAGCTGTCATTTGTCGTAAGTGACGTACGGATGTGTCTTTTTGCCGAAGGACATCGCATGTCCGGAAACGTGATACAACATGCAGCATGTTCTTCCCGAGTCGCTGTTGGTAATGACAGCGGCTCTCAGAAAGAGAACGAAACAACTCGGCGCTGGTGGTGTGTGCTGTCAAGCCCGCCAACTCGGCCCCGCAGAGTCGGCTGTGTGCGGAACCATTGGGCCAAGGGTGGAGGACAGGCCCTGCCCTTCGAAAGGGAGGGAACGAGGACACAGGAGGACCGTACGCAGAAATTTGTGGAGTAAAGCGCGCAATCGTCGCCAAAGCACGTTTGAGGTGGCGTGCGCGAGGTACGGTTGGGGATTTTCCCTCCGCGGAGAAGGCCATAAAAAAAAAAAGAAACCCGCCTTGGCGCGCGGCCACACAAGCCGGACTTGGGGGCGGCGTGCAAAGGTTCGTGCCACCAACCGTCGGCAGCATAAAGTAACCGGTCCCCGAGCATTCTCTCCAGCTGCCTTCCACAACCTATACGACTCTCACTAATCCTGGCTCCAGTATCGCTCGCACAACCACTATGGCCCGCTCACCAAGTGCTGCCCTCCTGCTCACCATCCTTATCCTCGCGCTGTCGGCCGTCTCAGCAGAGCACACCAACAAGTCTAAAAAGCCATCGGCGGCCACCGTGGAGCGTGAGATCCTGAACATCCGCAAGTTCCTCAACACCACCGGGAACTCTGGCTACTCCGCGCTTCATCGCATGCTGCGTCAGACGAGTAAGTGCAGGGCTACGGTGGACCGTAGATGTTTTCATTGGGTAAAAACCTAGCAAAGACCTAGTTCAGGCAGGTGCTCACGAGAATGCGATCAGCACCACTGAAGAAGCCTTTCGGACATGATACTAAACAGGTGTCAGACCGATGGGCTATGAAAAACTAAGTTATTTAATTGAACCCTTTCGGACATGAAACTTCACAGGTGTCAGGCCGAGGGTCTCTTTGCCTTCTTGAGCCGTCCTGTACCGCAGTCTCCTTTGTTTTGAAGATGCAAGCCGGGGAATGCCTCGTTTGGAGAAGCAGGATCCTCCTATGTCCCAGCAGGCAGCAGTAGAAACTAGAAGATGAAGAGCTATGACAACCCAAGCCTTGGTGCTGGGGCCGCCACTACGGTAGTGGTGGCCCGACCACCAAGGCTTGGTAGTGGCACTAGCAAGCCTTGGACGTGGTAGCATCCCTGCCACTATAAGGTCTGGTTTCTGGTGACCTGCGGCAGCTCACGAGGCAAATCAGCTGCGTCGCTGCTGCACGTGGATGTGTCCACGTAGAGACCAGAAGCAGGCACAGCGCTCTGGGACATTCAGAGCCCTGTTGGTGGCATTAGACAGACATGCCAGTTGGAGGTCTCCTTTCTCGTGAACTGCCTTGCTGCTGAATGTGGTTGGGTGTCAGCCGGATCATTGGTCAATGACCCCCATGAGACTGGGCTCTCCTTTGCCTTAGTGCGTATGTGGAACGCTCTGCAGACCTGCCCCAGAAGCACAGGGAGGCCCTAGCTGGGAGAGGTGCAAAAATCACTATCTTCGCCCCCAACAACAAGGTTGTGCAGAAGTTCGTTTCCACGCACAACCTCAGCTCGGCGTGTCAGCCCACCACACCGTACATCCTCATGATTCACATCCTTCCATTCTTCAAAACTCGAAAGGACATGCTTGCTATGCCCGTGGGAGCAAAGGTGAGTTGCAGTCGCTTCTGACCTCCCCTCCTCCCCCCCCCCCCCCCCCCCCCCCCCCCCCCCCGGTTTTCCCTCTCTGTACCTTGCTTTCTGCCAAAGATGCTCATGCAGTTTGCGGCACCATTCTCTGGCGTTCCGTTGTGTGACTGTACTGGAATTGTTTCCAGAATCTGAAAATCATTCCACCTGGTGAAACACAAACTTAAACTGTCGCGTTTCACCCATGGACCAGGTGGAGACTGTCTCTCCCGTGCCACTGACCAAGATCAACCGGAAGCTGACCATCGGCGTTACTGATGGGTTCGGGAACGTGTTGTCCTCTGCCCGTGTGACCAAGCCCGAAGCGTACAAGAGTGACTACATTGTCGTGCATGGGATCGACTCCATGCTCATGTACCCTGCTGGCACTCCCTCGTGCTGAAAGGGGACCTTGGTTTTGGAGATGGGCATGGAATAAGTGCCTTGCGCTGCCCACAGACGTTCAGTTTGTGCATGGGTTGATGGCTTGTGAAATAGAAGGTGTCCAAATTGTTTGGCCAATCCTTGGCCTTAGCGAGCTAGTGCGGCTAAAGTGCTGCCATAGCAAGAGCAGAATCTTAGTGTGTGGGTGACAGGTGTTTGTCTGACTGAGGGGACTCTCTCAAACACAAGGAAACACTTTCAAAGTCCGAATTAATTGAAGGAATTCACTCCATCTGAGACTTGTTTGAAAAAATGGTTGCATTTTGTGCCTGAACTCTGGCTTTTTTCCACCACGTTGAGCGGCCTGTTCTATAGCTTACAGTGGCCTCCCGACTTGTGTCCATGCTCGTGCAAATCCCTCGTGCAAATCCCTGAGTGCCGTACACAACACGCCTACAAGAGTACCTATAGTACTCCCAGGTATTGCTGTGCGGCCTTGGTCAGACATGAGACGTAGAACTTTGGTGTGAGAAAACAATGACATTGCCAAACTTTGGCAATGTATGGGATGGAAGAAGTTATGTTACAAACGGGGAGAGAATACAAATGAGCCCTTAAATGACATTAACATGGCATGGCTGGTTGCTCCTGACACCTGTTGTTGATAGAACTCAACAATCAATGTCACGCATGCTGTCCACGATGGCTTAGCCCTGCATTTGTCCAAGTTGTTCTTGGGCCAACTCTTCTTGAATCGATCTGGCAGGTCCCTCCAATGAATAAGCGGAATTGTTTAGCAAGCACAGTTTCCACCATGTTACAAGCTTTAATCATTCAACAAACATCAGCGTGCTGTGATGTCAGCTGTCCCCGTCTGCATTTAGCTTACTCTGACCTCTCAGTCGTGTTCATCAGAGCACCGTCCAAGCATTTTTTGGTTTTTGGCGAACTGGCTTTTGAGCTCGATTTGGATGTTTTGCACTCTATGCCCACCAATTTTTGGTGTACCCATGCATGTAAACAGTTGTTGTGTCCGGCTCACGACTCGACATCCATAGGTTCATACGGTTCTACATTCGGATGACTGTGCAAAGAGTTGCAGCCAAAACAATGGTTTTGGGCCGGTTTTGAGGCAAGCTGACACTGGCGCGCGCGTCACCCGCCTTGCGCGGTGGTATGTGTTTCATACTATGAGCCTGTTAGTTTGCATCTCTCTCTACAAGCTAAGTGATTGAAGCTTGTAAGACCTTGCGTCACCTTGGACCAACCGATGTTCCTTTTACGTGCTTTATTGCTAGTGCGTCAGTTGACTAGACAATGTCGCCAAGTTAGCGTCACTAAGGCGAGGAAGCTTCCTAGCACTCTTCTTGGTAGCAGCGAGACCCTTCCTTCTGAGGTCCGTAGCACAGATGCAGCATCGACAAAGACAGTGAGAGTCACAAATGCAGCTAAGATATGGGAACCTGCTACACCAAACAGTAGCAACAAAGCCGTAGCTGTGACTTTGACAGCAGCAACATCACCACGCAACCACCTCGAGTGGATGGTAGTGCCGGCATTGTAGCGTGAGTCGCTGTCGCCACCACAGCAGTAGCGGCCTAGGACAGTCGGAGCGGTTAGCTATAGCAGCGACTAGTAGTATTAGCGCCTAGCTGCTACAAAAAGTAACGGCACTAAAACCCAGGCCATTGTGCGCAACCATTGAGAGGAAGAAAAAGAAAACAAGGTATAGCTGTTGATTTCAACATCGACATTGCTGATGTCACCAATCCCTTGCTGACCTCAGGAGTGAGATTGCTGACATCAGTGTTTACCATAGTCAGCTGTTTGGCCAGGACTTCATTTTTTCCAGTGTTCCATCTCCTCGAGAAACCCTGGCAGTTTCCCGTTCCAACCACATTGATGTCGGACCATCCTGAGTGGCACTCATGGGGCCGGTCCATGACAATGGCAAGGGGTTGGGAGACCCCTCCTCCTCCTCCTCTTTGTGCCCCATGAGTCATGGTCAGAGTAACTTGCGATTGAAGAGCTTTGTTGGGCATGAGATGAGATGCGCTACCAAAAACATTATCAGACCGACGTGTTGTAGGACGTTGAAGACTTACCAAGGAGCCGTTCAGGGGCCTCACTATAGGTACCAGGAGGAGCCGTTGGAGCTTCTCCAACTGTTGAGCAGTCTACACCATATCAAGCACTGCGACCTCAGCACCCGTCATTGCAGGTAAAAACTGGGGACAAGGCAGAGATGAAGGATGAATCACGTAAGATTGAGACCTGTGTCCTTTCTTGAGCGCATTCATGAGCTGCATCTAGGGCCACAGCTTGCCACCCCGATACTCTCTCACCATCGTGATCAGCCGCACTGTTTAATAGCCTCCACCTTAAGGAAGTTTTTTTCTCATTGGTGGTCTCCTTGTATCGGGTCCAACATCTCTCGAGTATGAGGCTGCCCTCCCACACTGCCAAAGAACTTTAAGGCGCTTCCTCCTTGTCATGACATCGATGACATCATTGACTGCTGGGAGACCCTATTTCAGGTGTGGGGTGACTTTCAGGGTGTCTTGCCGCACTACCACAGCCACCAACAGTCAATGGGTCCATAGTGAAGCAAGAGCGATATACGTTCGTCTATACGCAATGGCCTGGTCTTCTCTAGGTGAGGCCAAGACTGGGACCGGAAAAGACCCGCGTCAAGGCCAGGAGCTGCCCCTGACATTGCTTACTGTGGAGATCCACGCAACAAGGTCGGCTTGACTATGTGAGGTCTACTCCCTCCTCCAGGGTCCCACAGAGCTCATAATTGACTAGTGGCTGTTTGTCATGCACTTTCGGACTGGTGGCAAGGCGGAGCTGTGGGCACTCGATTCCATCAGGATGGAATCACACTTGGACCACTGGATTAAACTGTGTGGCCCTCTCTGAGCTGTCCGAGTCACTACAGCTACTTCTTTGGGCTCATCACTACATTCTCTATGCGACATCAACTCACTGTCACCAATCAGCACATCCCGCTTGTTGCGACAGTGATTACGGATCCTCTGACACCTCTGTCCTAGTTTACTAGCCCACCTCCACCGCTTCCTCCTCATCCTCTACCCCACACGTCAACAATTAGGGAATCACAATGGCCGCACAAGGGAAGAAAGGAAAGAAGAAATGCAGCAAGGGACATGTGCAACAGCAACAAAACAACGACAGCAGAAACACCAGGTGAGTGGTAGCCGTGGACACTCTATATGTTGCTATAACCATAGGGCGCTCACCACTACAAGGAGTACCAGCAGCCCCCTGACTGGACCAGCATCATGTGCGGTCTTGAGGTGGCTCACACACAGCGGATGTCCTCCAACAACTCATGGGTGGGTCGCGTCATGAACGTCAAAGCAGTAGATGTCATCACTTCTCCTGGTACCAGCGGTGATCAGGACCCTTGGGATTGCACGATCGCGGAACTTCACGAGCTACTTGCACTGCATACCTAGGGAGGTGCGAGTGTGTTGTCATTGCCGGGTGGTCCATAGACAGCTTTCCCTATCATGTTTTCTTCCTGTGATGATGCTTGTGCAGGAGTTGATATGGATTGTGATGAATATACACCAAACAACATAGTCTAGCTTAATGAGTCATAAATTTGTGTGGTTCTTTGTTTTTCCAAGTCCTATACTCAGGATCTAATAGAAGCAGCTTGTTGTGTGGCCTATTCATCTGTCTGGACGACTGGTCCTGAGGTGAGTAGCACCTTCATCATTGAATCTGATCCCAACTATCACATGGCCTGTCATTGTAATGCCTTTGGGGTGCTCAGTTGCTGCCCATGTAAAGAGTAAGGGTGGTGTTTTTCAATTTCCCTTCTTGTGTACATTCCCAATGTCCCTGCTCTTTAGCTCAGTCTACTCTTTGTTCATGCATGCACCAAGTTGGGTTTCTTTGTTGAGAACTCACGTGACTCTACCACAATGACTTCTCTTGATGCACGTATCGTTGTACTTTAGTTGTTGATGATTTGTATTGTGTGTCTCATTGTAGCCTCTTTGTCTCTTCTCCCTCCTCCAAATCTGAGTGTGTTTTGTCATAGGTACTCCCTTATCAGAACATCAGCGTTTGCTGCATTGCCCACACTGCCATATGAGCTCAGACAATGCGTCAAAACTAATTCAGACTCTACCAACCCTTGGTAATGATGCGGCTTCCTTTGAGAAGCCACCCAAGAGTGACTGTCTCTTCTGTGCTCAAGGTAAGATGCATTGCTGGACTTACCCTGACACCACGTTCGAAGAATTTTGTCCACTAGAGTTGATCCACTCGGACCTTCACAGTCTCGTCTCTGTCAAGTCTCTCTCAGATTGCGGGCAAGATTTTATCACCCTGACAGATAAATTAACCTAGATGTGATGGTTCTAAAGCTCCCAACACAAGAGCAATAGCACTCTAGAGGTCCACATGTGGCTGGAGATGGCCGAACACGAGTCTCATCATACCCTCCATACGTTCCGCTTGGATCGTGGTGGCAAGATAATTACCTTCTTAAGAGAGCATGGTGTTTTCTACCAGTCATCTGCCTGTGCTACACCATGAAAAAATGATGTGCCTGAGTGCTGATGTTGTCTACATAATGCAGTTTGAGTATTTTCTTCCTTATTCGTTTACCTTTGAGAACTTTCCCTACACGATGTGGGTCTAGATCTGCCTGTCCCACGATCTTCTTCTGGATCAAGTCACGCTGTAAGAGCTATGGTTTGGCCATTGTGCTAAGGTTTCCTTCGTTTGCATGTGGGGGTCCATTGCCAGTGTGTGGTATACACAAGACCAAGAAGGGTCCAAGGTCTTACCCTTGGATGGCATGTGTACCTTTCTCGGAATCTCCCTAGGGTAAAAGACTTGACACTTTTAGGATCTAACTCTCCACTGGATTGTTGAGTCTCAAGAAGCTCTCCTCTTTAAGGCTCTCACCTAATGCAACCTGTTCAACATTTTATCATTGGCCAATAACCATATTCCCACCATTGTGGCTTCCCGGCGGATGGGGGAGACTACACCTGCAGATGGGTCCGTCCGAGCCTCCTCACATATGGTCTGGTCTCAAGCCAATGGCTATCTGGCCATCTCGGCTGTGGTTCTAGAGGCCTCATCAGTCCTCTTTGGTACACCTGATCTAATGCGTGTGTCGATCCCCACAGGCATACATGCTCCAGTGCCTCTGCCACTACCCTTTGGCACACCTGATCTCGTATCGGTGGCTGTCCCCTATGACACTGCCAATCCTGTTCCTGCACATGTTTTTCCTCTGTATAAGCAAGCACCTATCCATAACTCTTCTGCACCCTCTTCCCTTTCCTACGAGCCTCAAACCCCTTCACATGTGGCCAAGACGCTTGCTCCACAGCCCAGCAGGTGAGCTGAGCACCTCAGCATTGTTCTACTCCCGTGAGCCCGGTGGTCATCTTCAACCAATTGAATCCAGGGCTCAGCAGACAAGTGACTCCGAGCATCCATACTCCCCACTTGTAACTTCATAGTGATCAGCCTGAAGAAGTTCCTTGGCTTGAGTGTCTAGGTAGACTACACTACACTAAGGAGCATCCAGCGCGCCTTTTATACCATGAGTTGGTCTCCTGTGAGTTTTTGATTGCTTCCAATGTCGCAGCTGATCTTCTCATACTCAGACAAGTCCTGAAGCATGTGACTTGGCCACCAGGAGCTCTCAATTGATGGTGCCTGACCTAGGCATGTTGAAGGAGACACTCGCTGCTGAGGATGCATAGTTGTGATTGCTTGTAAGGAGGAGCTGAGAGCCAACGTGAGCACGATTTCTAGAAGATTGTTGACCTTACACTTGGGCGGACACTTGTTGACCTTGCGTTTGTACAGACTAAGTGGGTCTTCACAAGAAGGTGAAGCTTGATAGCTCACTCAATCGCTGTAAGCCTTACTTCATAGCCAAGGGGTTATCACAAGGTAAGGGTGTGGATCTCACCTACGTGTTCGCACCTGTTGGCTGTATAGTTACCACTCACACCCTGTTTGGGGTTGTTATTCACCACAACTAGGAGTTTTAACAGATGACTGTGAATGATGTGTTCTTCCATGGCACTCTAGAGGAATGTATCTACATGGTTCAGCCAACTTCTTTCAGTGATGATGAAAAATTCCGGCACTTGCACAAGCCCTTGTAATATCTGAAGCATTCATCCTGGTGTTGGAACTAGGACATCAGCGACACACTGACACATGCTAGATTGATGAGCGGCAGTCACACTCTCACACAACATCCCTGCCATGTGCACAACCAATAATCTTGGTGGGGACCTTCCTTGAAGCTACCTGAAGGTCCTCCTGCCGCCTTTCTACCTTGAAGGCCGCTCTAAACCTCCCTGGCCAATGATTGTGGCCGTCATTGGTGCTGGTGGTGCAGGAGCCGTCACTTGAACCGGGCCCATTGCCACCAAACCTTGAAAATCCATATCTCCCTCAAACGGACTCCAAATCGAGTTCCGTAAAGTGCTACAGAACTAAAAAAAATCCTCTATTCATTGTTGTGACCTGATGATTTTTATCGAGTTAACCACTTTGGTCAATTTTTTGGCACCCCACATCCAACATTCTCCCACTTTGCAAGAATAAAAATCACACAAGTCCACACTGTCTCCTCAGCTGCAAAAAGCGGTGCGCTGCCAGCGGCTTGGTTAGGAAGTCTTCCAACATCATGCTTGAAGGGCAGAACTTGATCCTGCACCACATGCTTTGCCACGAGTTCGCGGATGAAGTGATATCGCAGGTCAATGTGCTTGGTGTGGGTGTGAAACTCTGCGTTCTTGGTCAGAGCAATGTCGCTCATGTTGTCACATTAGATTGTAGTCGCTGTGGTCTGTTGCTGTCCAAGGCCTGCCAGCAGCTCACGCAGCCACACGGCTTCCTTTGCTGTTTCACTCAAGGCGATGTACTCAGCTTCGGTGGAGGAGAGGGCGACACACTCTTGCTTCTTGCTCCTCCAACTGATTGCACCTCCCATGAGTACAAACATGAATCCACTGGTCGACCTCCTTGTGTCCAGGTTACCTCCCTAATCTGCATTGTTGTAGCCGATAAAGATGGGGCTGTTGTTGCCGTTGAAGGTGAGACAAAAGCTGTTGCTGCTGTCAAGGTAGCGCAGCACACGCTTGACCGCCTCCCAATGCGGCATGCCCAGATTTGCACAAACCTTGCTGAGCACTCCCACTTCTTGGCTGATGTTGAGGCGCGCGCCGATTCCTGCATACATGAGGCTCCCAACTGCTGCTTGGTACGGCACTGCTTCCATGCGGCTGCTCTCTTGCATGCCGCGGGGAGTCTGCGTCATGCTCAGCTTTGCTCCCACTTCCAGTGGTGTTGCGGCCGTGCGCGCTCCTGCCATGTTGAAGCGCTTGACGATGTCGCTCACGTACGTGCTCTACAACAACTCCAAAGTCAGCTGCTGCCGGTCGCGCTTAACCCGAAGGCCAAGGTAGTAGCTGAGCTCTCCCATGTCTTTCATATCGAACGTGGAAGCAAGGGACTGCTTCACATCGACCAAAAGAGACTTGGAGTCAGATGCAATGAGCAGATTATCAACATAGAGCAAGATGATGACCTGGCTTGCCTCTTGCGTGCGCCCATAGAGTGCATGGTCAGCTTCACTTCGCACAAAGCCAAAGTTAGCCAGCTGCTCATCCATCTTGTGGTACCGTACTCGCGGGGCTTGCTTCAGGCCTTGGAGGGCCTTCACAAGCTTGCACACCAAACCCTCCTTTCCCTCAACCACATACCCCTCCGGCTGCTCCATGTACACACCCTCCTTGAGGTCACCATTCAGAAATGCACAAGTCACATCCATTTGGTGCACCTCCCAGTCCATAGAAGTAGCAAGAGCGAGGATCGCTCAGATGGATGGGAACTTTGCGACAGGTGCAAATGTCTCATTGTAATCCACACCCTCAGTCTGTGCATACCCCTTTGCAACCAACCGTGCTTTGTACCTGAGCACCTTACCATGCGCACCACGCTTGCACCTAAAGATCCACCGGCACCCGTTTACCCGGCTGCCACATGGAGCTTCCCCGAGGGTCCACGTGCCGCTCTTCATGAGTGCACCATACTCCTCGTCTGCTGCGGTAAGCTAATCTGCCGTCTCGGGGCTATGCATGGCCTCAGCAAATGTGGCTGGGTCATCGGTGACTGTGAGGAAGAGAAGCTCGAGGTCAGACGACTCCGTTGGTGGTGGAACGGTGCACAGGTTCACCAACTCCTCCAGCAGCCTCTGTTTATTTGCAAGGCGCTCGGATCGCCTCAGCGGCTCCCCACTGTCCTTTGCACCTTTGTTGATGCGTGTGGATCGTTGTGGCAGCTGCTGTACGTTTCTTTGTTTCTCCTCCTCATCAGATTTGGCTGCTGGCTCCTTCTCCTTCTCAGCTCCCTTGACTTCCTTGTTGTTACTGCTGTAACCGCCATCTTCTGCACCGTCCTCTTCTGCTACCGGAACTTCTTCGACTTCAGGCACAAGTGGGGGAGCAAGTGGAACTGCAGAGATAGGGCTCCAAGTCCAGCCCTTCACGTCCTCTTGAAAGACCACGTCACGGCTTCGGATAATCTTGCGTGCAGCGAGGTTGTAGAGGTAGGATCTGATGGTGTCGTAGCGAAGGAAGGCGGCGTTCACTGATTTTGCGTCTAGCTTGTTACAGCTGCCGGTAGGCACGTGCACAAATGCGCCACACCCGAAGACTTTCAGGTGCGTCATTGTTGGCTTGCGTCCCGTCCACGCCTCCTCCGGTGTCATCAGCGGCACGGCACGCGTGGGACTCCGGTTTTTCGGGTACACGACAGTGTTGGCCGCTTCCGCCCAGAAGGTTGGTGGGAGCTCCGCGTCTTGGAGCATGGTGCGAACACGCTCCATGAGTGTGCGGTTCGTGCGTTCAGCCATAGTGTTCAGCTGTGGTGTTTGAGGTGGGGTGACCTCATGCTTGATCCCGCGACGCTTGAGGAGGTTGCGGAAGTCGTTTGAGAGGTACTCTCCTCCACCATCGGTGCAAAGCACCTTCAACCGCCTGCCACTCTCATTCTGTGCAGCAGCAATCCACAACTTGAAAGCATCAAAGCACTCATCCTTGCCAGCCAACGACACCCACGTCTTCCTTAACATGTCATCAATGAACGTGACAAATTACAACTTGCTAGACAGGGACTGTGATGGCATAGGACTGCACAAATGAGAGTGAACGGATGAGAGAAGCTCAACTGCCCCCTTCCTTTCCCCCGTGAAAGGAGCATGGGCTTGCTTCCCTTCAATGCAGCTCTCACAAGCCAATGCACCAGGCTTCTTCAACCCCTTGAGCTCCAGGCCACGGACCATCTGCTGCATGGAGATGATGGCGCCAAAGCCGAGGTGACCGGGCCGGCGGTGCCACAGGCTGTTGTCGTGTTTTCCCTCTCTTGTCGCCAACGCTGAGTCGGCATCCTTCTCCGACGCCACATAGAGGCGGTAAAGACCGTCCTCCTTGTTTTCTTTTGCAAGCACACGACCTGCAAGGGCAGAGATGGTGCAGCCACCATTCTCAAAGCAAACCTGCATGCCTTCAGAGTTGAGAGATGAGATAGAGAGGAGGTTAGCTGCCAGCCCCGGAACATGGAGCACCCTCTTCACACGACGATCCACTTCCTTACCCTCAGCAAAAGCACAAAACACAATCTCACCCTCCCCAACCGCCATTTGCACATGATTATCCCTAATGTACACCCGACGAGGCTCGATGACGGTGTAGACGACGAACCACTCCCGACGACACGTCCTGTGCCGCGTGGCTCCCAAGTTGATGATCCAGAACAAGGCGGTGTTGTTGGAGATGTGCAAGACCCGGATGGTAGTCACAAATCCACTCTCCCAATCTGTTGTGTTCGCAGAAGCGTCGGAATGCTTTCCCGCTCTTACTCCAGCCGCAAGGTCCGCTTTCTTCTTCCAGGATTCGCGCGCCCAATGGCCCGGCTTTTGGCAGTATTGGGAGTTCCCCGTCTTCTTCCCTCATCCGCCGTTGCCCCTGGTTGGTGCAGCACCACCCCCATGACCAGAGTTGGTGATGAGAGAAACGTCCGGTCCGCTTCCGCCCTCGTCTCCCTTGCGGCGCTCCTCCTCAAACAGCAGGTTATCCTCCACATTCTTGAGGGAGACCTTGTTGATGTGCTGGTCCAGGGTAACAATGAGAGGAGTGTAACTGCTAGGAACGCCAGAGAGGATGGTTAGCATGAGCCCACGTTCCTTGACAGGGTCCTCAATCACAGCAAGCTGGTCAGAGAGAGACTTCACCATGTTGATGTAGTCAATCATGGATCCAGACTCATCCATCTTCACAGTGTGAAAGCGACGATGCAGCTGCATGTTCATGAGGATTGACTTGGAAGCATGAGTGGACTCAAGCTTTTTCCAAACTTCCGTTGGCGTGAGGATGCCACGGACAAGGAGTTGTTGCCGTTTGCCGAGGTGGAGGTAGATGGTTGCGAGGGCGCGGTCACGCTTCTCATGGTAGGTACGGGCCTCGCCAAGAAAAAGGGAGCGTTCTGCTGGTTTCTCCTCATTCTCATCCACCTGGCTCCAAAGACCCTTCTCCATCAGGACCATCTTCATGTTGTTGCTCCAGTTGAAGAAGTTCTTGCCTTCGACCTTGGCGATGTTGACGCCGGCGACCACAGAAGCAGATGTCGTCATAGTAGTACAACGTTCAGCCCACAAACGACTCTCTCACACAACAGGGCACAAGGAATGCCTCTAGGATGAGGACAAAGCCTTGTTCTAGCTTGGATACCACTGATGTAAACTGGGGCAGCCCTCAGGGAGGTGATCAGGCTCACCAAGAGCCGCCTAGGCAGGACCAACTGTTTGTGAGAGGGAGTTGCAGGTTGCTTAGATGGAAATTACGGAAGGAAATGAAGGTTTTCAAAGAACGCGAATGTCTGAATCGACTCTTGAGTGAGAAACTAAATCAGCAAAGCTTTTGTAACAAGCGTAAGTATGCCTTGTTTGGCTTATGGAGCTGGAAGAACCACTCTGTCAACGTTCACCTCCTAGCACACTCCTAGCCTAGCGAGATGAGCGGCAATCACACTCCCACTCAAGAGAATTACCTTCCCTGCCATGTGCACAACCAATAATCTTGGTCGGGACCTTCCTTGAAGTTCCCTGAAGGTCCTCCTACGACCTTTCTACCTTGAAGGCCGCTCCAAACCTCCATGGCAAGTAATTGTGGCCGTCATTGGTGCTGGTAGTCCAGGAGCCGTCACTTGAACCGGACACATTGCCACCATACCTTGAAAATCCATATCTGTCTCAAATGGACTCCGAATAGAAATCCGTAAAGTGCTAAAGAACCAGAAAAACATCCTCTATTCACTGTTGTGACATCATTATTTTTGTCGAGCAACCCACTTTGGTCACTTTTTTGGCATCCTATATCTAACATGTGTGTCCACTACAATGTGTTGCTTCTTTAACTACTATTGGCCAAGAATCAACCTGCCGCTACCTTGCTTGTCACGAAGAGATTGGATTCCAGCCATGTGTGTTAGCCTTTGGATGAGAAATTTGCTGCGCCCGAGGCCTGTACCTAGTCAATGGCGATCCGGTGCCTCGAACAGGCACAATTTTGGGCTTTATCTGCCATCCGCCTCCGAGCTCGAGCACCATCTCGTGGAGACCAGCTCTTTCACAATGGCGGAGGATTCCCCAGATGTCGATGCTGTCGCTAATCATGCTGACGAAAAGTCTGACAGCGACTCTGAGGAGGAAGAGCAGGAACAGATTGGTGACAAGAAGAAACGCCACGACTCTGTTGTGTGGGGGTGTTTCAAGAGGACGTGTAACACCTCACAGCAAGCTACGTTCCTGCTCTGCACGCGACAACCCAACAACCCCGTTACTATTTTCTGCAAAGATGAAATGACATCTGCCATGTGGAAGCATCTGCAAAAGGTACACAAGGAACGGCAAGCCAAGCTCGAAGCCATAGTTGCTGCGTCGCAGCTCGAATCTACCTGTACCGCTGTCGCTGCCGCCGACGCTGATGCTGCTGCAGCAAATCCAGAAAATGCGCCAGTGTCCAGGGTTTCAGCTGGTGTCGGCCTCATTTTCAAGAAGAAATAGTTATACAGCTCTGTGTGGAAGCACCTGGTTGACAAGAGCCTGTAGTTTGTGTCCATGGACTCCTTTTGGATCGTGAAGGCATTTGCGTATGCCAACCCTGCAGCTGCACTCCTGGGGCGCATGACATTTGCCAGGCTGATCTGCGTGGCTGCACCTACCTACCGTGAGCGGATCAAGACAATCTTTTGTGCATGACCAGCAGTTTCAGCTACACAACAGATGGATGGAAAGTTGAAATCAACACAAAGTACCTCAGCCTAACCATAAACTGGATCAACGTGAACGACAAGGTGCGGGCCATTGCGTTGTCATTCCAAGCCATCTCGCGTGGACTTACTTCAGAAAACCTCAACAACCACATCAAAAACCCGCTGCAGCAGTGGGGATTGTGGGACAGAATGTTCTCTCTCACGGTGGAAAATGATTCCACCAACAAATTATTGATTGACGCCTACGTCATCCCACACAACGACGCCTTCCAGAAGGCCAGGCACATCCGGTGCCTTGGCTATGACATCATCCTGGTGGTGGGTGATTTGTTGAAGCAGCCGAGAATCACTGCCATCCTGTCCCAACTGCGTGCCATCACCGTCTTCATCACTGGAAAGCCAACTAGAGAGGAGTCACTGACCGAGGTGGTGAAAGAGACAGGGTTGAAGTACATGTCAATCCACCTGGACACAGAGACCAGGTGTAACAGAGTACCCGACATGTGCGAGCGCATCATTTGATTAAAAGAATGTGCTGGAAACTTGGCTTTAAGACTTTGGCCTCAACGGCGTGCACATCTGTCCCAGTTTCCACGACTGGTAGCTCATCACGCAGGTGACGGTGATCCTAACGCCATGCAAAAAATTTACCCACAAAACTTCCGGTTCCACCTACCCAACTCTGTCCCTCGTCATCCCGTTCTACTCCTCTCTTCTGGAGAAGATGAATGGGTGGTTGGTGAAGGTGGTGGCGGCAGAGAAGAAGAGAATGTGCAGATGCTACTGAATGGTATGCACCTTGTCCACTGGCTAGCTGGCTGGTTGCACGAAAAGACGAGGCATGCACTGCTCTATGGAGCACGTCCCCTTGGTTTGTTCTGAGATAGGCCAGGCGTGCACTGCCCATACTGGGTATGTCCCCTGGAGATCATCATAGGAAACATAACATTGTGGCCTAGTTCTGACAAGCGCAGGAGCTCATGGGTTGCGGGCTCAAACCCTGCAACGGCCGCATTTTTCTTTGTCGCCCAGAATGGGACAGGAAGCATCGAGGAAGCTTACTAGAGCCTGCCTTGACGATGACACTTGGCGGTATTTGGACGCGCCAAGTAGGACTGTAGGCTGAGGTTGACTCCTGTGGAGCCACTGCAACCAGAAGCATTAGCAAAGCTCTCCAGGTACAAAACCATGTACCGTGCACGCATCTATTTACAGTTCGTGCCTTTGAGACTCCTCACTTAGTGTCCAACCAAGGGTAGACACTAAAGAACTTCATGCGGACTTTGTGAGGTCGCAAACCAAACGAACCTAAAGTGTGGATCCCTCCTTTGAGGGTGATATGTTATCTTGATTGAAATACCAAGAGCGGTTGGCGGCCTTCCATTTTGGGACCCGTTTCCCAGACCGTTGATATCCGGCGCATTGACAAAGAGTTATGGGCCGACACTTCTGGTTCTAGGGTACGCTTCCTTGACCGAATCGTGCGTGGTCTTGCAAGGCGCACAGGTACAACAGGGACACAAACATCAGACGGCTTCAATCTGCTCCATCGGCTCCATCGGCTTCTTCAGGTAGGGTGCGCGCACATGGCGAACTAGGGGATGAGGAATAACTCTGTCCTTGTTGGACAAGACCCTCGAGCCCCAATGGGATAAAGCTCTACCCCTTTAGAAGGTGGTACAACCCCAAGGCTGTTTTTCTCACAACAGCACCATCGCCTTAGGCAATCATCGGCAGGAGGGGTATGCAACAAAACCAACTCCACCTTTGACAACGGTCGCAGTCAGCAACCTCATCAGCCTCATCGGCCTCAACGAAGCAGAGTAGCCGCAAAGCATAGAAGACAAGCAACCGCCAAAAAAAATGGCGGATTCAACTCAAGCCTGCCTTGAGGCGGGTATGTCCAAATTCATGGGGACATGTTTTCCCTTGTGGAAATGGCTGTTTGAAACTGTCATGAACGTGCGTGACTAATTCGACATCCTAAAAGGGACCAAGATAGAACCCACCGATGCGACTGTGAGCATGCATGCGGCTAACCTTGCAGCATGGACAACAAAGAACAACATGGCTCTTACCATACTCGTGACGTCCATCAAAGAGACTCAACACTCCCACGTCACAGGATGTACATCGGCTGCCGAGGCCTACCCAAACTCTCACGCGTGCATCAATCAAACGCCCTAGGAAACCAAATCTTCATCTTCCAAAGGTTGATGTTGATGAGGGTGAGCGAAGGAGAATCGATACCCATATTTCTGCAGTCATTTCACAACGTGCTGCAAGAGGTCCAGCAAATGAAATGGAATCTCGACTCCAACATGCGTGCCATAATCCTTTTGATGGTGCTACCGGAAAGCTAGGGATCCTTGATCACCGTTTTTGGCGGTTGGAAGGAGGCAGATCTGACGTATGAGGGTGTCGCCGAACACGTCTGCAATGAGTCCATGCAACGCAGTGGCAGTGAGGCAAACATTTCAGCCTATGCCTCTCGCTTTGGTGGACAAGGTGCAAGCTCTCCCTCTAGCCAAGGCAACAGCGGAAGCGGTGGCGGTGGAGGGAAAGGCAATGGTGGCGGGAAGAGTTTCAAGAAGCCCGGCGACTGTCACAACTGTGGCAAGGCTGGGCACTGGGCTAGGGACTGTCGTAGTCCTAGGAAAGATGGTGGGAACGAAAGTGGGAAGGAGAAGAAGGAGCTTACCAACATGATGGCTGAAGGGTTTTCCACAAAGGGGGGCAGCACTCCTTAGGCCAGGGGCATTCACCCTTCACTCGGGCACCAACCACCAGTCCCCAAAAGAGAATGGTGGATCTGTCTCCATGGCCAAATCTGACATGCGCATCAAGTGTGTAAACAATGGTGTTGTCCAAGCCATGGGCGAAGGGGACAAGGTGATCAGGTTCAACAAGAACGTTGCCAAGAAGGAGTTCAATCTTCAAAAGGTGGTGCACATGCGCTCCTTTGTAGTGAACCGACTGTCGATCTCACAAATCACCAACAACAACATGACAGTGGTGTTCACCATCAAGGAAGCCGTGGCCCTAAAACATAAGGACATAAAAAATCTGTACACCAAAGACGGCCTGATGCTTCAACTTCCAAGAGTCGATGGCATCTACGTGCTTCAAACCAAAGTCACCAAGTTGTCGGATGAGGGACTGGCATGGGCCACCAAGACAATGGCACTGAAGCCAAAGGATGCACCGCCGGTGACCGCTGCGGCCGCCACATCAACCAAGGCCACTGGCGCTGAGCTGTGACACTAGCCATTTGGCCACATGGCCAAGAACACACTGCAAAAGATGATGGAGCAAGATATATTCCGTGGAATAGAAGGGTTCACCATGAAGCATGGAGAGGTGTGTACGTTGTGTTAACCATGCCTCCAAGCGAAGGCAAAGAAGAAGCCGTTTGGGAGAGGAGCTCAACGAGCGGAGAATGTCTTGGACTTGATCCACAGTGATGTGTGCGGAGCCTTCTACACGACATATAAGGGAGGAAGAAAGTACTTCTTGACCTTCATCAATGACCACAGCCGTAAGTTGTGGATCTACTTCCTCAATACAAAGGGAGAGGTCAAGGAGAAGCTCGTGGAGTTTGTCGCCATGGTAGAGCGGCAAACTTCCAAGAGGGTGAAGACGCTCCGAAGTGACAACGAGGGTGAGTACGAGGCATGCAAGCCTCGGCTCCAGCATCATGGCATTCGCCACAAGCAAACCACCCCTTACAACTCCCACAGCAATGGCGTGGCCAAGAGGATGAACCAGACCCTACTCGACATGGTGCAAAGCATGCTATTCGACGCCAAGCTCCCACCTTGATTTGGGGCTCGAGTTGCAACAACGGCCCGCTACCTCTTGAACCTCACACCACTAACTGCCTTGCGGAAGCGTGGCAAGGAGCAGGACAAGCAAGTGAAGACCCCACAAGAAGCATGGTTTGGAAGGAAACCCAAGACCTCTCATCTGAAGGTGTCCCGGTCAACTACATGGGTGAAGATCTTGTCGGGAGAAGGTGGAGGCAAGCTGGGCGCATGTTCCAGAAAGTGCATCATGATTGGGTACGACATGTCATACAAAGCATATTGGCATTGGGACCAGGCAGCGGGCAAGCTCGTGAGGAGCCGTGATGTTGAGTGTGAGGAACGCACCCTTGGAAAGGGAGAGCTGCTTAATCCGATCCTTGCGCCCAAGGCGGGAGAGTGGATAGTGTTGCTTGAGTCCGGAGACCAAGCACCCAACAACTGGCTTGCTTTGCCAGCAAGTGGTGGGAATGGGAGAGTACCTATGTAGGATGACATAGCATCTGACATGGACGCGGATACCGAAGCGTCCGGGGCTTCCCACTCTGTCTTGGAGTCTAACGAATCTTCTCACGACAACGACGACGAGGACACACAACCACCTGTGGAAGTATCAGCAGCAAATCAGGAAGCCGCACCAGCACCTCGGCGTAGTTTACAACCAAAGAAAGCACCTTTGCGGTATGAGGACAATTGGAATCACCTTAGCTGGTCATGCATGGCTCAGGGAGAGTTATCCACAGTGGCGGAGGCGATGAATGGCCCGGATGCGGCCAAGTGGAAGGAGGCAGTGGACAACAAGCTTGCGACCATTGCCAAGAATGGCACGTGGGTGCTAGTGGATAGACCCGACAAGGCCCACGTGGTGGGATCCAAGTGGGTCCTCTAAGTGAAGAAGAACCAAGACAGTAAAATCAAGAATCTCAAGGCGCGAGTAGTGACAAAGGGGTTTTCTCAGTGCTTGAGTTGTGAGTACGACGAGACGTTCGCGCCCGTCGTGACCTTTGCCTCCATCCGCTCTTTCCTTGCCATTGCAGCCGCAAAGAACCTGGAGACTCACCCGATGGACATCACGATACCTCTCCTTTGTGGGAAGTTCGACAAGGAAATGCTGATGGAGGTACCCAAATAATTAAATGTTCCCGAGGGCAAGGTGTGCAAGTTAGTGAAAGCGCTCTGCAGAATGAAACAGGCCCCAAGGATGTGGTACAAAGAGATGGATGGTTTCATGACAAGTCTCTCCTTTGCGCATTGCCAAAGTTACCCAAACATGTACGTGCGCGATGATGGGAGTGGGCGGATTCTCATTGCACTGTATGTGAATGATCTGATCATTTGCTCTTCTTTGATCAAGCTACTGGATGAGCTGAAGTCTGACCTCAGCAAAAGGTTCAAAATGAAGGACATGGGTCCTCTCAATTATTACTTCAGGACGCCATCCATTGCAACCAAGCACCAGGCACCATCGAAATCAACCAAACCAAATACATCTGTGAGATACTAAAGCGCTCACACATGGAAGACTGCAAACCTGTCAGCACCCCGATGACAACCAATGCAAACCTGAAGGCCTCAATGTCACCAAGCAATGATGCAGAACAAAGGGAGATGCAAGAAATCCCCTACCAGTCCGCCATGGGTAGCATCATTTACGCCATGGTAGGTACTCGTCCAGACATCTGCTATGCTGTGGGACAAGTGAGCAGGTTCGTGGCCAATCTAGGGCCACAACATTGGCAGGCAGTCAAGCGCATCTTGCACTACCTGCAGAAGACACGTCACATGGGCCTTGTCCATGGAGGCCAAGAAGGTACGGACCCCCTCCACCTAAAGTGCTACACCGACGCCGACTGGGGAGGAAATCTTGACGACCGAAAGTGGACCTCTGAACATGTGTGCATCTTGAATGGCGCTTCCATCCCATGGGCCCGCAGGAAGCAGGATTGTGTTCTATGTCCATAGCTAAGGCAAAGTACTTTGCTCTATCTGTGTTGTGCAAGGAGACTCAGTGGCTGCGCAGCCTACTTGGCGAAATGACAGTGCCACAGAAGTATGCCACAGCTGTACACGTGGGCAGCATGAGTGCCATCTTGATGGCTGAAGATGAGATCATCTCCTGGCGAACGAAGCACATCGATATACGTTACCACTACTCACGTGACCTGGTCATGAAGAAGGTGGTGAACTTGCAGCACTACAACACCAAGAGCATGATTGTTGACTTCATGACTAAGCCGCTGGATAGCGACTTGCACTATGCTGGCATTCTTGGATTTGGCATGCGGAGTGTGGCAGAGGAAGGGTGAGTCCCAAGGCATTGATGGAGCCCAGTAAGCAACACATGGACAGAGGTGCAAGGGAGAGATTTGTTGAATAGTATGCACCTTGTCCACTGGCTAGCTGGCTGGTTGCATGGAAAGACGAGGCATGCACTGCTCTATGGAGTACGTCCCCTTGGTCTGTTCTGAGATAGGCCAGGAATGCACTGCCCATAATGGGTATGTTCCCTGGAGATCATCGTATGAAACACAACATTGTGGCCTAGTTGTGACAGGCGCCGGAGCCCATGGGTTGCGGGCTCAAACCACGCGACGGCCGCATGTTTCTTTGTGGTCCAGAATGGGACAAGAAGCTTCTAGGAAGCTTACTAGAGCCTGCCTTGAGGATGACACTTGGCAGTCTTAGGACGCGCCAAGTAGGACTGTAGGCTAAGGTTGGCTCATGTGGAGCCACTGCAAGCAGAAGCATTAGCAAAGCTCTGCAGGTACAAAAGCCTATACCCTGCATGCATCCATTTATAGTTCTTGCCTTTGAGACTCCTCAGAGAGTGTCCAACCAAGGGTAGACACTAAAGACCTTCATGCGGACTTTGTGAGGTTGCAAACCGAACGAACCTAAAGCGTGGATCCCTTGTTTGAGGGTGATATGTAATCTTGGTTGAAATACCAAGAGCGGTTGGCGGCCACCCATGTCGGGACCCGTTTTCTAGACCGTTGCCATCCGGCGCATTGACGGAGGAAATGCCGGGTGCCTGGACTGCAAAGAGGAGCTGCTGCTGGAGCGCAAGCCAGGAATTGTTGCAGTCATTGTGATGCTTGACAAGTATGAAAAGCTTTTCCCTGATCAACTTGTGCTGGCAACAGCTTGTGACCCACGGTTGTGTCTTGGATTGTACGAGCACGTCCAGACAAAGATGGGCATCAGCACGCCTGCCGACCTGCAGCTCAAAGTCGTGGACTTGCTGCGGTCATACCACGACCATGTCGTGCAAAGCCGAGAGGATGCAGAGGCTGAGGCTGCTGCACTTGCAGCAGTAACTGCCGCAGCTGCCGCACAGACATCTCAGTCTGAACTGTATAGTGCTGCAGCGACAATGTTGTCTGCCACAACTGGTGCAGGTATGCTGTCAAGATTCTTACAAAGCTCATGATTGGAAATTCCCCAACTCAAAAACTACCGCCTGGAGCCCACACAGAAAACGAGGGAGACGAGACTGCTGCTGGGCAACCACAGCCATGTCGGAGTGAAAGGATCCGCCAGAGTGAAGAGGCCACAATGCTGGAAGCTAATTTGGAGGACGCCGCCATAGAAATGTTCACCAAGCCAGAGGCTCCCCAGGTGCAGGTCATTCCAAGCACATTGGAGTTGGAGGTTCAAAGCTGGGCAAGAGAAGTGAAGAAGGGGCATCGGTGCAACATCCTCAAGTCATGAAGGAGCACAAAAAAACATTCCTAACTTTCCACCTGGCCACACTCGACCTGTTTCTGGTAGGTGCTGAAGTAATGTGGTTTGTCTTATGTTTTGGTTCAGCACTGCTGGCCAAATTTCACATTCTACGGAACTCACTCAAATCTGTTTCCTTACAGTTCTGGCAAAAAGTTCCCCATCAGAGAGCCTCTTTTCTCTGAGTTGACATATCATCACCGATTTTTGGCAGTCACTCATCGACTTCAACGTAAAAAATCTGATGCTTCTAAAATCATGGGAGAATGATCCACAGATTGCACATTTCCCAGTCACTCCAAATGTGGATGTAGCACCAGAACTGGGGGAGGAGGAGAAGCGTTACAACCTTCGCCGTCGTGCAGCACAGGTGGCAGAGCAGGAGATGGAAGATGATGTGGAAGGGGAAGAGGGACTGGATGATGATGATGACACAGGCACCACAGGACAAAGTGATGAAGGCAATGGAAATGCTTAGGTTCAGTCAGCAGTGGCAGGCATGCCATCATGCAAATAGTCCTGGTGACTGAGGGCAGGCATGCTGTCATGCTAATTGTCATGTACCTAGGGCAGGCATGCCGTCATGCTAGTGAATTTGGTGTTTCATGCCTACGATGTTATGTGTTCCACCAAACTTCCACAAAATGCAAAAGGAGCTTAATGAATCAAATGCATGCCTTTGGAAGAAACTATGAAGTGTGACTTCTGACTTGCTCACAACTATGCTCAAACAAAGTGTTCTACAAGGTCACATTGATGTGAAAATTAGGATTTGTCTTGGATTTGGAAATCCATGAAGATTCACGAATCCAGGTCTTGGATTTGTGAATCTGAATCCAACTCTGGATTTGGTGCTATGAATTTGAATCCAGGCTCAGATTTGCCAACCGGATTTGGTGTGCAGCCTTTCCTGTACTTGCACCTCATTGGGTCTACAATGCACTCAACCATCACCGCCCAACCTGACATTGCTTTCACCGCCAACATCATCGCACAGGTCTCACAATGTCCCCAAGCAAGCGCTCTTTACTCAGTTGTGCGAATGGTGTAGTGCATGGTTTTTGCACCATACATGGGACTCTACTTTTGACTGCAGTGATTGGTGGTAGTCGCCGGCTACACAGACAACGATTTGGCCTGGAGCCCTGATCAGGGTAGTCACACAGGCTATGTGTTTCTGGGGGTGGACTCATTGTGTCGTGGCACAGCGGCAAGCAGGGCTGCATTGCACATCCCTCATCAGAGGCTGAGTACGTTGCACTGGGGGTTGGGGAGGCTGACGCAGTGTGGCCACAACGTCTATTTCTTGAGTTGCGTCAGTCTGTAAATGCATCATTCCTTTCTGTGACAACCAGTGGGCTCTTGAAATTGGAGATAAATCTGCTGTTTGTAATGCACAAAAGAAGCACAATGGTGTTGAGCATTACATGTTAGGTTTTTTGGTGCACAACAGGTGATCTCCGTCATGTGGGTCAGCACAAAAATGCAGCGGAATGAATTCCTGACCAAGGAACTGGCTCACGGAAAGTTCATGGATGCTTTCGTTTCTTCACACTTCCTCCCTTGTCCGAGGGTCTCTGAGACTTGGGGTGGGCGTACTGACTGTTGAGTACCGCATTGTGCACTTGTGTCAATCCTCCAAGTATATGGGCAAGCGTACCATTGCATCATGGGGGAGTGCTATGATGTGAGCTACTCTCGTCTGTCTGTACAGTTTATTGTGAGCACTGAGCCATGTCCATGCTTGTGCAGATCCTTTATGCTGTCCCACCCACCAGCAGCTGCCAGATAGCTACTATGGAGTCCTGCCTTCTGGGACACTATGTAGTTTTTCTGCAGTCTGCAGAGTTTTCTCGGTGAATTGGATTTTGATCCAATTTTGCATGATTTGCATTTGAAATCCACTAGTCATTGCTGGGCCCATGCATATATGCAGTTGTTGCATCCGGGTGAACACTCTCCATCGGTATGTTCAGATGGTTATGCATTTAAATGATTGTGTGCAGAGTTACGGCTAATACAGTGGTTTTAGGTTGGTTTGAGGACAAACTGACACTGCTGCGTGTGTCACCCGCTGTGCACCATGGCACGTATTCATGCTGTGTAAATTTTAGCTTTCATATCTCTCTCTCTCTCTCTCTCTCTCTCTCTCTCTCTCTCTCTCTCTCTCTCTCTCTCTCTCTCTCTCTCTCTCTCTCTCTCTCTCTCTCTCGCACGCGCGCGCACGCACAGTCCACTGTCGGCAACCTCAATGCAATGTCAGTACAGGCCACAGCAGCATCTATGCAGCTACAGCAGCAGCCTTCTGTTTGTTGCTGTCTTTGGAAACCTGCTGGATAGCTTTCCCATTGTGATCATTTGAAAAGCTCGTCAATCAACGAGCTCATTGGTCGGTGAGCTCGTCAGCCAGCAAAGCTTGCCCGTCAACAAGCCCATGAATTGCAGCCCAACCAGCAAAGAAAAAGAAGAAAAAAAATGGGGGCCAGGGTGCAACCGGGTACTCTTCATTGGCAGCCTCTTTTGGCGGCCCCTTCCACTGGGCTTTAATCCCTTTATCCTCTTCGTTTTTTTATTTCTTTTCCATGGTTTTCATTTGTTTCTAATTTTCATTGTTGGATCTCTTCTGCCGCGTCTGCCCTTTCCATCGGTATTTCTGCATATCATGCATTGTTGTCTGCTCATGTGTAATGTGGGTACGGGATCCTCGATTCCAGTGCCACTCATAACATGATGTCATCTCGCTCAACATTTGTGTTGGTTAGTCCTGTTGGTGATGTTTGTTTTGTGCGCACCGGATCAGGCCAGGTGCTATCTGTCCAGGGTATCGGTGTCGTACGACTTGTTGATCATATGGGTGACATGTTCGTACCAGATGTCCTGTTTGTCCTTGCACTGGAGATTAGTGTACTGTGTGCCTCTACCCTGGAGGATCAGGGCACGGCCTTCTTTGCGTCCTGTGGCACTGGTATTGTTTCTCTCTGTCCCTACCTGTTTTTCCAGGCATTTTGTGCTTCCTGGTCTCCATTGCGACAAGTTGTACCGTGTCCCAAAGTTTACACCATCTTCATCTCCTGTTGCTGCCGCTCATGTGCATCTTGCACCCTCACACACTCCCGAGAACATGCTCTTGCTTCATCGTTGCCTATGGCATGTGAGCACTGCCGCCATGCACAGCTTGCTACGCCATCAGCTTGCCACTCATCTGGATGCTGCTACTTTCCTGGCTCCTTGCACCACTAATTGCATGGATTGTGTGAAAGGCAAAATGCATCATTCCCCATTTCCTGTGTCTACATCCCACACCCATGAGCCTATTGCTCTTGTCCATGCTGATTTCATGGGACCATTCCCAGTCGAGTTCCTAGTTGGCAGTCGGTATGCCCTTTTTCTGACTGACGACCACTCATTCTTCTGTTGGATCTTTCCTCTCCGCCTGAAGAGCGATGTCGGTCCCACGATCGAGTCCTAGCTCGTCCAGGCAAAGCGTGTCTGTCAGCGTAAGCTATGGGTGTTTTTCTCTGATCGAGTTGACAATTTCATCAGGCCCAACCTTTGTTTTCTTACATCACTTCGTGTCCGGTTTGAGTCTTCCACCCCTTTTAACCCTCAGCAAAATGGCGTTTCTGAAGGCTAGAACCATCTCTTGCAAACGGAGCTCATGCCATGCTAGTCGATTCTGGCCTGTCTGAAGCTTTTTCTTATGAGGTACATGACTTAAGTGCAGAACCGGGTTCCTTGCGGACTGCTTCCACATCACGTCACTCCATACAAATGCTGGTACTGCCGTGGCACTGACTTGTGCCTGCACAGGTTTGGGAGAAAATTGTGTCCGACACCCCTAGGATCACCACGATGGGAAGCTCTCCTCTCATGAGCGTTTGTGTCTATTCCTTGGCATCTTGCTGCAGTGCAAGGCGTGACAGTTTGGGACCCAGATAGTTGTCGTATCATTGAGTTAGGTGAGGCCCTCTTCTTTGAGAGCATATTCAGACCCGATGTTGTCCATCGTTTCCCCTCTCTTGGCCCGGCTTTACATGTTGAGGGCAGCTCGTGGGCCGGGTGGCCCGCGGGCGGCTCTCCAACCTCCCGTGTGCCTCTCCCATTGCCTGCACCCTCGCCAGTATCCGTCTCTGTACCCACATCTGTGTTTCCTGCTGCGCCATTGCCTCCATTGTCGCCTCCATCATCAGCACCGATATCGTCTCCTATCTCCCTGCCTGTGTCTACATCAACATCTACATCCTCCTCTACGCCAGCATCACTGCCTGTGTCAACACCTGGTGCCATGTCCTTGTCCTTGCCGGCATCGTCTCCTACATCTTTCCCTTCATCATCTCCCGTGTCTTGTGGTGCCTCTCAACTTCACCCTGATCCTATGCCAGTTTCTTCCATAGGGGATTCAGTTGATCCTCCACCCTCTTTTGTTCCTGCTCCGTACAGTCAAGCTCAGAGTGGTTGCCTTCGTCCCTTACAGTCTTCTTCTCACTCTGTACCCTCTGTCGGTCATTTTACATCCGCCCGTCCTTCTGTCACGTCCTTCACCCCCATCCCTGACCAGCCGGCTCCTACCACCAGTATGGATGCGCTTGGTCTGGCAGCAGCTGTCGTCCAGCCCAACTCCGCCGTTGGCTACTCTATGCCTGCGGGCGAGTTTTACAGTGCTGTCATTGTTGCCGAGTCTAGACCCGATGTGTTTCCCGCCTCTGTCACCTCTGTCCTCATTATGCGTGACAGCGTGGTTCCAACACCTAATCCTGACACTGTCTGCCATGCTCGCTCCGCTTTGGATGCGTCTCTCTATGAGTAGGCTATGTGTGAGGAGCTTGACGCAATCACGCCGCATGGCGGTTATGAGTTGGTGGATTTCCCACCTGGTTGCAAGGGCATTGCCGTACGTTGGGTATTCTGGTGCAAGCGTAAGACCAATGGCATTGTTGAGCACTACAAAGTTCGCCTAACTGTCAGAGGCTTTTCTCAAGAGTCTGGCATGGACTTCCATGAAACTTTTGCCCATGTGGGGAAGAACACTAATGCCAAGCCGCTCTTTAGCCATATGGCTCAGTACAACTCGGAGCTGCATCAAATGGACGTTGACAACGCGTTCTTGCACTTTTGGCTCCACAAGGAGATCTACCTACCTCAGCCGCTTGGCTTTGACGATTGTACTGGGCATGTCGGGCACCTTTGCAGGGCTCTATACAGCATAAAGCAGTGTCCACACTGCTAGAACCTCGATGTTTTTGCCACTCTTGAATACGGTGGCTATTGTCCCTGTCCAGTCGACCCCGCTCTCGCTGTGAGCAATCCGTTGGAACCCTTTGTCGCCATTTCGGTATATTTTGATGTCCTTTTGATTGCCTCTCCAAATCCTCAGGTTGTCCAGGCTGTAAAGACTCTCCTCCAGTCTATGTACAAGATGAAGGATCTCGGTGCTTTCCACACCTTTCTTGGCATGGAAATTGAGTGCGACTGTCAACGCCGCGTCCTGCATGTGCATCAGGCCGGGTATGTTTGCACCCTTGGGGAGCGTTTTGCTAACCTGTTGGCTGCTAATCTCTATGCATCCACGCCCATGACCCCAGTTGGACAGCGGCTCCTCAAGACACCCGACCCTGCCAGGCTGGAGGAGCTCGTTGATGTCATGAAGTACCTCCAAGTCATCAGGTCCGTGATGTTCCTTGGTACCACCACGTATATTGATGTTGCGTTTGCGGTCAACTTCTTGTCCCAGTTCTCCCAATGTCTTTCTCGTCTCCATCTCAAGGCGGCATTATCTCCTGTGCACTACGTCGTGTCTACTCCCTTGTCTTGGCTTGTGCTTTTGTGCACAGCCCTCTGTCATTGTTGACGCCTACACAGACACTGGTTGGGCACAGGATCGTGACGTGCGCAGCCATTCTGGTTACGTTTTCCTCATTGTCAGTGCAACTTCCTCTTGGACGAGTGGCAAGCAAGGTTACATCACCTGCAGTGTGACTGCAGCCGTGTACGTCACCTTGGGGGTTCGTTTATGTGAAAGCATCTGGTATTGTCGTCTCATCCAAAAGCTGTGCTAGCCCATCCATTGTATCACTCTTCACTGTGATAATGAGAGCACGGGCCACATTGCTGAGTAGGATGGCATGCATCACACTCGCCCAAAGCAAATCAACATCGAGCATCACTTTGTGCGTGAATGCATTCCATGTGGTGACGTGCGCCTGATTGGTTTTGACACGCGGCAGCAGCGCGGCGACTTTCTCACCAAGGCCCTCTGAAGTGGCAAGTTCAATATTGCAGTCCATACTATTGGTCTTCGTTCCATCTGTGGTGATCTCAGTTGACGTGTACCTGCTTCTTTGGTTTTTTTCCCTTCTATGGATATAGTGCCGTTTTTGTTGCTCCTTGTCGCCTGGTGGCTGTGCCCCATCAGTGCGTCTAGTGTGGCGCCTACGGGGCATGGAGGGGTGTTGCTGTTTTGTTAGTCCCGATGACCTGTGGATCTGACACCTATCACTTGCTGGCACACTACAGTGGTCCACAGCTACATTGCCATTGTCAGCCTTGACTCTCTGGCTCTCTAGTGCCCACATGCATTTTCTTGGTGGTCCACTCCTACGGTCTGTTTTGGCAGTTTAAGATAACCCTCTTAGCTACTGTCTGTGTGAGAGACACGGTGTGTGCTACAATGGGACAGACGACACTAAGTTAGGTTGAGAGACGGCAAAGATATGCTTGAAGAAGTAAGAGTTTTGTTATAAAAAACAAGCAAGTGCATGCGTGTAGTCTCATCCACGTGCGTGCAACTAAGCTCGCAACTCCAACCAACTGGGTGGAAAATAGATTAATGCGGCTACAAGCTCCAAAACCACAGCAAAGGAGAACTCAACAGCCATACGGGCTCCTCGGTTTTCCGAATGACAAAAAAAAAGAAACGTCTAGTGGAGAAACAAAAACTCTATGTAACTATGTCATGAACACGCAAGGATAGCACCATTGAGAAAATGGACTCCAAGATGTCACCAAGAAAACTCAAGAGACAACGTGAGGGCGTACTGGCTGGTGCTCATATTATCAATGCAGTCATTGAGTGTCCCGGCATACGTGCGAGCCATGGCGACAAGTCCAAATTCACTATGACTGACACACCAACACGCCCCCATGACCCGCAGACGCCAGTTGCCTTGAGCAAGCAAGGGTCACAGAATAATGGCAACGACAAAACACAGCAAGGGGCATGAAACAAAGCCACACAAGTATTGTGGGCAAAGAGAGGGAGCAACAAGAGCGCGATATGACTCATGTAGGAGCAGAAGCAGGCGCAAGAAGCTCAACCTTGCAGAGAGAAAACTTGAACTTACTGTTACGTAGTGCTTTTGTAAGGAAATTTGCACGCTACTGTTGTGTTTCGACACCCACGACTGAGACAATGCCACATAAAATATGCTCGTGTATATTTGATGCTCAATGTTGATGTGCTTGGTGCGTGTGTGTCACATGCCATCATGCTGTGCTATGTGGCGCGTGTTCTTGCTGTCACAGCGGATGGTGATGCAATGGATAAGCTAGCGCAGCTCCTGCATGAGACGACACAACCAGATTATTTTACAGACCCCAGCCCCCAATGTGACGTACTCAGCCTCAGTCAAGCTCCTCACTACAAAACCCTTCTCACCAATCTTCCATGAGACAGCTGTAACTTCGGCAAGGAAGATGTAACCAGACCGGCTGCGCGCATTGCGATCATGGACCCAATCGCTGTCAGTGTATCCGTCAACAACAGACGACTGTGCATGAAATCATAGGCCCAGTCGTGGGATAGACCTGACATACCACACCATGCACACAGCACCTTCCAGATAGAGCTGACACGGATGATGTGAGGATCACGATAGGAAACTCACAGCAAGGATAGCATCTGGGTGCTGGTCCCAAGGAATATCAGGGAGCCAATGACTTGGAGGTACGTCGTGACATCGACAGGATTCCCTAGAAAATCTGGGTCTGATGACGTGAGGAGCCTCTGCCCCATGGGCGTCAGAGGTTTGGATGCATAGGGGACTGTAGCCAAGAGGACAGCAAAGCACTCCCCCAGCATCCTTTCATAACCAGGCTGATGCACATGTAGTGTGCAACACAAGCAATTACAGTGAATCTCCATTCCCAGGAAGATATAAGCTAGACCAAGATCCTTCATTTTGTACACATACAAGAGGAGATCCTTCACAGTCTAGAAAGCCACATTGGCTGTCACTGCAAACCCCACACTGTTCATCAGCCTGGGAGGTCAGCCCTTCATCGTCGTCCTAGTCTACGTAGACGACCTCCTCATTGGGTTGCCAGACGCAGCTGCCATCCAGCGCGTCAAGGACCTGCTCCACGCCGCAAACTAGATGAAGGACTTTGGGCCTGCCTGAGTGTTCTTTGGCATGGAGTTGGAGCATGACCGCTCCCAGGGCATCCTGCACATCCACCAAGCCGCCTACATCCAGAACCTGTCCACTTGGTTCACCAAGGCCCTACCCCTTGCACCGAGCGTGTCCTCACACATGTCCCCCGATGGCTAGGCAAAGTTGAAGAGCCTTGACCCAACCATTGTGGGGAATCCAGTTGACGTGACCACGTATCTCAGAGTCATCGGGTCACTGATGTTCCTAGCAATGACGACGCAGCCAGACATCGCATTTGCCGTTAACCTCCCGGCGCAATGTATGTGTCACCTCCATTTCAAGGTTGCGATCTGCGTGCTGCACTATGTTGTCTCAAATCCACGTTGAGGCCTCATGTACCGCCGGCAGCCGTTTGAAGTCGTAGTGGGCTACAGTGACAGCGACTGGGCCGGCACCCTAAACGGCAAGAGCCGCACTGGCTGGATCTTTCTCGTTGGCCGCACACCTGTGTCCTAGAGCAAACGCAAGCAAGGCTGCCTTGCACGCAACAATCTTGAGATTGAGTATGTGACTCTTGGTTCTAGCGTGTGTGAGAGCGTGTGGTTGCGTCGTCTGTTGTCCTAGTTGAGTCAGTCTGTTGCGTCTTTCATGTTGCATTGTGACAACGTGAGTATCATGGCCATCGTAGACAATGACATAGTGCATCACATGTGCACAAAGCACATCAGTGTTGAGTATCACTATGTCTGATCATTGTTGCACGACGGAAGCGTGAGAATTATGTGCGTTGAGACAGCACAGTAGTTGTCTGACTTCTAGACCATGGCACTGAAGCGTGACTTGTTCAAGAAGGCTGTGAGCGTGGTCGGTGTTCTTCTGTAAGTTTCTCTCTCTCCATCCCTGCTCATATACTACCTGTCCTGGGGGAGCCTTGTCTGCTTGGTTATTGTACTCGCTGCCCTTCCATGCATACTGTGCCTGTGAGTCATGGGGGAGTGATGGTTTTTGCGTATCTCTCATTGTGCTATGTTGTTGGTTCACGGCCTGTGTACATCAGCGTGCAGATGACTGACGGCAGGATGCACGCTGATGGGGTATTGTCCGATGGAGCCGACGCACGCTGAGCTCTGCACACAATTTGCTGGAGCTTCTTCCCTTAGACGCATGGCGTGCTCAATCGGCAGGCCTCCTCAACACTCACGTTGTTGGCGGTCACTGCCACAGATTATGCTGTCTTCTTGCGTCCTATGCCAGATCTGTCTGCACGGTTGCAATTGCAGGGTCATGTTTTACTTGGGCTCTGAGTTTCAGGATGTTTGGGCACTGTTGTAACCGGGGATTAGCCTAGACGCTGCCTGGGTTTATGTAGCCATAACTTCTTGCTACTATGTTTCTTGGTGATTCTGACCACATGACTATGTGGCAGCATGGATGTTTTGGTATGGTCCAGTTTTCAGCGAAACGGACGAACCCCAGGTTTCAAGCTGTCGACTGCCTCGCAGGGCTCACCAAGAAAACCTGCCTGCCAAAAAAAAGATCATTTTTCTGATCGGTGAAAATGCCGATTTCTCTTCTTTTGTCACCGGTGGCCCTCATATACACCTCCAATGGGAAAAAAGCCCCATTCGTCCCTGTCTGGCAATAAATATCCCTATCCGCCCTCCCTGCTTTCACCATGCCCAAAGAGCGACGCATGTCGCTGATTAAGCACAGGAAAATCGGGCATGCCGTGCTAGAATGCGGCCCTCCATCACGGCTGTCGCAATGGAGGGCCGCATTCTAGCCCGGCA
>SZWC01001177.1:219765-271472 GCA_023375785.1 Penium margaritaceum | reverse complement strand
GGGGGGGGGGGGGGGGGGGGGGGGGGGGGGGGGCTTTGCTGGGGATTCCGGTGGACGGATGTCCATAGGAATCCTCGCTCCATCATTGGGGAGTTGAAAATCTATTTTAGTTTCATTTTACATTTTGTTCAACTTTATACTCTCGTTTGATGTACAAGCTATAGACAAACCCACACCCTAATTACACCTGGGATTTTAGGGTATATCTTTGCGCGGGCACCTGTTGGGCCCCGTGGTAGTGGGGCCCAGCAGGTTCCCTTTCAACGCATGGGGAGTCTCGAACGCCCAATCCAAACTCCCTGCAAACCACTTACAAAAAATCCAAAACCCCTTGTCTTAAGGAGTTTGTGATGATCGGGACACAAAAGGTGTCGTCAGCATGGCTGACGCCGGTATTACTGATACCACGGTACACCGTGTTTTTGTACTGCTGTTGTACCACAGCACTATGGTTTTTGTTTTTTACGGTACCGGTACCGTATCAGTACTGAACTGGCAGGGTATCCCTCTTCCGTACCGCGGTATCATACCACAGTACATTAATGAGGTAGTAAGAAAGTGAAAGAAAACACCTTTAACAGTAACAATAATTTCTTGTTTTCATGCATCTCTCATTTTACTCTGCTGTGTCCTCCTGGCTTGTGCACATCGGCGTGTAGATGACTGATGGTGAGACGCGACGCTGCTGGAGTGTCCTCTGGTGAGGCCAACGCACGCTGAGGCCTGCACGCGGTTTGCTAGAGCCTCCTCCTCTCTTCTACATCCTCAGCTCCAATGGCGGTCCTCCCCGGCAGTCGTGCTGCCGCTGTTTTTGTTGTCTACATGCGTCCAATGCTGTGTCTGACTGCAGTGTTGCATTCGCACCGCTGTATCATGCATAGGGTCCAAGTTTCATGAGCTTCGGGCACTGTTGGTACCGGGGACTAGAATAGACGTCACCAGGGTTTAGGCGGCTATAACTCTTGACTACTATTTCTCTAGCTGATTCTGCTTGCACGACTGCGTTTGCAGCGTGCGTATGATAGTGTGGTCCAGTTTTCAGGCAAAACGGACGACGCCCGGGTTTTGGGCTGTCGGATGTCAGCAGGGCTCACCAAAAAAATGCCTGCCTCAAAATAGAGCTATTTCCTGATTGGCTGGTCAACTGAGTAACAAAATCTACAGAGCTGGGGGAGGCTAGTTCTTGAAGGGGTCTCCAATTGTGTCTTATTCTCACTTCTTAATCAGTCATTTCCAGTTCTCAGCTGCTTCTTGCCGCTAAAACTGGCACGCACATCTCTGAGTAACAAACCCAGAGCACTCAAAATCTAGAGCGGCAGATTGAGGGGACAATAGACTGAGAAACAAGCATGGAAGCCCGCACGCTGCATCAACAACGCAACTTCCCCAGCCTGTGCACTAGAGCAATTTCCAGATAGGTATTAGAACCAGAGCCCAGCTGTAGCAGCAGACAACTGGCGTACAGGTTCCCGACTATGCTGCCAGATTTTTCACGGCAGCATTGACCCACCTGGTGGCAGCGTCATATTTTTCCCCACGACCACTGGGCCAGGGAAAATGCTGCCAGATTTTTCCTGCAACACTAACCCCCACGTGTGACATAAGGTGGTGAGCGGCAACCCACGTCAGGTACCTCCTAGCGACGACACACGTGGCGACGTCAACCAGGTGCAGTGGCTGATAGCAGCAGCAAGAAGCAGCAGCAATCTGCAGAAGCACCAGCAGTAGCAGCTTGCAGCGGCACTGAGCAGTGGAAGCAGCAGCCAGCAGCAGTAGCGTGCAGTTGTAGCAGCCGGCAGCAGTAGCAGCTCGAAGAGCTTGTAGCACCAGCACCTCGCAGCAGCGGTAGCCAGCAGTAGCAGTAGTGCACAGGAGTAGCAAGCAGCAGCAGCACTACTGTGTAGGAGTAGCAAGCAGCACCAACAACAGCTAGCAGCAGCAGGGAGCAGTAGCAACAGCTGGCTGCCGCAGCTGTAGCAACAAGGAGAAGCCAGCAGCATCTACCAGCAGCATCTTGAGCAGCTGCCGGCAGCAGTAGCAAGAGCAGCATCAACTGCTTGCAGCTCGCTGCTCGCAGCAAGTAGTGAACACCGAGCAGCGAGCTCGCTGCTCGCAGCTCGTAGTGAGCATCGAGCAGCTAGCTTGCTACTCACAGCTCGCAAATTGCAGGAAGAAGCGAGCTCGTTGCTCGCACCTCGTAGCGAGCTACGAGCAGAGACTAACGAGAAAAAAAAAACACGCACAAAAAGGTTCCCCCATCCCCACACGTGGCCTTGCTGCAACAGTAGCGACCCCCAAAGCCGTGCCAGTTGCCGCAGCAACCGTAGCAGCACCAGCAGAACGCAGTAGCTTAGTTGTAGTAGCGGTAGTAGCTGCAACAACAGCAGTAGCAACAATAGTAGCACCAATAGCAGTACTAGCAAACGGAGTAGCAATAGCACCCACAGCAACATCACTAGCAGCAATAGTAACAGCTACGACATTAGTAGTAGCAGTAATACTTGCTGCAACAGCAGTAATACTAGCAGCAGTAGCAACAGTAGAAACAACAGTAGTAGTAGCAGCTCTACAACTGACACAGCAGTAGCTGTAGCAACAATGTGACAGATGTTGCTGATGTCACCCATACTCAGCTGATGTCACTACTGAAATCAACAACAACCCCAAAACAAAGGAGGGGAAACAAAGGACACCATGGTAGAGGATGGAGAGGGGTCCTCCTCTGTTGCAGGGCCCTCCTTCCTGCAACATTTGTAGCAGTTGCAGCAGTAGCACTCGCTGCTGCCACTGTTGTAACAACAACAAGAACAGTAGTAGCAGCAACAGCAGCACCAATGGCGGTAGCAGCAGTAGCAACAGCCACAACAGTAGGAGCAACAGTAGCAATAGCACTCGTGGAAGCAGCTGCAGTAGCAACAACAATAGTAGTAGTAGCAATAGTAGCACCCCGCAGGCTCTAACATCGTTCATGCTAGCTTGACAGATCCACTTGCCGCTTTGTGTCAGCAACTCAAAACGATGACGCAATAGCTATCAGTAGTGCAACCACCGACACAGCTACCGCAGCAGCAACCACAGTAGCAGTATCAACAGCCGCCGTAGTAGCAGCGACAATGTTAGCAAGCACCCTTTGTCCCACCTGGGAACGCAAGCCCTGCAGAATCCTATGCCATGCAGTACCTGGAGCAACAACACACCCAGCGCCAACAACAGATGGTGACATCAGTCCTAGGTCCCACTCTGGGTGTCGGCCGCAAACAGGACTTTGAATCCCCACTACAGTTGCTTTAAGCTAGGAAGTAGTTTCGGAGCTGGGATCTCAACTTCCGAACCTAGGCACAGGGCGAGGGCTTGTGGCCCTTCTATGTCCTGCCCATCGACTCCACCTAGGCGAACCAGGTGTATGACGCCAGTTACGCCGTGCATGCCCTCATCTTTGTTGACCCTCTGGTTGCATGTCTTGCCCTCAAGCCCTTCCTAGGTGACTTCACCAAAGGCGCACTCTGCACCAGCGTGGCACGTACTCACTCGCCCTCATCATCTGTCTAGTGACGCCAAGACAAGCCGCCTGATCCAGGAGTTCAACTTCCTCCGCATGGGGAGACCGAGAGGATCACCTCCTGTTGGCAGCATACCGAGGACATCCTGCGCCACCTCGAAGATGCCTTGCCACCCCCTCTCTCCGCACTCCTGTCCATCAAGCGCAGCTCCATCGACGCCTTCTCTGACGTCTTCGACCACTACTCTTAGGAGATCTTCACCGCGATGGCTGCCAAGGGTACCATCATGCCCTGGGCATACGAACTCTTCCTCCACATGCAGGAGGCTCGTTAGGAGTCACACATCCATCACACAGAGTCCCTTTCGTCTCCTATCATCGCCTTAGTGATTGTTGCCCCCCAAGCAGCAGCAACAACGTCTTCCGGCGCCTCCTTGTCCAGCAAGAAGAGGTGCAAGGGAAAGAAGGACAAGGGCCCACTGTGGCCAGTCAGGACATGGGTGGTACACGTATCCGCTACCTACCCAACGAGGCTTGCATCATCGCCACCATGCGTTGCTAGCATGAGCGTCGCCTTGCCACCGCTATAGTGACTCTCGCTGCTCCTGCTACATCTGCGCGGCTCATGACGGCTCCACCACTGTATCTTCCGCAGCTCTCCGTGCTTGCTCCTCCGTCACCAGTACCTCTAGCAGTCTCTTTCCCTCTGTTCTTGACTCCGGCGTTGTTACACCACAGTCGGTCTACTCCATTTGAAACTCCACCCGCGAGCGTAAATTAGAGTAGTTCATCGCACTCCAGCTCGGCCTTCCGCACCCTCCTCCCCAGGGAAATGCGAGTTGCTTGTCACTTGTTCCACCCTACCCTCCATAACTGAGTCTATGTTGCAGTTGTGCTCTGTACCTTCATCCACCCCATCCTCTACCGTGCCCTTCCCACCTGCTCCTCTTCGTGATGATGTCGCCTGGCTTGATGACTAGCAATCCCGGTTTGCACCTTCGTCCACCACGTCTGCATCATTTGCCCACTGCTATGTGCCTGTTTACGACCCGGCCGCACCTGTCATGGATCCGTCAGAGACCTCGATCATCGACTTTGGGACCACACATCATATGACGGCCTTGCGCGAGGTCTTCAGTGTTCTTGGTCTTGTCACCGATGTCATAGGGGTTTGGACACGCTCTGGTCAGGTCTTACCAGTTCTTGGTGTTGGCGTCATTTGTTTCCACAATCGTGCTGGAGATGTCTTTGTAACAAATGTACTCTTCATCTGTGACCTTCAGCTCAGCCTCCTGTCTGTCACCGCCCTTGATCGCATGAGCATAGATGTTCTGGAGTTGTGTGGTGTGGGCACTGTGTTGTTGCATCCGTCAGGTCGTGTCATTTTGCATGCCACCGCCCATGGCAACTTGTGCCACGTACCGTGCCTGTCCGCTTCCACCTTTGTCCCCTTCTCATCGGCCCACATTGGCCATGTGTCTGTAACTAGCACACTATCTCCGCAACACACAAATATCCTATATTGCTGCCTTTGTCATGTCCACTCTGCTGCCATTGACAGCATGCTTCACATGCTGCCTGCCACAAGACTTGATCCAGCTTCCTTTCCTCTGCCATGTCCCCACTTGCCTTGGTCTTCTCCGATATCATGGGTCCCCTCCCAACAGAGTTAGTCAGAGAGCGTGTTTTTTATGTTCTGACACTTACGGACGACTACTCTCGCTATTGCTAGGTCTTCTACCTTAGGTAGATGAGCAACGTCGCTCCCACTATTCGGGACTGGCTCGTCTGTGTAGAACGCAAGTGTGGTCTTCCTCTCCGCCGCTTCTGCTCTATTCGCGGGGGTGAGTTTCTAAGGGAGACCACACTCTTTCTCGCCTCCTGTGGTGTCCATCATGAGACGTCGGCACCTTACACGCCAGCCCAGAATGGCGTCTCTGAGCAGTAGAATCGCACCATGGTTGACGACGTTCGCACGATGCAGGTCGATTCCGGTCTCTCTGACGGTTTCTACTTCGAGACCATGACCAACATGACGTGGGTCTTGAACTGGATTCCCCACGGACCCATTCCACATCACTCCACACCATACCAGCACTGGTGTGGAAAGCTGGCCGACCACCGTCTGGCCCTTGTTTGGGGATGCATTGCTGTCGTGTGCTTGCTTGCCCCACACCAGGGTGGCAAGCTTGAGCCTCGCAGCAGTCCCTGTACCTTCCTTGGCGGCTCGCGTCAATCTAAGGCATGGCATTTCTAGGATCCCTCCCGGCACTGCATCATCGAGTCCCGAGACGCCCTCTCCTTTAAGAATCTTTTTCTGTGTGACTGCGTTTACTCCAGCGCATCAATGTTCCTCCCGTCGCGTGGGGGAGTGGTGGTTCCGTCCTCCGTCTAGCGGCATCGGGGCATCTCATTGTCTTTGTCCGCGGGTCCCTCAGGGCCGGCTGCCCCATCCATGTCAGGTAGCGCCTCCGGGCCGGCTGCCCCGTCTGTGTCCACCAGTCCCTTACAGCCGGATGCCCCATCCATGTCCACCAGCCCCTCCAGCCTGGCTGCTCCGTCCGTGTCTGCCACCCCCTCACGCCCGGCTGCACCGTTGGCGTCCGTCAACCCCTCAGGGCTGGTTGCACGGACTGTGTCCATCAGCCCCTTAGGGCCAGCTGCCCCGTTCATGTCCGCCAACCCCTCAGGGCCGGCTGCCCCATCCGTGCCTACCATCCCCTTAGGGCCGGCTGTCCCATCTGTGTTCTTCAACCACTCAGGACTGGCTGTCCCATCTATGTCCGTCAGCCCCTCGGGGCCGGCTGCCACGTTCGTGCCTGCTAGCCCCTCAAGGCCAGCTGCCTCCTCCGTGCCAGCCAGCCCCTCAGGGCCGGCTGCCCCGTCCGTGTCTGTCAGCCCATGGCCGGCTTCCCCGTCCGTGTCGGCGGGCTACACACATGGTCCAGGTAGGAGCCTTCGACCCAGGCTGACAGTGAGCACTCAGGCCACCTCCTCATGTCCTCTCGCGCCATGACTCCCCGTCATCCCACGAGGCTCCTTGCCTCTTATCAGACCCACTTTGACAGTCGTGAGCGGGGACCCCGGCACTAAGGCACTTAGCTTGGCCGCACTGTCACTCATCATTGACCTACATCCAGGGTCAGCTATGGGCTATACCTTGCTTCATCACGAGCACCGGTATACCGTCACGGCCACGCTCACAAGTATGCTACCAGGGGCGCGGGATGTGCATGCCCTTATTTTCCACCCCACACAGCAACTAGAGGACCAAGCCACCCTACGTGAAACTCAGACATCTCCTGAGGTCGCTCACTGGGAGGTTGCATGTACCGACGAGCTTGCCGCCATTCGGCAACATGACGTCTATGAGCTCATCGACCTCCCCCGGGGCCATAAGGAAATTGGCACCGACTGGGTTTTCCACTGATAGTGGAAGCGAGACAGGTCCCTGGACAAGTACAAGGCCCGTCTTACAGCAAACGGGTTTTCTCAGGTCCCTGGGATCGACTATGACTAGATGTTTTCCCCGGTTGGTTGGTTCTCCACTAGCCGAGCGTTGTTCAACCTGGTTACCCAGCACAGGTGGGAGTTGCATCAGATGGATGTGAGCCCATGATGAGTTTTCCAAGTCGAAGTCGGCCCCAAGTCCGAGTCGAAAGTCGGACGTCGCCATATTGGCAAAAGTCGGTCAAAGTCGATTTTTGCATAAGAACCTAACATGCCAGAAATGGCACCTAGTCATTGTGAACATGTCACTTAGCAGGTGTTTTTGACCTTACATGTTGGATCACTTACTAAGAACAACACACCTATTCCATCCTGTTTTATTTCTTAGACCATTCCACCTTGCATTTGTACACATTCTGCCTCTACATCATGCCTTATAGACAATCCACTGGATTCATTCCATCTACTCTCATACATCCACAACATCCTATGGATTCTCATTCATGGAATGCATTGAACAAAGCTGAATGTGGAAAGTGCTTGAATGCGAGGCAATGAATTACTTTGAGAACTTTGAGAACAAGTAAGATTGCATTGGAACTTTCACAGTAGACACATCATCAGGTCTTGCGTGCTTTCTTGCTAGCCTTGGCAGTAGCAGCCTTGGCAGCAGCAGCCTTGCTAGCACTGGCCTTGGCAGCCGCAGCCTTTGCAGCAGCAGCCTTGGCTGCTGCAGCTGTCTTCAGAGCAGCTGCCCTAGCAGCATATGCCTTGGCTGAACCAGCCTTGCCAGATGTGTCAGGCTGCCCAATGGCCCTGGGAGAAGCAGGACGAGCTGCAGATGCTGCTGCTGCTGTTGTAGATGGACTTGACACAGTTGAAGTCCCACCACCTGCACCAGCTGTTGCTGCACTTTGAGTGTCACCCCTAGGAGTTGCTGCTGTTTGCTCCAACTCCAAAGCTGCCTCCACATCCTTCCGCTTCCGCACACCAAGCTGTAGAATCCTTCCAACTTCCTTGTCAGCTGTCAGCTCCTCCTCCTCAACCTCCTCTACTTCCTCTGCCCCTTCACTATCATCATCATCCCCCTCCATTTCCTCCTCAACATCATCATCAGAATCCTCCTCCTCTGATGCCGCCTCTCCTGCACCAGCAGCTTCAGCACCCTCACCACCTGCGTCCTCTCCACCAACATCACCAGCAGCTCCTGCTCTAGCTTCAGCACCCTCGCCACTAGCACCAATTTCTTCCAACCACACCTCATCATCATCACCGGCATCTGCAATGAGGGGGTCCCACACCCAGTCCTCTCTGTGTTCGTCGTCTGCATCATCAATTCTCCATCTGCTTCACTCCCACTCTCAGCTTCTTTGTCCTCTGTTGCTTTGAAGATGTCGGCAGTGAGGGTGCGTGCCTTCTTCTTGCCGTACAGTTTGTTGAGGCAGACGTTGACCCGCACCAGTAGCTCCAGTGTGCTGACCTTCAGCCTGTTGCGTCGTGCTGTCTGCACCAGCTCGTGCTTGGAGAACACGTGTTCGTTGTCCCAGAAACTGCAAGGTTGTGCGAGCAGTCTCATGAAGAATGCACGGAGAACAGGGAGACTTGTCATGAACCTGGCATGCCAGCGGAAAGCTGGCATGTCGCCAGCCACCACATGCTGCACTGCTGTCTTTGCCTTCTCTACGTCCTTGGCACGAGAGGGGTCATTGTCGCACGTCACCCGTGCGTTCTCAAACCCCTCTAGCTCTCTCTCAAGAGCTTCAACATCCTTCTCAGGCACGAGGGCCGTAACCACCACGTTCCATGCCTCAACCATCTTCTTGTCACCGTCAAATTTGTGCCCAAAGTGCATCGGATACACACGACGTGCAGCAGAAAAAACAGGACAGTTCATTTGGTTATCCCACCGCCAGCTCAGCCGCTCCAATGCAAACTTGACCCAGGCTGGGTTGCACGGTGCACGCTTGCGTCCATGTGCAAGCCCAAGTTTGCGCACAGCCTCTGTTGTATCCAGCAGAGTCTTGTAGACATTGCCTGCAGTATCGCCAGAAGCATCAGCCTTGCGCAATGAAAGCATGAACGGCATCATGAGTTTCATCAACGCCTTCACCTGGAGCCAGAACACACCCATCCTCAAAATGCGGTGCACTTCCTTCTTCTTTGCTTTCCAGCCAGCGTCCCTGCCATCTCCCATCTGCTGCCATTTGTCACTTGCCACCAGCTTCTGCAAAACATCCTTCATGTCCAAGAGGCGGGTCAGCATCCTGTGGATAGATGCAAAACGTGTGGCAGCAGCTGGAAGGAGCACCCTGCCCCCGGACTCTGACTTCAGCCAGGACCTCAGGAGGTCCTTGTTCCTGAAAAATGTCACCACTTTCTCACACTTGCTTATGACAGCCTGTCCCCATTCCGTCTTCCCCAAGTCCTTCAAGCACAGGTCAAGACTGTGACAGACACAGTGAGTGAAAAAGACTGCAGGGTACTTCTCTCGCAAAGCCTTGTACGCCTTCTTGTTGGTGCTTGCGTTGTCCGTGATCACCACGATTACCTTCTCAGGTCCCACCTCAGTGATGGCCTGGTCAATGACGCAAGCCACGTGGTTAGCGTCACGGACCATGCCACGTGCGTCACGGCTGAAGAGGTGAGCAACCCCCTCGGCGTTGGAGGCCATGGCCGAGTAGATGGGGCGGATCTGGATGTCGCTCCACTCGTCCACCCCAAGGGAGACGCCGAAGATGTCCCAGCCGCTCCGCAGTGGCGCCTCCATCTCAGCAAGCTCCCTGTCCAGCGCAGGGAGAATCACCTCCTTCACTCTGTCCTTGCTTGGCAACCTGAAACCCCCCTGTTGTCTTCCGCGAATCCTCCACAAGCTCCAGCACTTAAGAGTCCCGGCAGAAGGAGATGGGTAAGGCGTTCTTGGCCATGATTTTGACGATCATTTTCTGGCACTGCGACTTGGCAGCGTTTGCGAGATGCTCCAACATCAAGCTCTGCCTGGCTGAGCTGAGAGAGGCTGCCGAGGTCGGAGTGCCGGTGAAGATAGGGCTGAAAGAAGGGGCATTGCAAGACTGTGAAGTGGCCATCTGCTGCTGCTGCTGCTGCTGCTGCTGCTGCTGCTCACCAGGCGTCTGCTGCGCACCAACTGCTGCTCGTGCCTGCTCTCGCTGCCGCGCCTGGTGGAGGTCCAACCAGTTGACTGGGCTGTCCCTTGTACCCCATGCTGAACCCTCCCCCTTGAACAACACCTTGTCCGCAGCATTGAAGCTGTCTGGAAGCAGGAGAGGGAGCAACCCGAGCATCGCACGTGCTGCTGCTGGGGCATACTTGCACTTCTTGACGTTTCCCACGGGTGCACCATAGTGACCACGCATGCGGTCACTGCCACCGGAGTAGGTGGTGCCACATGCACCACAAAAGAAGCCAGGATAGCCTGCTTCTGTGGGCACTGGCTTGAAAAACTTGCTTAGGGCACGCACGAGAAAATCCCCTGTGAGNGTTTCCCACGGGTGCACCATAGTGACCACGCATGCGGTCACTGCCACCGGAGTAGGTGGTGCCACATGCACCACAAAAGAAGCCAGGATAGCCTGCTTCTGTGGGCACTGGCTTGAAAAACTTGCTGAGGGCACGCACGAGAAAATCCCCTGTGAGGACAGGGAGCCTGCCAGCGGAGGTGCCCTGGCTGGCTGAAGATGTCGTCCGAGATCCACCAGCCATGGTGGTGCTGGTGGACCTCACAAAGGCCAACGTCTGATGGGCTAGAGCTCCATGGTGGTACTGCAAGGTGCAGCTAAGGCCCTCGGCCAGAGGGCCTTAGCTTAGAACGTCGGGCCGAGCAAGGCAATGGACAACCGTCTGCCCTACTAAACGAGGAACAAGGGCCCGGGGGGAGGGGGGGGGGACAAACATCCATTCATTCCTCCGTAATCTGCGGCCTAGATTGTGCGGCTCATGCACTGCTGTTCATTGCATCTAGTCTAGTGATGTGGATGCCACCTATGCTAACTATGTGGAAGTGCCAGATAATAACACTATTGTCATTGGCTGTTAACGTGTATGCAGTATCTTGGAGAGGAGCCAGCATGCAAATTGTGTGTGCCTTATGCGTGGACAGCGCATGTGACGATGCCGCAAAGAGCCTAAATGCATCTTGTACGAGATGCTCACGAGATCGCTCCGAAAGTCGGTCTTTCGGGGTTCGACCCGACCCCCTTTTTTTTTGTTGGTCGTTAACGTGGAAACATGCTTGCCCACCATGTTGTACACCATTTGAACCCTAATTCAAAGAAATGGGGGTCAACTGGAGTCAACATCCAAGTCGACGTTGATCGACTTGGCGACTCCGCCTTGACCCCCAGAAGTCGTAAGTCGAAGTCTTCATGGATGTGAGCAAAACCTTTCTACATAGCTCATTGGAAGGCGAGGAGCTCTACATGGTGTAGCCTTTATGCTTCAAAGATGGCTTCAGCAAGGTGTGGAAGCTACAGAAGGCACTCTATGACCTGAAGTAGTCACCGCACTGCTAGAACCAGGAGATTAGTCGCACGCTTCTCAGCAGCGGCCTCCTTCGTAGCTCTGCCGACCCCGCGTTGTTTGTCAGTCCTTGAGGTCAGACCCTTGTTGATGTCCTAGTCTATGTCGAAGACCAGCTCATTGCATCGTAGGACACAGCTGCTATCCAGCGGGTCAAGGACCTGCTGTATACTGCCTACCAAATGAAAGACCTCGGGTCAGCACGAGTCTTTCTAGGCATGGAGCTTGAGCATGATCGCTTTACGGGCATCCTGCATGTCCATCATACCGCCTATGTCCAAACCTTGTCTGGACGCTTCGCTAAGGAATTGCCCCTTGTGCCAAGACCGTCCTCACCCATGTTGCCCGATTGTCAGACAATGCTCAAGAGCTGTGATCCAGCCGGTGGGTGAGCCAGTAGACGTGACCACATGTTTACGCATCATCAGGTCACTAATGTTCCTCGCAACGCCAACGCGTGCAGACATTACGGTTGTCGTCAACCTCTTGGCACAATTTTCTCAGGAGTCGCATCACCTCCACTTTGAGGCTGCAATTTTAGTACTCCGCTATGTTGTCTCTACCCCGCGGCAAGGCCTCATCTTCGGGCGACAACCGTCTGTTGTGGCAACGAGATACGCCGACAATGACTGGACCGGCAGTCCCGATGGTAAGAGTCGCACTAGCTGGATCTTTCTTGTTGGCATGACGGCTATGTCTTGGCACTGCGGCAAGCAAGGCTGCATTGCACGCAGCACTACTAAGGCTATGTATGTGGCCCTTGGTTCTGGGGCTTGTGAGAGTGTGTGGTTGCGTTGCCTGCTATCCGAGTTGCGTCAATCAATCCCCTCCATCACGCAGCACTGTGACAATGAAAGTGCCATGGCCATTGCTGACAATGACGGTGTGCATCACACTCACACAAAGCATATCAATATTGAGTATCACTATGTGCGTTCGTTGTTGCATAACAGCAGCATCAGCATTGTGTGGGTTAAGACAGCACGGTAGTTGGCTGACTTTTTTACCAACGAACTGAAGCAAGGTTTGTTCAAGAAGGTTGTGAGTGCTGTCGATGTGCATCTGTGAGATTCTCTCTCTCTCTCTCTCTCTCTCTCTCTCTCCCTCTCTCTCTCTCTCTCTCTCTCTCTCTCTATCTCTCTCTCTCTCTCTCTCTCTCTCTCTCTCCCTCTCTCTCTCTCTCTCTCTCTCTCTCTCTNGTGCGTTCGTTGTTGCATAACAGCAGCATCAGCATTGTGTGGGTTAAGACAGCACGGTAGTTGGCTGACTTTTTTACCAACGAACTGAAGCAAGGTTTGTTCAAGAAGGTTGTGAGTGCTGTCGATGTGCATCTGTGAGATTCTCTCTCTCTCTCTCTCTCTCTCTCTCTCTCTCTCTCTCTCTCTCTCTCTCTCTCTCTCTCTCTCTCTCTCTCTCTCCCCCTCTCTGTCCCCGCCTGCTTGATCTCTATGTTCTCTGCCCGTACATATACATTGTTCCTATGAGTCATGCGGGATTGTTGGTTTTCACGCATCTCTCATTGTACTCTGTTGTATCCTCCCGGCTTGTGCACATCAGCATGCAGATGACTGACGGTGAGACACAAAGCTGCTGGAGTGTCGTCTGGTGGAGCCGACGCACGCTAAGGCCTACACGCGGTTCACTGGAGCCTTCTCTTCTCTTCTACGTGTACATCTCCATTGGTGGACCTCCTTGGCAGTCGTGCCGCCAGCACTCTCTGCAAATGCTTTTGTTGTCTACACGCGTCCACTGTTGTGTCTGACTGCACTGTTGCATTTGCAGTGCTGCATCATGCATAGGGTCCATGTTTCATGAGTTTCGGACAATGTTGGTACCGGAGACTAGAGTAGACACCGCCAGGGTTTAGGTGGCTATAACTCTTTACTACTGTTTTTCTAGCTGATTTTGACCGCACGGCTGCGTTCGCAGCGTGCGTGCGTATTATGGTATGGTCCACTTCTCAGGCAAAACGGGCGACGTCCGGGTTTTGGGCTGTCGGCTGTCTGGCAGGGCTCACCAAGAAAACCTGCCTGCCTGAAAATTGAGCTATTTTTTTATTGGCTGGTCAACTGAGTAACAAGCTCTATAGAGCTGGGGAAGGATAGATCTTGGAGGGGTCTCCCACTGTGTCTCATTGTCAGTTCTTAATCAGTCATTTCCAGTTCTCAGCTGCTTTCTGGCGCTAACACTGGCGCACGCATCTCTGAGTAACTAACCCAGAGCACTCAGAATTAGACTCTAGAGCGGCAGACTGAGAGGGTAGCAGACTAAGCAACAAGCGTGGAAGCCCACACACTGCATCAACAATGCAGCTGCCCCAACCTGCGCACTAGAGCAGTTTCCAGCTGTAATTCGCTACAACTAAGTCAACGTGGTAGTGCGGATGAGTGTACATTCAAACCCTCGCAATGGATAGGAAATCTACGTGCAAATCTAGGTGCAAAGCAAGCTACGACGTACAAATTCGCCCTCGACATTCAAAATTTAAAAATTCAATAGGCGAAGTCCTAGGGACAGACCAAGGACATGGACCTTTGACCAAAGTAAGACAGTAAGAAAATACTAGGGCTTTGGACAAACAGGTCCAAAATTCCAAGGCTGAAAGTTACAGTCAAGTTTAATTGTCCTTTTATTGAGCTCTAAAAAGTAAGCGAGCACAAGAGACACTACCGTATTCAACCAAAGTACCTCTTCATAACTTCACCCTCCTCCCCTTCCCTCATTTCTTGTCCCCCAACTTTTACTCCACCTAAACATCTCAATATCACAAGTGAATATCATGTAAAGGTGTATCGTTTCTTTGTGAGTATAAAAACTTGAGTTCCAAGTTCATGACATCTATTACCGATCTCCATTTTTTCGCTTGAAATTCATTTTTGGTGTTAGAAAAACATAAGGGCATTCAGTACCATGGTAAACATTTTAGGACCATGGTACACATTTTAGTACCGTGGTATAATGTTTGTTTTATACATTGGTATACCATGTACCACGGTACTTGTATAATACCACAGTAATTTACCAATACCATTGGTAACGCGGTGCCGGTACCGGCATCAGTGATGAGCTGCCACAAAAACATGATACCGCGGTTTTTGTACCGTGGTACTCTCGTACCACGGTACTCGAGTATCGCGGTTCTCAATACTACGATATTGCAACCCTAGACATCAGCATATCAACGTCGCATTCATGCAACGTTGACATGCTATCTTTTGAAAGACAAGAGGGGTATATTGTTGATTTTCTATGCCTGCAAACTCGCGTCTGTGTCAAAGGGGCAAATGAGGCTTATTGTTGCGAGGTAGGGGTGGATGGGGATAATTGTCCAAAACGAGGGGTATATTGGCTTTTCGTCCTTTTCCAATTGGCTAGTAGGCTGAGTAATAAGCTCTACAGAGCTGAGGGACAGCTAGTTCTTGGACAAGTCTCCCATTATTGTTCATTCTCAATTACTAATCAGTTCTTTCCAGCTTTGTCTGCCTTTCTGGCGCTAACTCCTCAATGCACAGTTTTCTCACTCACAGAATCAGAGCAACGGAAGGGGGCAGCAGTGCAAAGCAACCAGCGTGGGGCCTACTCCAGTGATACTGCAGCCCCAACACGCTGCACTAGTCTAGGATTTCCAGCTAGAAGGCCGCACGGGCTCCTCAGTTGTCTGACTGACAAATTGAAAGAAGCGTCCAGTGCAGAAACAGAGACTCTACGCATTGTATCATGAACAAGTAAGGATAGTGCCATTGATAAAATGGACCTCAGGACGTAGTCATCAAGAAAACTCTGGAGAGAATGTGAGGGCGCATTGGCTGGTTCTGATACTGTCAATGCGGTCATCGAGTGTCCTGGCATACCAGCGAGCCATGGCGACAAGACCGAAGATCACCGTGACTTTCACGCCAATAGTTTTCTCCATCAATCTGCATTTGCTCTTTCCTCATTTCATTGTATAGAGCATTTCCTCATGCATAAAGTGTTTCTTTTTTAGAGTATGTGTGGAAGCTTTCTAGTGACTTAATCGCTGACTAGGCGTAAGTGCCTTGTCAGACGGTAACAACAGTCACAAGTCGTACACACAACGGCAAGGGTCTGGCTAGGAGACACAAGATAAAGTGTCATAATGCTTCAATAGCATGTGTAGAGAGAAATGACAAATGACATTTCCATGGCATAGGTACCTGCCGTTGCACACGGCGGGTGTCGCACGCGGCAGTGCAAGATCTGTCCTAAAACCAGCCAAAAAACAATGTTTTGGCCGTAACTACGCGTAAACAAGTCAGAACGCTACGTCGTCTAAACCTAGACATGCAAAATCACAAGCCGGACACTACGACTAGTCACAGGCATGCATCCAACAACAAACGGTGGAAACACAATGCAAAGACATGAATGTTGGGCCCACGGCCAGTCCACTGCTAAAATCCTGCGTGCTGCAGCAAAACTGCAAAATGTCCCAGACAGCGTCCAGGACACTGGGACGGTCGTCGGTCTGCTCCAAGCTAGTATTCCAACACCAGACAGTGCACGGGTGCCGCCTGGGTCCGCATCAGCGATCTGCACAGGCATGAACACGGCCAAGTGCTCAAGGTAAACTCTACAAGTCGACAGGTATGTCACAAATCACAACACTCCCCCATGATCCGATGGTACGCATGTCCATACACGTGCAGCACTTAAACGAGTGCAACAATGATTGCAAAAACAATCATGCCACAGGCACAGACACACCCCGCAATCAACCACTCTCACGCACGGGGCAAAGTCCAACTGAACAAATGGCCACCAGAAATTTCCCGTACGCCAGTGCCTTCGTCAAGAAATCAGCACGCTGCATGTGAGTGCCGACCCATATGGCGGAGATTACATGTCGCTCCACCAGATCACGCACGAAGTGATGCGCAACTGTAATGTGCTTTGTGCGAGCATGAAATACACCAGAAATGTCCGTGATGGCAAGAGCACTCTGGTTATCACAGCAAAGCACAATGGCGGGCACTGTCTGGCCCACCTCAAGGAACATACGCTGCAGCCATATTGCCTCAGCAGCCCATACACCCAAAACAACATACTCTGCCTCCAACAAGCTACGTGTAATGCAGTCCTATTTCCTGCTGCACCAAGAAACAGTGATACCACCAAGCAGGAACAAGTAACCGGTGCGGCTGCGTCCATCTGGACTCAAGGCCCAGTCGCTGGCGTTGTAGCAATCAAGAAACACCGAACAGTACCGACAAAAGCAGAGTCTGAGGTACGCTGTGGGGATCACGTACCACAAAACACGCACAGCCGCATCAAGAGATCTAGCATGTGGAGCCTACGAGAACTGTGCAAGGAGTTTAACGACAACATCAATGTCGGGGCGTGTGGTAGTGGCCACGTACATCAGAGATCCGATGAGGCGGAGGTGCAAGGTCACATCCACAACCTCCCCCAGTTGTGTGGGATCTTCCACCTTCACGGCATCCCGCCCGTCACGTGCGAGAGGTGTGGAGGCCAAGCGTACTGCACCAAAGAGGTCACTAAATCGCTCCCCCAAAACACATGCGTATTGGGCTTGATGCAGCAGAAGTGTCCAACGCCTACGGTCTTGCATGATCTCCATGCCAAGAAACATCACTCCAAGATCAAGATCCTTCATCCTATAGGCAGTTTGGAGGACCTCCTTGGCCTCCTTTACGGCCTCCATGGAAGAGTGTGCAATCAGAAGGTCATCCATATAGACCAGGATGGCGGTGAACCGCTCACGTGTCCGTCGGATAATGAGAGAGGGGTCTGCCTCGCTCTGTACATATCCTTTACGAGCCAGTAATCTCCTAGTTCTAGCACCGAGGAGACTGCTTGAGGCCGTACAAGGACTTGCGCAAGCGCCACACCTTGTCACCACCCTCAAAACCTAGTGGTTGGGCGAGGTAAATATCCTCATCCGGGGAGCCACAGAAGAACGCATTGTTCATGTCTATTTGGTGCAGTTTCCACTCATGCTAAGCCACCACACCAAACACAGCGCAAGCTGAGGTCATGCGGCTGACAAGGGCGAAGGTGTCATTGTAATCGATGCCCTCAATCTGAGAATACCCCTTGATGACCAAGCGGGCCTTGTGGTGTTCTACTGAGTCATCCGTCTTCACTTTCTTACGGAAGACCCATTTGAACTAAATAGCCTTCCTCCTAGGTGGAAGGTCGACTAGCTTGTAAATTCCGTGCTCGTAGATGGAAGGAAGCTCATCCTCACAGGAAGCACGTCAGGCGTCTGCATCCTTTGATGAGAGAGGTTCCCTTAGTGTGCCCGAATCAGGCACCATAGAGGGAGAGCTCTGAGTGGCAATTGAACAGGCCTCAGAGCTGGGCCTGACAACCACGAGTTCAGCTATTTCATCACAAGCAATACAAAACTCGTGGGTGACCAGATCATGCCCTACAGGGCAAGCTAGATGTACCTCAATGTGATCTGTGCGGACACTCAGGCCTAAGGCCTTTCTGCCAGGATCACCATTTACGACGTTGCGAGTGCAGCGATTGGGTGCGGGATCTGACACTTGTTGAACTCCACGGACCAATGGTCAAAGACAGCCACAGGGCTCTCACGAGTAACCTAAGCTCAAGGGGCTCACCTCAGGCATGACCACGTCTAGTGAGGACTGAGGCAAAGGGGCAGGCGATGTAGTGTGAGGCGATGCTAGTGAAATGATGGGGACACAGAACAGGGTGGGGTTGGGGGAGTAAGAGTCAAGGCAGGACCACTCACGAAGGCAGGAGTACTCGTGGACAAAGGTACAGAGTCATGAGTGCCTGTGGGGTGTAAGGAAATAGGGGTAGCAACCGGCTGGGCTGGAGAGGTCTTTGACGCGACAGCAATGATCGCTGGGTCATCGAGAGCCGGAGACCGAGAAGTGGAGGGGGCTCAAATGGACGCATCAGCCGGACGAGAGGTGCTCGGAGGCCCCAAATCCCCCATCCGTCAAGCAACCTCACGTAGGAACGTGCGTGGAAGATAGCAACACGATAGAGGTCAGGTCACTGTAGGTGAGCGACTCAAAGAAGAGCGCATCGCTTGACTCAACGATGCAACAACGGGCGGGATCCCAAAAATAACAGGACTTCGACCGCGGTGAGATGTCCACAAAGGCACACAAGCAACCCCGAGGGGAGACCTTGGACCCGTGCTGGTCCTCGGTGTACTACACAAAAGCCACAGATCCCCATACACGCGAAAGACGCAGATCGGCACGGTGGCCAAACCAGAGTTCGTATGGTGTAACGTGGTCCAAAAGGGGACTGTGCGGGAGGTGGTTCCGGACCCACGTCATGTCGGCGAATCCTTCAAAGGCAAAGGACTTGGGAGACCGTACTCAGACCGCATAGCACAAACTGCATCCTCCATGGTGCGGTTCCAGCGCTCAGAGACACCATTCTGCTGAGGATTAGAAGGAGCGGACACCTAGTGAAAAACACCCGTGATTGGCAAAGAAACTGTCCATCTCGCCAAAAACCTCGCCGCCGCAATCCAAGCTGAAGGTATGCAATGTGTGGGGGAAGTAATGCTCAGCCATCACTAGCCAAAGGTGAACCGCGAGAAATGCGTCGCTCTTCTGGCGCAAGCTGTACGTCGACCGAATCCAAGTGAAGTCATCTGTGAGAGTCAGGACGTATCAGCCCCAATCCAACAAGGACTTGATAGGAAGAGGACAGAGAAGATCCAAATGAACCAACTCAAGAGGGCAAAGGGCTAGAGAGCGGGAGTAAAGGTAGGTGCAACAATACATCTAACCTTGAGCGCAGAATAGACAATCAGTCTTGGACGGCTTGTTGAAAGAAGTCGCGTCAAGACCAATAGCGGGTTGTGTCTGAATGAGCTTCCACACAGTGCGGAAGCCCACATGACACAGGCGATAATGCAACAGTCGCTGGTGCTCAGCAGGTAGAACACTAGTGAAGAACAAATGAGCACAAGGAGTAGGGGAGCAAGGAGAGGAAGAGGTTCGAGAGACATGGTACAAATCATCCACAACGACGGCACAAAGAACAATTGTGTGAGTATCAAGAGCTGTAGCAGTCACGGAGTCTACAGTGTGCTCCATCGATATTCACATCAGTGTGCAGGCACGCACAGAAAGCAAGTTGAGCTCAAGGTCAGGTACAAAAAGCACCTAAAAAAGATACAGGGAGCCATACAGACCATCAAAGCACACTACCCCAACACCCTGGGCTGGCAGTGACTGACCAGAGTCTATGCGGAGAGAACGAACAAACACCACAGGACCAAGGACAACAAAGTCACTACGACGACAGGTCATGTGATGAGTGGTACCACAATCAATGATCCAAATGTCACCTAGATCACAACGAGAGAAAGTCACTGTGCAACGGGCAGTGGAACACTCAGCCTCAGACGTGCGCTGAGCAATGGGTGAGGAGGAACGACGAAGAGCACAAAGGTGAGACTCATGAATCGAATCAGTATTCTCAGGTCCATCATCATCACATGCCGCCTATGCCCCCTCCACATGAGTCATCATAAGCTATGAGGACAAACAAACAAATAGTCTGTGAACCACCCATCTGTGACAACCCACTTGCACCTCCCTGAGAGCAAAGCGCTAGAAGCTGACAGAGCTCGGCGATGATGCGGTCTCGTTGGTCCATGTCGCCACACCTCGTTGGTGGGGAAGGGGGAACTGTTGCGGTCATGGTCGCCACGCAACTAGAGGCTGTGTTGCTTGACGCAGATCGCTGCTCGTGTGCAACCTGTAAACCGCGAGTGATCCACGCCTAGTCAAGCGGCTACTTGCACTCAGTGTAGCAATGAGCGCCGCCACAGTTGTAACAGTGAAAACTACGCTACCGTTCGATGACTCTTGCGGCTGCGAGTGCTGTTGGCCCAAACCACACCTCTGTCTGCTCTTCTTCCCCTGTGCCGTTATTGCAACACCCTGCATCTAAGTTGAGGTGCCTGGGATGGAAGGGGAAGAGGAGGATGTGCCAGAGGATGAAGAAGTGGACTACAGGAGGGGATTCGGTGGCAATGCGATGACAGCTGCAGCAAGGGGACTCTCCTAATGGGCCACGTTTGCCTCACGAGCGGAAGTCACCTGGAGAAAAAGCTGATGCGCCCAAGGAAGAAGCTTAAGGGAGGTGGAGAAGGGCTCGAGCACAACATTGCTGTACCCCGAGAAGATTTTTGCATGCTCAAGACAAACTCCAATCATAAGCGTGCAAAGTGCCCATAGTTGTGCACCTCCTGAGGGCCCAAGGCGTGTGTAGATGCACATGGCACGTCGCTAGTAATCGGCTGCGGACTTGGCAAGTCCCTGACGAAGGGAGTGAAAGGCACAAATTTGAGCCGCGCAGGTGGCGTGCGTCTCTACAGCAAGTAGGGACAATGCCAATTTCTAGCCTTGACGTGGATCAGCACCCGCGCCTGTGCCGGCCTCTCCAAGGAAAGGACAAAAGTCCACGACGGCCTTTTGCGGCATGGCGTAAAGGAGTCCGCACATTGCCCAAACCGCTATCACCACCTGAGTAAGGTCCATTGCTTGGTAAGGACTGTGATAGCAGGGCCATACACCCTCCAAAATGGTCCAGATCTGGAAGAGGGTCCCCCAGCAATCAAAGCCGTTCTTGCTAACATATTGTGGGGGCGGTGTCTCGAAGTCCTTAGGTTGCCACTCCGTAGGGAGAGCAACCACAGGCTGGAGGGAAAAAGGATGGGAAAGACACCTGGACAAGGAAAGTTGCCAAGGTAGGGATCAGGTGAGGATCGGATCTCCAAGAACAGGGAACTGGACTGTGTCTGTAGCTAGCGGTGACGCTCCTGAAGCACGTGAATCTCCCCCTCGAGAGTGGCATCCTCCATACCTGGCATTTCATGGCCCCCATCCAAAGGATCAAGAAGTGGCGAGTCCTGTCCTACTTCTCTCCTTGATGTAGATGTTGACTGCTATGCAAAAGGTATGATACCAACGACTCCCTCAAAGGTCTGCTGTGTGGCCGTGGACTGACCACGAAGAAGACCAGTGAGCATGCGGATGGCGTTGGTCTGCTGTTGTTGCAGGCAAAACATCTTATCCTGCTGACTCCGTAGGTCCTCAATTGCCTCTAAGCGTGGGCTCATGACCCCTGAGGAGGACGACAAGGGATCTAGTAGCCATTTGTTCTTGTCACCGGTCGAGGCCATGTCAACGCTCAGTATGGACTGGGATGTCAAACCGGTTGAATCACAAAACCATCAGCGGTTCTCAAGAAGTTGAAACATTGGCAACTTTTCACTTCCAAACCCCAAACTTTGACTAAGGCAACTGCTGACATCAGCAGGGGTTTGCTGCATCGTCATGGACCTGATGACATCAACAAGGAGAATGCTCATGTCATCACAGTTGTTTTTGTGTGGGCCATGCGAACTCCTCTCTAGGAGAGGGGCGGGGGACCTCGTCACCCCCTTGCACGGCTGCGTAGCTGCGTAGCTGCGTAGAATCTACGCAACTGTACACAGTCCGCGCGGCTGCGCACCGAAGCAACTGCATAGCAGTTCTGCAACACGGCTGCTATGCAGCATAGCAACCGTGACTGCTGCTGCACAGCACTGCTGCGGCCACTACTGTAGCTGTTGCTACAATGCTACTGCCGCTGCTACAATGCTGCTAATGCTACTGTTGCTGCTGGCGCTGCAACAAGCGCAATGCTACTGCTATTGTTGCCGCACTGCAGTTGCTCCCATGGCTGCTGCTGCTGCTGGTGCTTCTCGCTACCGCTGGTGCTTCTTGCTACTGCAGCCGTTGCGCACTGCTGCTGCTTGCAGCCGCTGCTTTGCAATGCGAGCTGCTACTACAAGCTTCGGCCACTTCGCGCTGCGAGCTACAGCTGCGCGCTTTTTTTCTTTTTGGTCAGAGCGTCCAACCAGACACGGCTGCTGCTGCCACCTGGTGCTGCTACTGCTGTTTTGCTTAGCTACGGGAGCTGGTAACTGTTGCAGCTCACCCGGTGAGGTGGTAGGGACCGCATAGTGATGTCGCCGCTGAAAAACGGCTACAACGAGTCCCAGAATACGGCGGCGGTGGTGACTCTCACTGCTGCTGCTAGTACTGCATCTCTGCGGCAGAGCTCAACGAGAGAGGTCTCGTTGCTCTAATACCATGAGAATATGCGTGGAAGCTTCCTAGCAAGTTAACCGCTGAATAGGCGTCTGTGCCTTGTTCGACACTGCCGACAATCAAAAATCGTACACACAACGGCAAGGGTCTGGCTAGGAGACACAAGGCAAAGTTTCATAATGCTTCAACAGCATTTGGAGAGAGAAATGTAAAATGACAGGTCCATGGGATAAGTACCTGCCACGGTGCACGGTGGGTGTCGCATGCGACAGTGCAAGATATGTCCTAAAACCGGCCCAAAACCAATGTTTTGGCCGTAACTCTGCGTAGACAAGACAGAACGCTACGCCGTCTGGACCTAGACGTGCAGAATGACAAACCGGACGCTACGACTAGTCACATGCATGCATCCAACATCAAACAGTGGACACACAGAGGAAAAACTGCAAGTCAGGCCCACGGCCAGTCTACCAATAAAATCTTGTGTGCTCCAAAAAACTACACGGGCACAGGACTCTGGTACGGTTGTTGGTCAGCTCCAAGCTAAGAGTTCACCACCAAACAATGCACCGGTGCCACCTGAGTTCCCATCAGGGATCTGCACGGGCATAGACACGACCAAGTGGTCATAGTAAACTGTATAGGTCGAAAGGTACTCCACAACTCACAATGTTTTTGGATTGTTATTCGGACAATTGAGCACCTCATACGGTTCCCAGGTTCGTTCTGCTTCCTATTTGCAAGCTGCTAGGTTTCTCCTAGGAAATCACCCTACTACTGCCTCAATTTGCAACACAATTAAACATGACCGAGTCCCATAACAGTGAAATACCCCTTGTGCATTGGTCCACAATGGTATAAAACTACTTGGGTTACAGGGTTCGAAGAATGGCATACCAAAAAAAGGTTCGTAGACTTGGCTCAATTTTTCCTAGCAATCTTGGAGCCTTCAAAGCCGCCAGGTGAACGCAAGCGCAAACGGCGCTTGGACGTCCATGACGTCCAAGCGCAGTGGATAATGGATTTGCCTACTTCAGTAGTCCGGTTGGCTTTATGCTTTAGTAGAAGAATTGCCACGGCGAGGATTCAATTGAGCTCTGTTCGAGTTTAGCTGTCTTTACCCACTTAAACCCTGGATAAGGACGGTCCATAATTGTTGAAGTTCGTTGGCCACTCATAGCTCTATGCCCTCTTGTCTCCCACACTCTGAACACACATGTATAGATTAAATGACAATGGCCTTCCCTGGAGAGACGTTATGCGGGCCCACTTTGACTAGAGCCTCTGGCACCATGAAGTTGTTGTTGGATCCAAGAGTGTCCTCTGGCGCATACATGGCCATCGCATGACTTTCTATGATTATGTGATGCTGTAGATGCTAGGGTTCGTACATTATCACTGCCATGTCTTGCATCATACTTTCTTGCCTTTGAGTGTTTTGGGGGAGTTGCATATTTCCCGGGTGCTGATCATTAGGGGGCCACCGTGCCGGTCTGGACCGTGCACTGGTGACTAGCCACCCTCGGTTTAATCCGAGTGGTCGGGCTGAACCCCCGGGTGGCGGCACTTGCTCACCCAATCGTGATGCTCAGCGTGGGTGTGTGTTCACAGGTGCTTAGCTCGCTTGCTCCCCTCGCTCTAACTGTCTTGCGCGTCGTAGTGCCCTCGCCACTATGCTGTTGGCTGCTCTCTCCCTCGCCTGCACTTTCTCTTGGGTGCACTATCTCTCCAACGCACTCTCTCTTGGCCGCACTCTCTTGGCTGCATCCTCTTTTGGTTGCACTCTCTCTTGGATGTACTCTCTCTCTTCACTGCACTCTCTCTTGGCTGCACTCTCTCTTGGTCCCACTCTCTCTTTAGTGCATTCTCTCTCTCTCTTGGCTGCACCAGCAGCCCGAACACTGTAACACTAGAGTCACCACCTCTCGACGGTCCGCCTGACGAGGAACTTTACTCTCCTCGCACAACAACCTGTTACGCCAATCGTGGGTGGGACGACCCGTGCATCTGTGACACATCCCCGTCCACAGTGGTTTCATATGCTCGACTATTCCTACTGGTACAAGGAGATTACTGCAGCAACTGAGTGTGAACAAGAGGAGATAGACCAGCAGGTCTACACGCCAGACGATCTGCCACTGTCACCACCTCTCTCTCCAAGGATGCAATCTCCTCTCGGCTCTTGTTTGTCTAGCCCCTCCTGTGCAGCTGCCCCTGCTCCTACTTGATCTCCCACAGCAGCTGAACTAACCACACCATCGCGGAACCCGAAGTTCCTTGCCTGATACCTGATCTCCCTGTTCACACAGATTTCATTGGACCGGCTGGAGCCATCCTTGACGCAGCTGCTGGTGCTATTGTCACCTTTGCAGCCACAGCCAAGGCTTGCCGAGCCCCTATGCAGACAGCTGTTGGACGTGTAGCTGAGGTGTACACAAACGCTACAACATCTCTCACACTGCTTGCCGCCACCCTTGCAAAAATCGCACACAAGTGACAGCAGTGGCAGCCTCTGTGGCCATAGCAGCCTCCTCTGAAGCAGATGCCACATCTAGTGCTGTTGGCTCAATCCAAATATCCACCGCGGCAGCAATGCTGACTCCAACTGGCACTTCTTTCAAGATCACCCCGCACACCACCACTGGCATTCTTGTTTCGTCGGCATCAGCTGCAGTTGCAGGGCCCACAGTCACGAGGTTCTTGTGCCTCACTGTGGCAGTCGCCGGGTGGGTGGCCGTCCTCTTCTCCTCCACTGCAGCCATGGTGCCCGCCCTCTTTATTCTACTGCCTCGCCACTAGTTTGGTGAGCTCTGCAATACACGACATTGCATTGCACTTTACCTTCCTTCTTTCCTCTTTCCTTACTCTATCTCTCCTCCTCATCATGCCCAGGCCAGAGGAAACAATAGAGGCCCTGCAGGCGGCCCTCAGCGTAGCCCAAGCAGAATATTGGAAGGTTTAGGATGAACTCCAATAGGGCTGTGAGGACCAGCATGAGCTGGCCACTACTGTAGCTGCATTAGTCATGTATCTTCTTTGCACCATCCCAGGCCTTGCTGTTGTCCTTTCCACTGAAGATACGGCATCAGCTGACTCCTCTGTTCCCCCTAGTGGTGGTGTTCCCATCTCTTCCTCTCTTGCTCTCTCAGCCGTGACTCTTTCCCGGGTCCTTCTCCCTATGAGGCAAAGGGACTTCGAGACATCGCCACCCTCATCCACCTCCAAGCTCACCTTCACCTCTTAGGAAACACGCTTCAGTGCGTGGGCCCAAGGTGAACCGCTCAGGGAGTTCTACTCCCCTGCCAAGCCGCCGTTTGTACCCCAGCCTGCCGAAGCCGCCCGTGCTGTGCGGGCTCTCATCAATGCAGGACCTGAGAAATTCCTCGACGGCATTGGTGCGTACAACGCAGACCTTGCGCGTGGCACCCTGCTCACCCTGTTTGCGCCTATGCTCTTCTTCACCGTCGCAAAAATGTGACTGGGAATTCCACCCAGAGTGCACTCACTCTGCAATTAAACACCTTGCACATGCGAGCGGATGAGACTACAAAGGACTACTGGGCACGCAGTCTGCGCTTGTTGCGTGACCTTGACAGGGCGCCTCCAGGTCCTCTCTCACCCTGCCTCTCCATTGTTGCTGGTCTCATTCCTGAGCTGTCTAGCGTCTATCTTCACATCTCTCAGGCAGAGCTTGAGCAACTCGCTGCTACCCTCGTCCCTGCGGACTCTCCGCCGGGGACCGGTCCTCTCTACGACTTTACTGCCTCACGTCTCACTGACTGGCGAAATTCCCTGCAGAACAAGCACATGCACCGTGCCGCACTTGCTGCTGACACTACCTCATCCTCCTCCTTGCTTGCAGCTACCACTTCATCTCCCTCCTCCTCTTCTCATGCAGCAGCTCATCCCACTCAGGCTGCTTCTTGTGGGGGGGGTGGTGGCTCTGGTCGTGGGGGTGGCCGTGGACGTAAGGGACGTGGCGGTGGCCGTGGTGGAAAGAACTCCTCTCCTGCCACCACTGACGTCACCTGCTGGAACTGTGGCGCCACTGGGCACTCTATGCCCAAATACCCGGCTCCTCGTGATGATGCCCGCCTTTCATCCTCCATGCCCGCTCACTGGGCCCGTACAAGCTTGACCGCCTCCTCTGCCACTGCAGCAAAGACTGTTGCGTCATCCTCATCCTCCCCCTCTGCTTCAGCGCTCTCAACCACTCTTGCCCCTCTTCAGCCGTCACCGCCACCAACCAGCCCTTGGGTTTGGATACCGCAGCCATTTGGACCTCCTTACTACGGTCCCCCGTCCTCTCACTACTCACTGCCTCCCTGGGCACGTGACGATGGTCACTTCTCCGACCGCTCGTCTGACTGCTCTTCGGTCCGCTCCTCTAACAGCCGTGACAAGGAGCGCACCCTCAAGTGTCGGCTGGCGGAACTGCTCCACCTTTACTCTTAGGGAGGTGAGAGTGTGAGTGGCGAGACGCGTGTGTCTGTCTGTGAGTCCGATACCAGTCTCCGTGGTGCCGCGTCTGGTGGTGTCCAGGGGTTCTTGCATGATGATAGTGTTTGGATTGAGCAGTGGCCGTCTCATATGTTTCCCACTCGTCTTGGTGGCTTGTCTCCCCTCTCTTTTAGTGGCACCGTTGCTATCTGTCTTGTTCTCCCACCCACTCGTGCATCCCATACTCATCGGATCATTGACTCAGGGGCCACCCATCACATGACTTCATGTAGGTCGTCGTTTGTGTCCCTCGGGACCGTTGGGTCCATCCGCTTTGTGCGCACTGGCTCCGGCCAACTTCTCCTTGTCCAAGGTGTCGGTGTCGTCCCCTTTTGTCGGCACTGGAGGCAATGTCTACTTACCCGGTGTGCTTTATGTGCCCGACCTTGAATTCAGCCTTCTCTTCGTAACCACCCTTGACGACCAAGGCATGGAATTATTGTCCAGTTGCGGCCTAGCCTCCATTGCTCTCCGCTTGTCTGGTTGCGTTGTTCTCCGTGGTATGTGCTGTGATCATCTCTTTCGTGTTCCTCTCACATTGCCTTCGTCTTACGCTGCCTTTGCTCTTGTTCGCATTGCACCGTCGTTGTCTCCTCCCCATGTGAATCTCCTGCATCGTCGCCTTTGTCACATCCACACTGCCGCCATCTAGCGTCTTCTCCGCCTTCGGCCAGCCTACAGCCTTGACCCTGCCACATTTGCGCCTCCTTGTGCCTCCTCCTGTCTGGACTGTGCTAGTGGTAAAATGCACCACTCCCCAGTCTCCACTGCTGAATCTACTACCTCCCATCCTCTTGATCTTGTCCATGCTGACGTCATGGGTCCCTTACCCCAAGACTTTCTTGGTGGCCTCGACCGCTACGTCCTATGCTTGAATGACAACTTTTCTTGCTACCGTTGGGTCTTCGCTCTTCACCAAAAAAGTGTTATAACTAACGTTCTAGAGTCCTGGCTCCCTCAGGCTGAACGTGCCTCTCTCCGTTCGTTGCGGGTTTTTTGTAGCAACCCGGGCGGCAAATTCTTTGGTCCCACCTCTCGCTTCCTTGAATCCCGTGTTTTTTTGCTTGAGTCCTCTGCCCCTTACATCCCACAACAGAATGGCGTGTCTCAGCGGTGGAACCACACCCTTGTTGATGGTGTCCAGTCCCTTCTATCTGCCTCTAGACAGTCACCCTTGTTTGCATTTGAAGCCATGTCCTACATGACTTGGGTCTGGATTCGGGTTCCTCATGATCCTCTCCCTAAGTCTCTCACCCCCTTTGAACGCTGGACGGGCCGGCGGGTTGACCTCCGCCTTGCTCACGTCTGGGGGTGTCTTGCCCCTGTGTGGATCTTGTCAGACTAAAGGAATAGTAAATTGTCTGCTCGTGGTCACTTGTGCATCTTTCTTAGAGTCTCCTCATTCTCCGAAGCCTGGCGCTTCTGGGATGTTTCATGTTGTTGTGTCCTCGAGTCTTGTGACGCTCTATTCATTGAACACCTGTTTGAGAGCGACACCTCCCATTTTGGTGGGTCCCTCTCTCCACCCTCTTGGGGTGGGGGTGGTACTCTTCCCTCTGGGTCTTCTACTCTCCCTTCTGTGCGTCCCTCGACACCCCCTGTCTTCATTCGAGCCCCTGGGCTCCTCTCCCTCCTCGGGACCTCCTTCCTCCGCCTCCATTGTGCCCAAGGATTTCCCTCCGCTTGTGATGTCCCCTGTCTCTCCGTCTTCTAACTCTCTTGACGGCTGTGCTCGCTCATCCTCTGCCTCGTCCTCTGCCTCTAAACCTGGTGCCACATCCGCGCCATCTCCTGCCCTCTTTGAGCCCTCTGTCACACCTGACTCCCCGTCTCCTTCAGTCTTGGTGCACCCGCGCCCTTCTGCTCCCTCTTTTGCAGCACATGTCTTGTCTGTCCCCCCAATCTCACCCTACACGCATGGTGGTCATCTCAGGGCGCTTCCATCTCAGTCACACCCTGTTGTCTCTGGTGACCCTGGTCTTCATAATCTCGGTCTTACAACCTCTGCAATGTCTGCGGCTACCTCGGTGGTGCATCCCAGCACAGCACTTGGCTACTCCCTTGTTGAATAAGAGTTTCACTCAGCTCCTCTTTGTCTATAGCAAGGTATGTTGCCTCGTGCTTTGCTACTTCTGGTCCCTCTCCTCTTCCGCCCAAACTGTTGACTATGCAGGCAGCCCGCACGGCCTCTGAATCCCTCTTGTGGACAAATTCCATGAAATTTGAGCTCGACGCACTGTCTGAGTATGGTGTGTACAAGCTTGTGGACCTCCCACCGGGTCGCAAGGTGGTTGCAGCCAAGTGGGTGTACTGTCTTAAGCAGAACCGTGATAACACTGTTGAATGGTACAAGGCTCATCTTATTGCAAAATGATTCTCTCAAATCTCTGGTTTTGACTTTGACAAGACCTTTGCCCCAATCGCCCGCTAGACCACAGCCATGGCTGTTCTCAACCTGGTCGCTCAGCATGACTGGGAGCTGGAGCAAATGGATGTCAACAATGCCATCCTCCATGGCAAGTTGGATGAGGAGATCTATATGGTGCAGCCGCCCAGCTTTTTTTATGGAACTAGCCGAGTGCGGCGCCTGTGCAAGGCTCTCTATGGCCTGAAGCAGTCCCCACGCTGCTAGAACCAAGAAATCACAGCTACCCTGGAAAAGGGAGGTTTCCAAAGAAGTATCGTGGATCATGTCCTATTCATCAATGATGATGCCCTATTCCTCAATGATGCACTCACGTTGATATGCTTGGTGCGTGAGTGATGCATGGCACTGTTCTCGGCGATGGCCTTTGTGCTTTGGTTGTGATAGCGCAGAGCGATGCAACATATGGAAACACGTAGAGCATATGTTCGTGGATCGTGCCCTATTCCTCAATGATGCTAAGCACGCAGAGAAGATGTTCAGCAGCAATGCACTCACGAACATCTGTTCGTGAGTGCATTGCTGTTGGCATTGTCCAAGTTGCTTGAGTGGATACACGATCTCAGAGAGCGGACTTTCCCACCAATGCCCTTAGTCGTTCAAAGGCTTTGTTCATTCTGTTGGTCTCATCTGTCCGCATGACCCAAGTTGATTTGCATGGTGCATCTCTGGTACTTCTGTTTACCCCTTCTTGTTTTTCTCCTCATGTGTGTGGGTTGCTTGCCTGCGGGTCATTGGAGAGTGTTGGAGTTTATTGGGCACTCACAGCTCTATGCCATCTTGTCTCCCACACTCTGCACACACATGTACAGATTAAAGGACAATGGCCTTCTTGAGAAGATTGTAGGAAGCTTCCTAGAACGCTTGCCAGCAACTAAGCGTCGGCGCTTAGTCAACTCGCGGCGACAACACGGGTCGGACATGAAACGGCAAGGGTTTGGCTAGACGACACGACACTGTGTCAAATGTGCTTCCATTAATAGACACATGCAGAGAGAAATAACAAATTACAAGTCCACAGCATAAATACCTGCCGCGGCCCACGATGGGTGTCGCACGCAGCACTTCAAAGTCTATCCTAAAACAGGCCCAAAAACATTGTTTTGGCCGTAACTCTACGTAGACAAATCAGAACCCTACACTGTCTAAAACTAGAGATGCAAAATCTTCAGCCATACGCTATGACTGGTCACACACATCAGTCCGGCACCGATCAGTGGACAGACAATGCAGAAAATGCAAATCGGACTCCAGAGCTAGTCCACAGAGGAAACTCTGGTGTCTGCAAAAAAACCGCAAAGCACCCCGGCAAGCACCCATGGCTTCGTGGCAGCTCTCTGGCAGCTGCAGGTGGATGGAGCCACCACTCCTCGGTGCTCCGGCGCCAGCTACGTTTGCATCAAGGATAGACTGTAGAAAAAATGCAAGAGGTCCAAGATAGCATCCATGACGCTGGGGCAGTCATCGGTCAGCTCCGCTACCTCCAAGGTCCGCATCGAAGACCATGTCATCGCACTCTCCTCTACCGTTGCTCTCCTGGCCATCACTCGTGACAGGTGGAAGCCACACACATCAATACTTCCTTGGAGAGACGTCATGCGGGCCCACTTTGACTAGAGCCTCTGGCGTTATGAAGCTCCTGCTGGACTCAGAAGTGTCCTCTGGCGCATACATGGCCATTGCATGACTTTCTATGATTCTGTGATGCGGTAGATGCTAGGGTTCGTACATTCTCACTGCCGTGCCCTGCATCATACTTTCTTGCCTTTGAGTGTTTTGAAGGAGTTGCATATTTCCCAGGGCTGATCCTTAGGGGGCCACCATGCCAGACTGGACCGTGCACTGGTGAGTAGCCACCCTTGGTTTAGTCCGAATGGTCGGGCTCGACCCCCGGGTGGCGGCATTTGCTCACCCAAGCGTGATGCTCGGCGTGGGTGCGTGCTCACCGGTGCTTAGCTCGCTCGCTTCCCTTACTCTAACTGTCTTGGTGTATCGTGAGTTCTAAGGCAAGCTTTCACCGCATCCATGGTGTGCCTCATGCTCTCTCATGCTCACCGGCCTCGTCACACACCATTAACGTAGGAAACTGCCAGGTAACGTCAATAATTTGTTCCCGGGTGGTCCAATTAGTCATAGAAAAAACACTTTGGTGATAAGTGGTATGAATTTAAGCGGTAAAACAGTAGGTGAGTTTTCTTATTGGCTTGGCGGAAAAGTGAAAAGGTGCATGCTTCGTTTGGGAATAGGTATTCCTTGCTTACTTGATTTTGTAGCTTTGACTTCTACATTTTCAAGTGTTTCTCACTGTCTCTAAACCTTTTGAAGCACCATTCATCATATCGTGCTCTCCTCAATGCATGCTCTCACATTCGATGTGTTGGTTCTTACCGCCTCTCTAATTGCGCTCTGTTGTGTCCTCTCGGATTGTGTACATCGGCGTGCAGATGACTGACGGCGAGACTTGACGCCGTTGGAGTGTCGTCCGTTGGAGCCGACGCACGCTGAGGCCTACATGCAGTTCGCTGGAGCCTCCTCCCTGCGTCAACGTGCTCAGCTCCATCGGCATGCCTCCTTGGTGGTCAAGCCGCCAGAGGTCACTACCACCGCAAAGGCTGTCTGCGTGTTTGCGGCACTGGACCTGACTGTGCTATTGCATCTGTAGCGTCATCCTCTGCCTAGGGTCCATGTTTCATGTTGCGTGGTACTGTTTGGGGCAATGCATCACTGTAGGCACTGCCTGGGTTCGGGCAGTCATAACTCTTTGCTACTATTTTTCTAGCTGTTTTTGACCGCACGACTGCGTCTGCATCGTCGGTATTATGGTATGGTCCAGTTTTCAGGCAAAACATACGACGCTCGGGTTTTGGGCTGTCGGCCGTCTGGCAGGGCTCACCGAGAAAACCCTGCCTGCCAGAAAATAGGTCTAGGACTGTTTTCTGATTGGCTGTATAGCTGAGTAGCAAGCTCTACAGAGCTGGGGGGGGAGCTCGAACATGGAGGGGTCTCCCATTGTTGCTCATTCTTCACTCCTAATCCGTTACTTCCAATTTTCAGCTGCTTTCTGGCGCTAACACTGGAACACGCATTTCTGAGTAACAACCCCAAAGCATCCAAATAGACTCTAGAGCAGCTGGCTGAGGGGGCAGCAGACTAAGCTACGAGCGTGGAAGCCAGCACACTCCATCAACAACGCTGCTGCCCCAACCTGCTGCCTAGAATTTCCAGCTTGGTATCATGGTCAGAGCCTAGCAGCAGCAGCAAAAGACAAGCGTACAGGTGCCACACAACACCGGCGGACCCCCATACGCGCCAGTGCAGGGGAAATGCTGCCGGATTTTCTCCGGCAGCATTGACCGGCCTGGTGGCAAAGCTAAAATTCTCCCCGCGGCCACTGGGCCAAGGGAAATGCTGCCGAAATGTTCCGGCAGCACTCACCCCCACGCGTGACGCGAGGAGGTGAGCGGCCAGCGACGTTAGGCATCGCGACAACTACACACGTTGACCAGGTGTGATCGTGCTGCAAGCGGCAACAGCCTGCAGCAGCAGCGAGCAGTGGCAGCAGCAGCCAGCAACAACTGTGCTTAGCAGCAACAGCCAGCAGCAGCAGCAGCTCGTGTCAGCTTGTAGCAGCAGCAGCCCACAGCACCTTGCAGCAACAGCAGGGTGTAGCAGCAGTAGCAACATCAGCAAGAAGCAGCTAGTGGCGAGCAGCAGTGGAAGCCAGCTACAGCAGTAGCAACAACGAGCAGCAGCCAGCGGCAGCCTACAGCAAGCAGCACCAGCAGCAGCTGCAGGAGCAACTGCAGCTCGCAACAGGAGCGGCAACAGCTGCAGCTGCTCGCAGCCCGCTACCTGCAGCGAGCTGCGAGCTGCGAGCAGCGGGCTTGCTGCTCGCGGCCCGTAGCAACCAGCGGGCAGCGAGCAGCGAGCTCGCTGCTTCCTGCTCACGGCTCGCAGCAAACAGCGAGCTCGCTGTACAACCAAGAAAGAGAGAAAAGGAAGAGAATCCCCCATCCCACAGGTGTTTTTGCAGCAACTGCTGCTGCCATCACGACCGATGTAGCCGCCACAGCAGTCAGAGCAGTGCCCAAAAGCCCAGCAATAGTAGCAGCAGAAGTGGCTGCTACAGCCCCAATAGTAGCAACAACACCAGCAGCCGCAGCAATGTGAGCAACAGCAGCAGCAGCAGCCGCAGCTATTTCAGCAACAACAGCAGCAGTAGCTACAGCAGCAAATCAGCAGCAGCAGCAGCAGCAATAGTAGCAGTAGCAGCGGCAGCAGCAGCAGTAGCAATAGCAAGAGCCATGTCAACACTAGCTAGTATCTTGTGGGGGACACAACAGCAGCTTCAGCAATAGTCATTGCTGACATCAGCAACATTCCAGCTAATGTCATTGCTGACATCACTACTGACATCATCAACAAAAAAAAACCTCTACAGATAACGCAGTAGTACCTGCTAAAGTCAACCATCTCAAGCTGACATCACTGCTAGCGTCACTACTAACATCAACAGCATAAAGAGAAAAAAAAAACAAAAAAAACAGAAAAAGAAACATAGGAGGGCAAAACAAAGGGGGCCATCAAACATGGCCACAAGCCCCAATGGGGAGGGGTCCTCCTCTGGTGGGGGACCCCTCGTCCCTCTTTCGTGCAGCAGCTGCAGCAGCTGCAGCAGCAACAGCAGCAGAATTAGCAGTAGCAGCAGCAACAGTAGTAGGAGCAGCAGCAAGAGCAGCAGCAACAAGAGCAGAACCAGCAGGAGCAGCACCAGCAGCAGGAGCAGCAGCAACAACAGCACCAAGAGTTGCAGTAACGCCAACACCCTGTAAGCTCTGTCGTCGGTCCCTGTGACTCGACAGATCCGCTCGTCGCTTTGCGCCAGCAGCTCGCAGTGCTGACACAGCACCTAGCAGCACAACAGCTACCGCCACCCCCGCCACTGTAGCAATCGCAGCAGCAGCATTAGCAGCCGCCGCCGCCGGAGCAGCATCAGCAGCCGCCACTGTTGCAGCAACAGACGCTGCTGTAGCAGCCGCACCAACGTCAGCAAGCACTGTTCACCCCACCAGGATATGCGAGCCCTGCGGTTTCTTTTTCCACACAATACGTGGCGCGGCAACACACCCTACGCCAACAGAAGATGATGATGTCAGTCCTAGGCCCCACACTAGGTGCCGGCCGCAGGCCAAAGGACTTCGAAACCCCCCCGCCGCTGCTTGAGGGTGGCGACCAGTTCCGGAGCTGGGAGCTCAGCTTCCGGATCTCGGCACAGGGCAAAACTCTGTGGCCCTTGTACGTCCTGCCCATTGACACCACCCAGGCCGACCAGGTCTACGACGCCCGTTGTGCCGTTTGTGCTCTCGTCCTTGTAGCCCCTCCAGCCATAAGCCTTGCCCTTGAGCCCTTCCTCGGCAATCCCACCACTGGTGCCCTCCTTGACCCAGCAGCAATCTAGCACGTACTCATGTGCCCTTATCTCCTGTTGAGTGATGTCGATACCAGCCGCGTGCTCCTGGAGTTCAACTCCCTTCGCATGACGGAGACCAAGACGGTCACCTCCTATTGGCATAGTGTAGATGATCTTATCCGCCGCCTTGAAGACGCCACGCCACCCCCTCTCTCCGCGCTCCTCACCATAAAGTGCAGCGCCACCACCACCTTCTCCGACGTCTTTGTCCACTACTCCCATGATGTTCTTGCGGCGATGGCTACCCAGGGTACCCTCATGCCCTAGGCGTACGAGCAATTTCTCCGCATCAAGGAAGCCCATCACGAGTCGCACATCCATCGCACGGAGTCCCTCGTCTCCCCTGTCGTCGCCTCTCCTGCCGTCGACTCAATGACTGTCGTCGCCCCAGCAGCAGAAGCATCTTCTGACGCCCCCTCATCTGGCAAGAAGAAGCGGCAGGGCAAGAACGGTAAAGGGACTCAGTAACAGACTTCCGGATTAGGCAATGCCAGCCTCATCTGCCACAACTGTGGCCAGTCAGGACATGGGTGGTACACGTGTCCACTCCCGACTAACGAGGCTCGTGTCATCACCACAATGCGTCGCCAGCGCGAACGCCGCCTTGTCACCAGTGCCATGACCATCGCTGCTCCTGTTACATCCGCACCACCCGTTACAACCTCCTCGCAACTTCCTCCACAACCGTCCGCACACGCTACTCCGTCTCCGGCGCCTTTCTTTCCCTTCCTGGACTCCGACACCATCACACCGCAGTTGGGCTACTCCGTTGGACCCTCCGCCCGCGAGCGCCAGCTAGAGCAGTTCATTGCCTTCCAACTCGGCCTTCCTCGCCCTCCTCCCCAGGGAAGTGCAAGTTGCGCTGTCGCTAGGCCCTCTCCGCCTTGCATGTTAGAGTCGGTGCTACGGTCATGTCCTCTATCCTCGTCTGTCCCGTCCTCTGCCATGCCCTATCCTCTCGCTGTCGCTTGGCTAGACGGTTGGCGCCTCCGTCCAATTCATCAGCGTTGCTCACCCATTGCCATGTGACTGTCAGCGACCTGGCCACACTGGTCCAGGATCCGTCCAAGACCTGGATCATGGACCCCGAGGCCACGCATCACAAGACGGCCTTGCGCAAGGCCTTCAGTGTTCTTGGTCCCGTCACCGATGTCACCGGGGTTCGAGCGGGATCTGGCCAGGTATTGCCCGTTCGTGGTGTCGGCGTTGTTCGTTTCCGTGGTCCAGCAGGTGATGTCTTCTTGACTGATGTTCTCTTCATCCCAGGCCTTGAGGTCAGCCTCCTGTCTGTCACCTCCCTCAATTGCATGTGCATGGACGTTCTGCATTCCCATGGTGTGGGCACTGTGTCGTTACGTCCGTCCGGTCATGTCGTTCTGCATGCCACCGCCCGCGGCAGCTTAAGGCATGTATCGCGCCTGTCTGTTCCCACCTCTGTCTCCTGTTCGTCAACTGACACTGGCCATGTGTCCGTCACCAGCACATTGTCTCCACAACACATGCAGTTCTTGCATTGCCGCCTCTGTCACATCCACTCTATCGTTGTTGATAGCATGCTTTGCACACAGCCAGCCACGGGTCTTGACTCAGCCTCCTTTCCTCTGCCGTGTCCCACTAAGTGCATCGATTACACTCAAGGCAATATACACCGTTCCACCCACCCCCTCTCTGCCTCTCAAGCGTCTGCCCCGCTCGACCTCGTTCACTGTGATTTCATGGGTCCTCTCCCGACACAGTCCGTCAGCGAGCAAGATCGTTACGCTTTGACCCTTACGGCCGACTACTCTCGCTATCGCTGGGTCTTCTACCTGCGGCAAAAAAGCGATGTTACTCCCACCATTCGGTACAACCTTGTCCGCGCTGAACGTATGTGTGGTCGCTCCGTCTGCCGCTTCCACTCCGATCGCGGCGGTGAGTTTTTGGGGTCGACCACCCTTTTCCTTGCCTCCCATGGTGTCCATCATGAGACGTTGGCGCCTTACATGCCACCCCAGAATGGCGTCTCTGAGCAATGGAACCGCACCATGGCCGACGCCGTCCGCACCATATACGTTGAATCCAGCATCTCTGACAGCTTCTACTTCGAGGTCATGAGCTACATGACGTGGGTCTGGAACCAGATTCCCCATGGACCCATTCCTCGTCAGTCCATCCCATACCAACACTAGAGTGGAGAACGCGCCGACTTGCGCCCGGCTCGTGTCTGGGGCTGCGTAGCCATCGTGTGGGTGCCTACCATGCACCAGGGTGGCAAACTCGAGCCTCGCGGTCGCCCATGCACCTTCCTCTGCTTCTCCCGTCAGTCAAACGCCTGGCGTTTTTAGGATCCCACTTGATCCTGCATTGTTGAGTCCCGCGATGCCCTCTTCTTTGAGGACCAATTTCCCTACAACTTTGTACGCTCCTGTGTGTTGATGTTCCTCCCCTCGCGTGGAGGAGTGGTGGGTCCGTCCTCCGTCTCACCACGTCTGGGCGTTCCATTGTCTGCGCCCGCAAGCCCACCTTCGATGGCTGCCCCATCTGTGCCCGCCAGCCCCTCAAGGCCAGCTGTCCCATCCGTGTCCGCCCGTCATGGTCGGCTGCTCCGTCCGTGTCTGCAAGCCCCTCAGGGCCGGCTGCCCCGTCCGTGTTTGCCAGCCCCGCAGGGCTGGCTTCCCTGTCCGTGCCCACCAGCTCATCCGGGCCAGCTCCCCCGTCCGTGTCCGCCAGCCCCTCCGGGCCGGCTGCCCCGTCCGTGTCAGCCAGCCCCTCAGGGCCGGCGACCCCTGTTGACATGGTGTACCCCTTGCCATGAGTGCCGTTGATTGTATTCCCTGGTTCGACCGCTGAGGAGTGGTCGAAAACCTGATCTGACTTCAAATTTGGATTCCTTCGATTTCTCCATGCAGGATCTAGTTTTGAATCGCTCGATTTGAGTGAGTATTCAGAAAGTTAGCCTAGCGCGAAAAACAGGTGTTGGGCAAGTGGAATCTGGTACCCGCCATGGGTGGCGGGATATTCCACCGCCAGGGATCCGAGTTCGTTCCTAATGGCCTCCAAATGCACCAGGGGCATGAATGAGGTAACCATAAGGACCTCCTTGACCAGAATGAACTTCTCCTTGACTTCTGGGCGATGAAAGGCGCTTCGACGGGTCATCGTCGAAGCGCCTCCCATTGCCTAGAGTGCAAGGCCAGGTGGACGGCTCCACCAAGGGTTACTTCGACGGCCGTAGCAGGAGCTCTACTGCTCCGTTTTGGGCGTGCTTGGATGCGTTGGAAAGCTTAGATCGCATGATGTAAGGATCTGATTTAATCTCACTATGCTAAGTTACAAAAACATGTTTTGATTCAGATCTACTAAACACGATGTGTTCTACCCACTCACATCCGTGATCCTTGTGCTCCATACTCTTCACCATTGGTGTCCATTGGCTACCCAAAGACGGGTAGCGTGCTTCAGTAAGAGCTAGGCATCCTTGAGGGTGCCTCCACACTCACTAGAGCCAACAAAGGGTTATGGGCCCACATTCCTAGAAGGACCCTAGCTCTACATCGTTGACGCTACCGCCGCACGCCATGGCAACGACCGAGCAAGAGAGCATTGGCGCCGTCTCCAAGTTTAATGGGAACGGCTTCCCCTTGTGGAGGTGGCAGTTTGAGGTCTACCTTGATGACAAGGGCCTGCTTGAGCTGGTCAACGGTGAAGAGACCGCGCCTCCGGATATCATGACGCCGGAAGAAGTGGACAAGTACAAGAAGCGCAACAAGAAGGCGTTTGCATTGTTGGTGTTACCGCTAGCTCCGTCGCAGCGCGCACTGATTCAAGGATGCACGAAGGCCGTGCAGGCCTGGAAGAAGCTCTGCACCATCTACTAGTCCACTAACCGCGCTAACCAGTTCTTTGTCTTCAAGAGGCTCATCACCCTCCGAGCCAACAAAGGCGACGACATCATGAAGATTCTGCAACAGACGGAGTCCCTCACTGCTGAGTGCGTAGCCACCTGATGGAAGGTTGACCCTCAGCTGCAAGCCATGATCCTCCTTCTGGCCTTGCCGAACAGTTGGAGTCCCATGATCACCGTCGTAGGCGGCTGGTCCGCCGATGAGCTGAAGTACCCGAAGGTGGCTGAGTACTTCTACAACGAATGGATGTAGCGTGGTGGGAGAGAGTCCGAGGCAACGTCAAGTTCCGCCTATGCCGTCCGCCCTCAAGGTGGAGGGGGAGGCAAGAAGGGGAAGGGTACCAAGCAGGGCACCAAGAAAGGTGACAACAAGGGGGAGTGCTACAACTGTGGCAAACAGGACCACTATGCATGCGATTGCCCCAACAAGAAGTCGGACCAGCCCGGAAAGGGCGGGATGAAAGACACCCAAGCCATGATGGCCAAGGAGTCTACCGACTTGACAGATCCAGAAGTCACAGTGATTAACTCCGGATCAGGTTACCACACACAATGCAACCGGGCGGCGTTCGTCACCTACGGCGCCACCGAGCGGCGCATGACAGTGGCCAACGGCAAAACAGAGTTGGCCGCGAGCGAAGGCAATGTTTGCATTGAGTCGGTAGCAAACGGGAAAGTCATTCCGTACACCATCTACGATGTGCTCCACATGCCCAACTTTGGGGCAAATCTGCTGTCAGTGAGCCGCCTTACCGACAAGGGACTTGAGGTACTCTTCAACAAGAAAGAGGCCATCATCCGGAAGGAGGGGGATGGCAAGGTGATTGCACATGGCAAGAGGGAGGAGGACCTGTACCTTCTTCATACCAAGGTTCTTGCCGATACGGTGAGGACTGACGCCGTCAACCTCGTGATGAAGGATGAAGGAAATCTGGACTTATGGCACCGCCGCCTATGTCACATTGCTCCCTCAGCTATGAGGGACATGGCAAGGAAGGAAGTGGTGCAGGGCCTTGAAGTCAAGGGCCTCGATGCAGCCAACAATGACGTGTGCAAGCCATGCGTGGTGGGCAAGGCGAAACGGCAGCCGTTTGATTGCAAAAGGGATGCGTACATCGGCGAAGTTGGAGGTGGTACACACGGATGTGTGCGGACCGTTTGAGCCCTCCATTGGTGGGGCGCGCTCCTTTGTCACCTTCATCGACGACTAGAGCCGCAAGCTCTACCTCTACATCATCAAGAGGAAGAACGATTTCTTGTGGCAGATGTGGAGCGGCAAACAATGAAGGTGAAGGCGTTCCGGAGTGACAACGGCGGCGAGTGCAAGGGCTGCTCGGCATGGATGAAGAGCAAAAGGATCTCGTGGCAGAAAACTATGCGACACTCTCCGCAGCAGAACTGCGTTGCCGAGAGGGCGAACCGCACCATCCTCAACATGGTCCGGTCCATGTTGAGCGATGCCCGCCTCGCGCAGCGGTACTGGGGTGAGGCGGCACGGACATCGGGGTACATCATGAACCTAACGCCAACGAAGCCGCTAAAAAACGCGGAGTCCAAGGTGTGGAAGACACCACAAGAAGTGTGGAGCGAGAGGAAGCCAACTGTGGCACACCTCCACACGTTTGCTTGTGTTGCACATGCTTTTGTGCAGGCACGAGAGGGGCGGGGCAAGCTGGACCCGCAGACTCGCCGGTGCATCTTCGTCGGGTACGAGAGCGGGAGCAAGGCGTACCGGCTCTTCGACCAGCGGAGGCAGCAGATTGTGAAGAGTCAAGACGTCACGTCTGACAAGGACAGCCGTTGGACGGACAAAGATGCGAGTCTCTTTAAGCGAGGGGAGTGGCTGCCACTCCTTGAGGGGGAGACGCCGGAGGACGCAAAAGAGGGTGACGTCCCATTGGCTCCAGCCGGCAAGAACCATCCAGGAGATGTTGGAGCGGCTGATATGCATTCAGCCAAGTCGGACAATGAGTCCGAAGCGCCGGCAGCAGTGGAGCTGAACGAGGAAACGGGGAGTGAGCCCGCATCTCCACGGTCCCCGAGGGAGGGGGAGCAGGCCAGCGGTGCAAGTGGCGCCGCGAGAGGGCAACAGTAGCAGCAGCAGTGGCAGCAGCATCAGCAGCCTCAATAGTAGCAGCCCCGGAGAAGCGGACACGCAAGGAGGACGCCAAAACGGTACGATGTCGTGCAGGGCACCTGGACTGGGTTGCCTCAAGTGTTCTTTGCGCAAGAGGAGCCTGAGACTGTCAAGGAGACGTCGCAGGAGAAGGATGGAGCTACGTGGGAGGGAGCCATAAAATGTGAGCTCGCCTCCCACAAAGAGAACGGCACTTGGCACCTGATTGACTGACAGGAGGGCGCAAAAATCATCGGCTCCAAGTGGATCTTCATGAAGAAGCTCACCAAGGAGGGGAAGGTGGAGCGGTACAAGGCACGGCTGGTGGCGATGGGGTATGCCCAACGAAAGGGTGAACAATACGAAGAAACCTTCGCACCGGTGGCGAAGTTTTCCTCCATCCGCTCCATCCTCTTGGTGGCGGCGGCGCGCAACTACAAAGTCCACCTAATGGACGTAAAAACCATATTCCTCAACGGCAACCTGGACAAGGAGGTCCTCATGGAGGTGCCGAAGGGGATGGACGCGCCGCCGGGGAAGGTGTGCCGGTTTTGCAAGGCGCTCTACGGACTGAAGCAAGTACCACTCATGTGGTACCTGAAAATGGACGGCTTCATGCCCGAGTTGGATTCAAATGCTGCGAAGCGGATCAAAGTGTGGACGTGCGGAAGCAGCCGGGGTTGCACCAAATCGTGGTCCTTTACGGGGATGACCTCATCCTCGTGTCATCTGACATGGAGGAGGTGGTGAACCTGAAGCGGCAGCTGGGCAGTCGGTTCAAAATGACCGACATGGGCGAGCTCGAGTACTACCTCGGCGTCGCCATCAAGAGGGAGCGCAAGGCACGCACGCTTCAGATGGGCCAGGCAAAATACGTGCAAGAGGTGCTCCGACGCTACAACATGGAGGAGTGCAACCCCATCGGCACACCCATGACCACCACATGTGAGTTGAGCTCGAGCATGGGCCCGAGCACAGACGAGGAGAAGGAGGAGATGGAAGGTGTGCCATACCAGTCCGCGGTGGGGAGCATAATGTACGCCATGGAGGCGACGCGGCCCAACCTGGCCTTTGCGGAGGGCCAAATAAGCCGCTATGTTGTAAACCCCGGGCCGCTGCATTGGCAAGCGGTGAAGCAAATCCACCGCTATCTCAAGGCGACAAAACAGTCACGGCTCGTGTTTGGAGGGGGAGCGCGTGACGAATCCCTTGAGTTGGTCGGCTACTCCGATGCCGACTGGGCTGGTGATGTGGATGACAGAAAATCAATGTTGGGGTACATGTTTGTGCTTGGTGGTGCAGGAGTTTCATAGGCAAGCAGGAAGCAGGACTACGTGGCGCTGTCCAGCACCGAAGCGGAGTACGTCGCACTCGCGAAAGCTGCAGTGTGGTTGCGTCGGCTGCTAAAGGAGATTGGTGTGCCGCAAAGGAAGCCAATGGCGCTCAACGTTGACAACATAAGTGCCATCGGCCTGAACCAGAACCTGGTGCTACACAGAAGGACCAAGCACATCGAGATCCGGCATCACTACGCGCCGGATTTGGTGGCGAAGGGAGATGCGGCTATTGTACATTGTGGCACTAAGCGCATGCTCGCCGACGCCATGACCAAGGCACAGCCCAAGGAAAGGCATGATGCAAGTTGCATGGAGCTTGGTCTGCACTGTGAGGTTTAAAAATGCTACAGGTTCCAAGGACAGGGCATCAAGGCTCTGGTACAAGGGGGGGATTGTTGACATGGTGTACCCCTTGCCATGAGTGCCGTTGATCGTATTCCCTGGTTCGACCACTCCACTGAGGAGTAGTCGAACACCTAATCTGACTTTAGATTTGTATTTCTTGGATTTTTCCATGCAGGATCGAGTTTTGAATCGCTCAATTTGAGTAAGTATTCAGAAAGTTAGCCTAGCCCGAAAATCGGGTGTTGGGCAAGTGGAATCTGGTACCCGCCATGGGTGGCGGGAAATTCCACCGCCAGGGATCCGAGTTCGTTCCTAATGGCCTCCAAATGCACCAGGGGCATGAATAAGGTAGCCATAAGGACCTCCTTGACCAAGATGAACTTCTCCTTGACTTTTGGGTGAGGAAAGGCGCTTTGACGGGTCATCGTCGAAGCGCCTCCCGTTGCCTAGAGTGTAAGGCCAGGTGGGCGGCTCCACCAAGGGTTACTTTGACGGCCGTAGCAGGGGCTCTACTGCTCCGTTTTGGGCGTCCTTGGATGCGTTGGAAAGCTTTGATCGCAGGCTATAAGGATTTGATGTAATCTCACTGTGAAAAGTAACAAAAACGTATTTCAATTCAGATGTACTAAATGCGACGTGTTCTGTCCACTCACATTCGTGATCCTTGTGCTCCACACTCTTCACCATTGGTGTCCATTGGCTACCCAAACACTGGTAGCGTGCTTCAGTGAGATCTAGGAATCCTTGAGGGTGCCTCCACACCCACTAGAGCCAACATCCCTGTCCCTATCTGCCAGTCCCGCACGGCCGGCTTCCCCGTCCGTGCCCGCCAGTCCTTCGAGGCCGGCTGCCCTGTCCGTGTCCGCCAGCCCTCCAAGGCCGACTCCCCCGTAGGAGTCTGCCAACCCCTCAGAACCAGCTGCCCCGCCTCTGCCTGCCAACCCCTCAGGGCTAGCTGCCCCATCTGCGTCTATCGGCCCCTCAGGGCCGACTGCCCCGCCCATATCGGCACACCACACACGTGGTCCGGGTGGGAGCCTCAGACCCAGGCCGTCAATTGGCGTTCAGGCCACCTCCGCATGCCCTCTCACCCCACGACCCACTATCATTTCACAAGGATCCTCACCTCATGTCAGATCTAGGGGAGATGCGGATCCACTCCTACGAAGATGTGGATCCACTCCCACGGTCGTGAGTTGCGACCCCGGCACCAAGGCACTTGGTCTAGCCATACTGTCAGTCATCGCTGACCTACATCCAGGGTCAGCTCTGGGCTACGCCCTGCTCCATCAGGAACACCGGTATGCCATTGCAGCCACACTCACGTGGATGCCACCAGGGGCACGGGATGCGCATGCCCTCACTGTCCGCCCCACTGAGCGACCACAGGACCAAGCCACTGTGCGTGAGGCTTGGACGTCTCCCGAGGCCGCTCACTGGGAAGCTGCATGTGCCGACAAGCTAGCTACCATTCGGCAACACCACATCTACGAGCTCGTCGACCTTCCCCCGGGCCGCAAGGCCATCGGTGCCAAGTGGGTTCTCCGCTGGAAGTAGAAGCCAAACGGGTGTCTAGACAAGTACAAGGCCCGTCTCACGGCCAAGGGGTTTTGCTGAGATCCCTGGGATCGACTATGACTAGATCTTCGCCCCGGTCGACTGGTTCTCCACCAGCCACGCATTGTTTAGCCTGATTGCCAAGCATGGGTGGGCACTGCTTTAGATGGATGTGAGCAACGCCTTCCTCCATGACTCACTGGAGGGCGAGGGGCTCTACATGATGCAGCCTCCTGGCTTTGACGATGGCTCTGGTAAGGTCTGTAGGCTGCGGAAGGCCCTCTATGGCTTGAAGCAGTCACCGCGCTACTGGAACCAAGAGATCACTCGCACGCTTCTCAGCGGCGGCCTCCTTCGCAGCTCTGCCCATCCCGCGCTATTCATCAGCTCGCGAGGTCAGTCACTTGTCGCCGTCTTGGTCAATGTCGACGACCTGCTCATCGTATCACCGAATGCAGCTGACATCCAACCGGTCAAGGACCTGTTGCAAGCTGCCTACTAGATGAAGGAGATTTGGCCAGCGCGAGTCTTTCTGGGCATGGAGATTGAGCATGATCCATCCACTAGCATATTGCATGTTCATCAAGCTGCCTACGTCCATACCTTGACCGGGCGCTTCGCTGAGGACCTGCCCCTCGTGCCGAGAGCATCCTCACCCATGTTGCCCGACTGTCAAGCGATGCTCAAGAGCTCTGATCAAGCCGTGGTGGGGAAGCCGGTAGACGTGACCGCGTATTTGCACGTCATCGGGTTGCTGATGTTTCTGGCGACGAAGACGCGTCAAGACATCGCGTTTGCCATGAACCTCTTGGCTCGGTTCACTTAGGAACCGCATCACCTCCACTTTGAGGTCACGATCCGAGTACTGCACTATGTCGTCTCGACTCCACGGCGAGGTCTCATGTTCCACCGACAGCAGTCTGTTGTCGCGGTGGGCTACACCGACAGTGACTGGGCCGGCAGTCCAAACGGTAACAGCCGCACAGGCTGGATCTTTCTAATTGGTGGCATGGCGGTGTCCTGGCGCAGTGGCAAGATGGGGTGCATTACACGCAACACTGCTGAGGCTGAGTACGTAGCCCTTGGTTCACGCGCATGTGAGAGCATGTGGCTGCATCCTCTGTTGTCCGAGTTGCGTCAGTCTATCGCATCCATCACGTTGCATTGTGACAATGAGAGTGCCAAAGCCATCGCCGACAATGACGACGTGAATCACACATGCACAAAGCACATCAATGTTGAGTATCACTATGTGCGTTCATTGTTGCATGACGACAGCATCAGCATTGTGTGGGTTGAAATAGCACGACACTTGGCTGACTTCTTGACCAAGGCACTGAAGCGCAACTCATTCAAGAACAGTGTGAGTTGCACTCTTTGTCCTCGCCTGCATCCGCATGTGCCCTGGGGGAGTTTGTCAATTGCATGTGACGCTGCCCGCCCATGTGCACTACGCCTATGAGTCATGGGGGAGTATTGGTTTTTTCCCCGTCTCTCATTGCCCTATGTTGTGTCCTCCCGACTTGAGTACATTGGTGTGCAGATGACTGACAGTGAGACTTGACGCCCCTGGAGTTTCATCCGGTGGGGCCCACGCACGCTGAGGCCTACACGCAGTTTGCTGGAGCCTCCTCCCTACGTCAACGTGCTCATCTCCATCAGCAGGCCTCCTTGGTGGTCGAACCACCGATGGTCACTGCCACCGTAGAGGCTACCTGTGTGCTTGCAGCGCTTAACCTGACTGTGCTATTGTTGTTTTGTGTGTCGTACACGGCTTACGATGACCCCTCGGTTCATGTCCATTCATGTGCAGATCCCTCACATGACTACGATGGCAGGAGACCGGGGGCAGGACGGGCGCCCAGAAGAATTTATTCTTATTTAGATTTGTGCTATGGGATAGCACATATGCTTGCAGCCTATCAGAACGTAGCTCTTGTCGATGCGGCTGTTCAAGTTTAGAGGGCTTGTCGTTCTGACGTGTCTGGAGGGAGTTATGCCCAAAACTGTGTTTCTGTGACTGTTTTTTCCTACTAGAAAATGTGTGCCCTTCTGCGTCGCGTGTGTGTGCACCCACTAGGTCAGAGACACTATTTAGGTTGTCTAGGCCTCAGTTTTCATCTCTCTCTACACAATTCATTGTTTACAGCTTATGACACTTTGACTGTATCCCTAGCCAACCCCTTGCTGTTCTCACCTCCACCTGTGTGTGCTAGTGAGCTAGCTGGCCGGCTTGTGCTGCCACGCCAGCAACAGCAGTGCTATGAAGCTGTCCTTCATGGTATCATAGCGGCGAGCCAGTGCTCGCACAGCTGCGTAGCAGAGGCGCAGCAACCGTAGTAGCAGTAAGCGACCGCAACCGTTGCCTTGAGTAGCAGCAGCAGCAGCGCCCACTGTCTCGGCGAGAGGTCCTGGGAGGACCCACCACAACTCCGACCTTAAAAACTCCGCGGCAGATCCACGGTGTTCCGCGGATCCGCGGCATTCCGCCACGGCAGCTCCGCGACGGTTCTGAAACACGTCAGCGGTGCTCCACGGTGCTCCATGGTCGTGAATCCCCGGCAGTTCCACGGCAGTTCCGTGGTCGCCAGTCGCGGCAGCTCTACGGTGGTTGCAGAACGCACTGACGGAGGTGTCCCGGCACTTCGCGGCAACCCGCCATATTCCGCATTGGCACGACCGAGGTGGTCGTTCCGCGACAGCAAAAGCTGCTCCGTGGAAAATCCGTGATGCTCCGCGGCGACAAGATCTCCGCAGCACATGCGGCAACTTCGCGGCCGCAATGGAACGCGCCAATGATGCCGCGGATCTACCGCGGTTGCACGCGCTGTTCTGAAGTGTGTCATCCCGTGGTGACAGTGCTGTGGCAGATCCGCTGTGTTCCGCCGATTTGCTGCGTTCCGCCGCGGCGGCTCCACGACGGTTCTGGAACACGCCGGCGGTGCTCCACGGTGCTCCGCGGTCGCGAGTCCACGGCAGGTCCGCGGCAATTTCGCGGTCGCTATCCGCGGCAGTTCTGCAGTGGCTGTGGAACGCACTCACGGTGGTGCCCCGCCAATTCGCGGCACCCCGCCGTGTTCCGCATTGGTGCAACCGCGGTGGCTGTTTGGCGGCAAGTCCAAGGTATTCTGAGACAATCCGCTGAAATTCCGCAGGCATCACCACCGACAGCACCAATGGCAACACCACCGCCACTGTCCTCTTAAGACCCGGCCGTCATGCCGAAACTCACCCCCACGAGCACTACCACCGACACAGCTGCCGAGGGCAGCTCCATTGGCGGCCAACGCCGGCCGCCGCCATCGACACCACAGTGGCAACACTACTAACAGCAGCAGCAATAGCAGCAGTTGCAGCGGCCGCCCAGTCCGACGACCTTGGTGCGCCAGGTGCGCGCACTGGCGGACCTGCAGGCAGAGAGCTGCCAGACTTTGACGAGGCAGATCGCTGAGCTGCAGGACCTGGTCAGGGGCTTCCTGTCCCAGCAGTAGCATCAGCCTGCAGACCCAAGCAAGGACCACCTCGCTCTTGGCGGCAATGCCAATGAGGTAGTGGAGACCCTCTCCGACTCTAGAGACGAGGGTGAGGAGGAGCTGCTGCAAGCATGTCTCCTCCGCCTGGAGGTCTGCCGCAGAGCGCGTGAGGTAAATGCGGCCTTCAGGACACGAACTCCAGCGCCGGCGCCGGCCTGGGCTCATCTCGCCGCCCTTTGAGCTTTCAGGAGCTGGCTCTACGGGCCCGCCTGGGCAAGGGGGTTTCTTCCTCTACGCCCGGTCCCACAGTGCGTTCGGCTATCGCTCTCCCGACGGTCAAGCCACCCAAGTGGTTTGAGTCGGACCCGCCCGTCTTCCGGACTAGAAACGACTACAAGTCCTGGAAGCTACGCTTTCGCATGTGGGCCATGAGCGAGGGGGTCCTCGCGTACAACTTCACCCCCTACCAAGCGTCCGACCCCACCCAGACATAGATGGCGGTCCGTGCCGCCTCTGGCCTGATGAAGGCCGCCCCCGACTTCACCAAGGACTTTAGTCGTTGCCTTGGCGACCCACTGACCGGCTCGGGAGTAGATCCTTGCGCAACATGTGCACTGGCTATCACACTTTTTGAGGGCGCCACCTTGGCCCTGAAATCCGAGCGCCTCGCCGACTTCAAATTCCCTTTGCTAGACTACTCAGGAGTCTGCAACATATTATTGGCGCTGGGCAATCTAGCTGCACGAGGAGTTGCGAGACGATGCCCCTGTGTAGTACTCCACCCTCCAGATCATCCTCTACGGCATCCACCCCGACTATGCGCGCGTCTTCAGCAACTTGGACCAGACTCCACTGCGCGATATGGGGAGCGACGGGACCCTGCTGCGCTTGGCCACCCTCCACTTCCTGGAGGTCACCGGCATGGACGCAGCTAACCGCGCTCGTCGCAGCACCGCTTCAGCTATAATTGGCACCACGTCCTCCTCCCCTACGACTACAACCACAATGGTACCAGCTCAGGGGAAGAAGGGTCGTAGATCGTCAGCCAATGGCTCCAGCGGTGGGACCCCCAGCGGCACCAGCGCCAACAGCATCAATTGCAGCAGCGGCAGCGGGAGCGGCAGCAACAACGGCGGCAGCAGCAGCAGCAGCGGTAGCAGCGGCTCCGGGACCATGACGGGCCGCCGGCTCGTCTGCTTCAACTGCGGCGGCAACCATCGCTACCCCGACTACACTCGCCTGACGGGCCGCCCATTGAACTGGGCAAAGGTCACGCGCAGGCTGCAGTAGGCGAACGAGGCGCGCGTGCGCCAGACGTCCGGTGCGATCGCCCACTCTGCCGCCACTACCGCGGTTGTCCCAGAGCAGCCCGCCGCCACAACGGTCTCCTCCACTGACCCTCGCGACCAGGCACTCGCCGACCGGGACAAGACGATCGCCGAGCTGCACGAGCTTTTCGCCCTGCGCTCATCTCATGGAGGTGCGAGTGAGTTGACTAAGCCAGGGGGTTCTACAGCTTGTGGACTGTTTGTGTCGTTCCGTGATGCTGTCTGTGGTGGTCCCCATGCCCAGTCGTGTGCGCGTGACGGACCTGATGACTTGTCTTGGTTGCATGCGTCTCATGGATGCTCCACCGTTCGTCTTGCCGTGTCACCCGCCGAGCGCCCTGCTTCTGTGCCCCGTTCAGTCACCGAGTGCCACCTTGCTCCTTGTACGCGTGTCACGGATGCCACCTGGGTCGCTGACTTTGGTGCCACCCATTACATGACGTCTCGTCGTGATGCCTTTGTCGTCTTGCATCCCGTTGGCGCTGTTCGCTCTATCCGCACTGTAGCTGACCATGAGGACCTTGTCCAGGGTGTTGGAGTTGTGCAGTTCACTGGGCCCGCTGGTCCCATATACACCTCCGACGTCCTCTTTTTCCTTGATCTGGAGCTCAGCCCGCTGCCTGTCCGTGCTTGCACCAAGATGAGCCTGGGTGTTAGTGGGACGGTCATCGATGATCTCTATCACATCTCTGGGTCCTCTGCGAGTGCTCCCCCCCTTGCCTCCTTCTCCTATGGCTCGTGTCTTCGTTGCTGGTGCTATGTCCCCCAAACACCACTGTCTCCTACATTGACGCCTCTGTCATGTCCACCTAGGGACTGTCGGCAGGCTGATTTGCACTCAGCCTGCTCTCGGCCTTGATGCGGTGTCCCCTCGAGGCACCACCCATGACCGACTGCCTGTCATGTGCTTAAGGCAAAATGCACCGGTCCACCTATCATAAGTCTGTCTCCAAGGCTCGTCGGCCCTTGGAGCTTGTCCACTCCGACCTCATGGGTCCGCTCCCTGTCGAGTTTGAGGAGGACCGCGACCGCTACGTCCTGACGTTGACTGATGACTTCACGCGCTTGCGCTGGGTCTACAGTCAGCCTCAGAAGAGCAAAGCCACCATCGCTGTCCGCATTTGGCTTGTCATGGCCGAACGCCAGTCCCACCGTCACCTTCAGACCTTTCCCTCTGACCGCGGCGGCGAGTACCTCGGGGACATGGCCCGCTCCTTCACCGAGCTTGGTGTGTTCCACAACTTCTCAACTCCCGCCACCACCCAGCAAAACGGTATCTCAGAGCGCTAGAACCGCACCATGGAGGATGCGGTCTGCGCCATGCACGCCGACAGTGCCATGCCTGAGGCCTTTGCCTTCGAGGGCATGGCGTACATGACCTGGGTCTAGAACCCCATTCCACACGGCCCCCTTCCAGGTCATCGCACGCCCTACGAGTTGTGGTACGAGCATCGCGCGGATCTGCACCTGTCCCGTGTCTGGGGCTCCCGTGCCTGTGTCTGGTTCACAACGGAGCAGCTGGGGAGCAAGCTCTCTCCATGGGACTGCATCTGCGCCTTCGTCGACATGGCCCCGCGGTCGAAGGCCTGGCGGTTCTGGGACCCCGAGCGACGCCGCATCGTGGAGTCTCGTGACGCTCTCTTCTTCGAGCATCTCGCGTTCCGCGACCTTGCTCGCATCCACGCTCTTCGTACTACTCATGCCCCTGGGTGTGCCAGACCACGTAGTGTGGGGGAGGTTCCTGTCACGGTTCGCATAGTGCCCCCGGCCAGTGCGGTCACTCCGTCGCGGACACCCCAGGGACTGTCCCTAGAGGCTGTGCCCATTGGCACCCCCAGCCCTATCCCATCTGCGGCTCGCTCCTCTCCGCTCTCGCCCGTGTTCGAGTCTGCGTCAAAGTGTGCATCCGTGTCTCAAGCCCTGTCTGATCCTGCATCCGCGTCCGTGTCTGGCTCTGAGCCATCCCCGCCTCCGGCCGCTGACGTGGCCACGTCTGTTGTGGGTCTGTCCTCGGCCGCTGAGGCCGCGCAAGCCTCTAGTGACCCACCTACCGTGCAGTCCACACCGGCATGTGAGTCTGCAGCGGCCACTGCTCGTGCCCCGTCGGACCCCTACACACAAGCACCCAGCGGACGCCTCTGCCCTCGTCCCACACGCAGCGTCGTCAGCGGTGACCCTGGCATGAAGGCCCTCGGCTTGAGTGCTCGCGGCCTCACTAAGGTTCACCCTGGCTGTGCCACTGGCATAGCACTACTTGCTCATGAGAGCGGTCTCGCTCGTGACGCCGCTAAGTCCATGGTGACGGTCGACCCTCCCTCTACGGCGTATGCCCTGGAAGTTGTCCTTCAGCTATTGCGTCTGCAGCGTCATGCTCTGCCTAGGGTCCATGTTTCATGTTGCGTGGCACTGCTGGGACAATGGACCACCGTAGGCACTACCTGGGTTCGGGCAGTCATAACTCTTCACTACTATTTTTCTAGCTGTTTCTGATCACGACTGCGTTTGCAGCGTCGGTATTATGGTATGGTCTAGTTTTCAGGCAAAACGGATGACGCTTGGGTTTTGGGCTGTCGGCCGTCTAGCAGGGCTCACCGAGAAAACCCTGCCTGCCAGAAAATAGGTCTAGGAATGTTTTCTGATTGGCTGGTTAGCTGGGTAATAAGCTCTACAGAGCTTGGGAGGAGGGGGGGGGGGGGGGGGGGGGGGG